>JAQJVK010000003.1:55959915-56559915 GCA_035578135.1 Flexamia atlantica
AAGTTTATTTTCCATTTTTTACCCTGTTAACATAAATATTTTCAAAATACAAATAAATACTGCACATATAAGACCGATAACCTTTGTTATGGTGCAACCTGCGTTCAAATTGTTCCCTTAGTATGGTCATCAAGCTCTCTGTCATAAGCTTAAAATTTTGTCCCAATGTTAAAAGTCCTTAAGAAAAGTTTTATTTTTATTTTTATTTAATTAACATAACATTTTCAAAATACAAATAAAACCTGCAGATATAGGACAAACAATCTTTATTTTGGTACAACCTGCATGTGATTCAGTCCAGTAGTATGGCCAGGCTCACTGTCATAAACTTTAATAGTCTTCCCTCATGTTAAATCTCCATTAGAAACAATTTATTTCTATTTATGACCCAATTAAAATAAATACTTCCAAAATACAAATGAAACCTGCACGTAAAGGACCGATAACCTTTGTTTTAGTACAACCTATTTTTAAATCGGTCCATTAGTATGGTCAGCAAGCTCGCTGTCATAAGCTTAAAATTTTGTTCCCTTAAAATCTCCTTAAGAAAAGTTTTTTTTATATTTAATTAACATAAAATTTTCAAAATACATATAAAACGTGCACACCAATAACGCCAAGGACCAATAAATAACCTTTATTATACTGGACCGCTTTAAGTTATAAAGGATCAATAATCTTTATTTTCGTAAAACCTGCATGTGAATCAGTCCATTAGGATGGCCAGGCTCGCTGTCATAAACTTTAATAGTCTTCCCCCATGTTAAATCTCCATAAGAAAAATTTATTTTCCATTTTTTACCCAATTGACATATACTTTCAAAATACACATAAAACCCGCACATATAGGACTAATAACTTTTGTTTTGGTATACAACCTGCGTTTCAATCGGTCCAGTAGTATGGTCAGGCTCGCTGTCACAGACTTAACATTTCTTCCCCAATGTTAAATCTCCATCAGAAAAGTTTATTTTTTTGACCCAATTAGTATATATACTTTCAAAATACAAATAAAGACTGCACATATAAGACAAACAACCTTTGTTTTGGTACAACCCACATGTAAACCGGTCCAGTAATGGTCAGGGTCAGTGTCATTAGTTTTAGAAAAGTTTTTTAATATGTAAGATTTTTAATATTAAACAAAAATATGTAAAATAAAAAAAATAATAATACCACACATAAATTCATCATTAAGATAAATTCCAATAAATAGGGCCTATGTGTCCATATAAAGAATTAAAATATTATATCTTTGGACGAATGGAAATTCGCTGAGTACGCAGGTCTGCTGCGACGGTTGTATTTATATTTTGTGGCAGTAGACCTGCATACTTTCCCATATGGTATTCTTATAGAGAATATTGAAGTATTATCGTCTATTATGCTTGATATTACTTGATGCAAGGCTTTATTTTAATAATTCATTTTCACAATTGAAATTTGCTGAGAATGCAGGTGTACTGCAACTGGGGTTTTTTACATGAAAAGTACATGATTTTGCTGATAAAAATAAAAAGAAACTGCTAAAATATTTTAATAATGTAAAAGAATTTCAGAATAATTAACACTATCACTATTAAACTAAATATTTCTAGTTTTTTTCTTTTTTTTTGTAACGTCACTATTCAAACACTAACATTAACTTATTATATTATTTAATTTAAAGAATACACTTATACTTCAGATTCAACTCTTGAAATTTAAATTTTGGTCAGCATAAAAAAAAACGTTTTCCAGTGGATGTACGCACTCACTGCCTGCAACCATTATTTATAACTGTTCTAGGCTATAACTTTTGTGAAAGCAGTACAAATTACCCATTACCGAGCAGATATTACAACTCCTTGGTAAGGTATTACTCATGAAATAGCCCTTACTATCTACTGAAATATGTTAGGTTTAGAGTATTTGCATTTTTACTAAACAAACGAGGGTAGTTTTTTTAGTTAAGTATTACAATCTGTCACAAGATAAAACAAAACTCTTAATTAGAATTAATTTACAAAAAAATATGATTACTAAAGAGAAAATTACTAAAAAATACTTGGATCATAATAATTCATCCACACAAATAAACCAATTAACCATATTGGAACAAAATAACCACTGCCTCGATAGGCAATTCGAGGGGAATTCTCGATAGGTGAATTTTACTTTAATAAAAGTATAAAGGCAAACTGGATACTTAGTAAAATTGAATTAAGACAGTTCATTGAATAAGGTTATGAATGATCAATTAATTATTTTTGTGGAAGCAATCACGCAGACTGAATTAAATCAATTTGTTGTAAGAATACACATTCTTAGATTAATGAGCTATTGACTGTAAAACCTACTAATCGTTCAAAGCCGAAACCAATAAACCGAAGAAATTAATGTATTTGACGGATGAGTCCAATAAAATCAAAATATGCAGTTATGTATCAAAAGTTGTAGCATGTCTGTAAAACTGTTATATGTTATGTAAATCAGGTATTTTAGAGTATAAATAAATAAATCTTAAAGTGAAAAGAAGTTAACAAATACTTAAAGACGGCTCGTCTACTTTTTAAAGACGACTCTTGACTAGAGTTCATTAAAACTGTAAGTAAACGAATTCTGAGAGGATATTATGTGTTGAACTCTGCCTTTTAAAAACGAGAAGAAATTCATATTCAAAGCTATAAAGTTCAACATGAATGTTGAATACTTTGAAGCAACTCCTCCAGTGCTCTGTCTTTAAATAATACGCAACTATTACAGTAATAATAAATATAGTTTCCAGAAAGTTATGGCACCAAAGATCAATTTGCTATGTACGAAAATTGAGAAATCTGATGTTTGTATTTAACATAAGCGTTCTTATTTTTAAATTGTAATAGCTATGTCGCAGTAGTGTTAAATCAATCACCTTAATGTTGAAAATGGCTTATTCACCAGCTGTATGTCACAGTATTGTAAAATCAGCAACCTTAATGTTAAAAAAGGTCTTATTTATTAAGTGGGTTTGATTAATTTATGTTATAAAAAAGGGTAATCGACACAGGTAAGTATAACCAATAGGAAAAAAAGACTACATATCTTAAAAACTGCCATCAATTCGTCATATCTTATTATTATATAATCGAGTTTCGATATTCAAGCTAGGGTAAAGGCGGGTGTTATTGGCACTCACTAGTTATTGGCACCCCATTTTTATTTATTTTTATAGTAAAATTAAAGGCATAAAAAAATTCTAAAGGCAGTGGTTCATGTTCCTTAATAGATGGCCTTGCAAAAACACGTACTCAATTGTTTAAAAATTCTCTGGTAGTCAGATGGTGACAGATTTTAAAAAACACTGCAAAAATATTCCAAAACGGACTGTGATCCTTAGTAAAATCTTAAGTAGATAAATTTTTATTTTGATCTCTACTTATGTATGTTTTTTAAATTCATGCAATCATAGGCTGTGTCGTGGTTTGTAAGGGTTCATTCTATACACAGCTTCACTTTTTTTATTCCTAACCTTAAATTCTCGTATTTAAGGGGGGTGCCAATGTCTGGTTCCTTTTCATATACAAATCCAGTTATTGGCACCTTACTGGCAGTGCCAATAACTGGAGTTATTGGCATCCCAAGGGTGCCAATAACTCAAGCTATTGGCATGCCAATACAAAATATTTTTTGAAATAATTATTGGCAGTGCCAACTATAGGTGTTATTGGCATGCCAATCTACTACATTTACATCAAATACTATTGCATTACACAAAATCAAGTCTTAATAAGGTGAGCGAAGCCACGAGTACCGTTATATGTTAATTAAAGGTAAAGAAATCCTCGGTAAAAAATACGGAGTAAACACCATATGTGGTGTCGTAAAAAAATTGAGAGACAAGTGTGAAGAAAAAGAGGAGAAAAGAAGCTAAAAGATAATACCCCCCGTTGCTGTAGACCTGCATACTCAGCGAATTTCAAATGTCAAAAAAATACTTCCATCCAATGTAATGAGATAATGACATGTTTTCGTAATTTGACATGAATTTGTAAGCTCCATAAGAATAACATGGGGAATAAGTACGCAGGTTTGCTGCTACAGGCATATTAAAACTAGATGGTTTAATTCCTATATTTAGTAGACCTTATCTAGAAGAAGCCATATACCAAGTTTTATCAAGATATGTTCAGAAATAATGAAGATATCGATTTTTTTATTGCCCATAAGGATAACATGGGGAATGAGTATGCAGGTTTGCCACCACAAAAATGGAAATGGCGGTGGTTTTAGACTAAAATACATTAAATCTCATCTAGATGAAGCCACAAACCAAGTTTTATTAAGATATGTTGAGAAATAAGCGAGATATAGAATTTTACTTATTCTCCATAAGGTTAACATTGGGACAATTTACTGTGTTTACCACTTTCAGTATCTCGATAACCAATGGACATAGAGCAATGGTTGAAAATATCAAATTATTTGTTTTTTTTTTAGCTGAATTCAATGGTTCTAACCAAAATTGGATTATTTTTATTTTTCTGTGTGAAAACCCCAAAAACCCATTTTTGGGGGGGTTTATCCCTCTTTACCCCCCCCTTCCAGTGGTCCAATCGGAATTTGAAGTTTCCAGATGCTGGAAACTTCAAATGCCAAGAACTTGAATAAACCAAAATCGACTGTGACTTGTGTGATAAAACCTTTCACAAGAAGTGTTTGGATGACATCAATTTTGATGTATCAACTGCAATCTAAGTTTGTAAACAGTGTGTTGATTTTAAAAATGACATTGTTAAAAACTTAGAATAATTTAGGCAGTTAAAGCTTTAAAAATAGACGAACAAGGCTATACAGACTAATTAGTAAGCTATTAAGCATACTCTACATTTAATTTTACAAGATTTTACAATTTTTATTATTTTACATCAATATATCACAGCTACAGGATAGGGATTTAATTTAGTACAACATTTTTTATTGTAACTAGTCTATACACCCCAACAATAACGTTTCATATTTCTTATTAACTTACATTTAAAATTTTATAAATTGATTACACACCAAACAGTACCTATCAAAAACAAATAATATTACTCCTACTTGTCATAGCACACTCCATAATGGCTTACAAAATAATTATCAAAACGGTGCCAATAACTGGTATCTGACCATGCCAATAACTAGTGATTGAGTGCCAATAACTGTAGTTTTTCATGTTTTTTATTTAAAATAATTTTAATTAATAAATTTGAACAACCATGTTATTTCTAACGCGTGTACCCTTTAACACATCTACTCCTCCTTGCAAAAAACATTTTTGTTGGTAAAAAACAATAAAGGTAAGTCGTACACAGTGTATTTAAAAGATTCAGAACACTTAAAGTGCCAATAGCTGGTGATTTACCCTATCATTTTCAATATCATCTACAAGATTATTTCCTTCTAATTATTTCGTTCTTCGAGCTGTCATTAATTATCTGTATGCAGTTTTTAAATGACTAATTGACTGTCGAAACTCGAGTTAATCATAAAACATCCTGTTATATTTTTTCAATATGAATTGATGACAGTTTTTAAGATGTTTAACCTCTTTTCCTATTGATTGGAGACAATTCAAGAGGCATAAAAGTGAATTACTACAACCTTATTACCACCGTGCAATGATAATTGTAGAAAAAGCCTGAGTTGAGAGGGGTACTTTTTGTGAAGAGATTATTATTCATAATTTTCATAATTTGAAGATCATTATTCTGCCATATTTTGGAATTCACGAGTACCACTGCTGCTTCTGTAGCAGGGTTCAAGCTCTTCCTAGTAAGGGAAAACTATTGCCCATTACTGAGCCAGATCCCCTTTCCCATTGTTCTTTATTTAAGGTTATGCAAAAACAATTTATGTCGTGACGAGCTTACCTCTTAAATTACGTGCTGTTCTAAGTGGATAAAATTATTTAATGTGGTTTATTTAAAGTAAGTTTCTTGATAGTTCGTGCACCACTAAAAATACAAGTAAAATTTAAATACAAAAATACATTTTAATATTCACTTTACATTACCTTAAGGATCACATGATTTTGTTATTATTTGGTTAATAAAAGTGATCTTTCTGTTTTAACACACAGAAATCGTTTTTAGCTGATCGTTTTCTGGATTCAAACTCAAGACAACAATTATTTTCAAAACTAAGAATTCTTCAAAAAATATAATATTTACAAAGCCACATTATAACTATTTGTAATAAACCATTATTGCATTTCGATGTATTGGCAAAAGATATACATATTTTCAACAAATAATTTATAGTGTCGTAGCATTTTTGATCACGTCTCACAAAGATTCCATATTTATCCATCCAAATTATAAAGTGAGACGTTCATTATAACAATAAGGTTTTTTTCATAAAAATCCTGGACTTATGAGAAGAATATTTGGATAAAAAAATACTGTGACCTTTGTCTGTCATTTTTTACCTAGCTGACGGTAAGATAGCAAAATGTAACTTTCGGATGAAAACCTTTTATTTGATTTTTAAGTTGCAATGGTGAATTACTCGTAAATATTGATAACAGAATAGAAGATTTTGATAATATGACTCGTCAAATTACAACTATGTTAAATTTACTGCTGCAGGAGGTGAGTCTAAAGGGTTTAAACCCTACCAAAATGAGATGGCACACTGAGGTCATAAGGTTATATGTAATCTCTGAGATTTCAACCCAGGACATGGTCATATGTATGCTGCTTGTATACACATCCTGATGAGGATGTTGATGAATCCTTGTAGGATGTTGATGAGCTATTAAGGAATACATAAGAGAATACATTTTCTCTTTCCTGTATTCGATTTGATTCAGACTCAGGTAATTATATAATTGTTTCGGATCACAACATCACTATATTTAATTTTAACTATTATCCAAAAGAAAAACATTATCAGAACTGTAAAAATAAAACAATTAATAATTATTCTCCAAAACAGGTGTTTACAATGGAAAGACATATCAAGCAAACGGTGTTAATATATAGCTATTAACTGGATTACAGGTGACTTGTTCTTTAATGCGGCTACTTGGAGGTCAAGAATTATGGATATTTATGATTGATGGTTCGTGGATGCGGTGTTCCTGAGGGAGAATTAACGTCCGCAATAGTAAATACTTCGTTCGTACATAAGAACATCCTCATAATCAGGGGCGGCTCCAAGGGGGGGGGGCAGTAGGGGCAATTGCCCCCCCCCCCCCCCGAGAATCTGGGGACTTATATTTTTTAATATGAATATTTAAAACATCAAAATTGTAAAAAGGTACAAACAATTACAAAAAGCAACGTGACATAAAAGTCCAAAACATATTAAGTATTTTCCCATGAGAGAATCACGCATTATTTAATATTTCATAAAAAATAAATTTATATAGGTTTTACTATCTTGTAAATTTCTATTCAAGTGGTGACGTTGGTAGTCTCTCATAGCGAGTGGCAATACTGACTCAAGCTGGCTGCTAAGAATACTACTGTACTCCCGCGTTCATGTCAGCCTTAGTTTTGAGGTTTTGTGGGAAAGAGAATTCGTTGCACTCAGTGTCAAGTGTCAGTGTTTGTTTCAATAGTATAGTCTATTTATTATTTTGCTTGTTCTGTCTGATTGATGTTTGATGTGTTGGCTAAAGATTTAAAATGGAGGTAAGTGTAAATTTATAATTTTTCTTGGTAATGTAGGTAGAATAACGTTTAAAACAAATTCGTAAACTTTTCGGTTGTCTAATATTGCCTGATGTCAATGGACAACAATTTATGTTTGCAATATTAAGGCCTAAACTTGAGCTGATTAAATTAATTGTGATGAATCGAAGAGGACCTAAGACAGCTGCAACCTAAGCACTATTGCACCTAACCTCCACCTCGAAACCCGTCGTTGGAACTGTGCGCCCGGTCCGGGTCCGTGCTTTTGCTTTTAGCAGACATCTACTGCGTGAGATAGTGGAAGACTATACACTTTGACTGTGCGGGATTGTGGATTAACACGTTGTGTGCGTCATGACGCAGCGTCATGCGAGTGTAACGCGGGGAGCGGCTGACGGGGCTGCGTCACAGTAGTGTTCTATTTTGTACCCAGAACTCAATCCAGGCAGTGCTGCTACCTGTGGGTGTTTTGGCTAACTACTTCCACTCTCCTGGTAACGCAGCACAACACCGCACAATGATTTGCGATTCGTCAGACCGAAATATTTTTAATTTCGTCTGTGCTAATCGCGTCCGCTGCCACACTTTGGGCAACGCCCTCCATCCCCACCCCCGCAGCGAACGTGATAAGGTCAAACAAAAGTTGTTGGTTTTGTACATTGAATTTCAATTAACTCCACAACCATTTGTCTTAGATTGATAATTATAATTCAAAATACTGAATCTTTAACCTTTTTAGCTTGTTTGAAAGGTGATTACTATAAGATTACCATTTAATTTTATAGTAATCTAATTTAATCCCATCCATTTAATGGGCAGAACACTATTACAAAGTTGTTTAGGCTTGTTTTGTACAACTGAGTGGGGTAGTTACTCAGTTGTTATTGTCGGATTAACAACTGATTTTTCTTAGCACTATTAACTCCACAACTTTTAAACGCCTAAAATTTTAACAAATGCATGTGGTGTCATATTATTTTGCTTTTAAAGAATATAATTTAAACACATTTAAATATATTACACAAATAAAATAAATAAATAAAATATAATTAAAGAATAGGCTATAAATCACAAAATGTAATCAAAAGCCGTTTGTGGGAAATTTAGATTTTTTGTGATTTTTTATTGTTTTTGGCGTGAACTTCCCTTGAAAATAAAAAAAACCTGAATATATAGCGATATAGTGAACAAACAATGTAGGGAAAAAGTAAAAATTTAATATGAATCAGCATGTAGTACACTCTAGTTTGAACTAATTCATATATTTGATTTTAGGGGGACCGTTTAAAAAAAAGAAAAGCTCAAACAAGAACAATTGATTCTTTTTTTACGAAGTCTTCCAAAGTATCAACAGTCGCAAATAATATTGATGAGCAATGTGCATCAACTAGTAAAATATGCCAAACTCAAGAAAGTTCAATCGAGGATTCTATTGTTGATAAAAATAATGCTGTTTACATGGAAATATTACCGTCGGAACCTCAAGATCAAGGAACTGATGCTGACGATACCGTAAAAGGCGTTGATAACTGGGACCTGAATGATTTTTCAAATCAAAGGCCCTCATCGGCCTCATCTGAGTCAAATAACGATTTTGTTCCTGAAAACGACATTGGGAGTTTCATTAATTCAAAAATCAATGATTTAACAAAGTATAATTTACTCAAAAACCACTGGAAACCTTCAAGTAACTATAAATTCCCATTCTCCGTACACAAAGTAAATGGAAAGGAAATCAAACGTTACTTGGGATTGCAACATTTTGAAAATCATAAGTGGCTAGTTCTTTCTCATATCCAACAGGGGTTATTTTGTAAATACTGCGTGTTGTTTGCTGGAGACAAAGTAGGACACAATAAAGGTGTAGCTACACAAAAGTTTGTCACTAGACCAGTAACAACGTTTTCAAAACTGTTTGGAAAAGATGGTTATTTGATGACACATGAAAATACGCATTATCATAAAGAATGTGTTCAAGCAAGTCAAGATTTCATGAGAACGTTCGAAGCACCAAGGGACGAAGTTATAAATCAGATTAACAAACAAAGGCTTCAACAAGTTGAGGAGAACAGGGCTAGATTACGTCCCATAGTTGAGACAATCCTATTTTTAGGACGACAAAATATCCCTTTGCGGGGCCACAGGGATGATGGACAACTAGATGATGAGGCCCGGCCTTCAAATTCCGGAAATTTTAGAGAGCTCTTAAAGTTTAAAGTTGCCAGTGGCGATAATAATCTAAAAATGCATCTGGCAACTGCCTCAGCAAGAGCTACTTACATTGGTAAAAATACCCAAAATGACATAATAAAGTGCTGCGGAGAAGAGATTACCAGTATGATTATCAAACGGATTAGTAGAGCAGGATATTACTCAATCTTGTTCGACGAGACTACTGATATCTCGCATATCGAGCAACTATCATTCAGTGTTCGGTACATTCATGATGGAGCTATTCGTGAAGATTTCTTGAAGTTTGTCGACGCATATGCCGACCAATCAACGACAGGATCTGATGGTGACCCACTACTGACCGAACGCAAGCTATCGGGAAAAGCACTGGGAACTATCGTGTTGAACATCATGAAAGAACTGAACCTTGATCTGAATTTGTGTGTAGGGATAGGGACAGACAACTGCAGCGTAATGGCTTCCGAAGTTCTAGGGGCTGTAAAAGAAATAAGTGATCAGGCAACTAATGCATGTAGAGTACCTTGTTACAATCATTGCCTGAACAATTCTTTGTCAAAATCCAGTACAGTGGTGAATGTTAGGAACACCGTAGACATAATGAAATCCATTATTACATTTTTCAATGTGTCCGCAAAGAGAAACTTCGTTATCAAGAATATTCTAGAATTACAGTTATCAGGACTTTGTGAGACAAGATGGGCAGAGAGGCACGATGGTGTACTACAATTCAAGATGTACTTCACAGAAATTGTAGAGGCTCTCACTCGCATTTCCACTTGGAAAGACACACATACATCATCCAAAGCTACATCTCTACTCCATGCACTGTGTTCACCCGAATTTATCATCTCAACCTTTAGTCTAGTGGATATCTTCCAAGTAACTCTTCCAATCAGCAGACTGCTACAGTTGCCTTCTTTAGACCTCAATCGAGCATCTAGTGCCACTCACAACACGCTTTCTACTTTGGAAAACAAAAGAAGAGATTGCGATGAAGTGTTTTTCAAATTGTTTGCGGAAGCTAAAGAAGTAGCTGATTCAGTTGGTGTAGAAATGAAATTACCAAGAATTGTTGGAAGGCAGACTAATAGAGAAAATTATGCAAGCAGCACTCCAGAAGAATACTTTCGGCGATCCATTTACATCCCCTTACTTGAAAACATCTGTGAAGACATCAAAGGAAGATTCGGGCAATCTACACTTCAATGCTTTGGGCTGAGAAATTTATTGCCAAAAAAGCTTTACTATCTGAAGACGGAGAAAGTTTTCAAAAAAAACAAGATCATCTTGAAAAGGCGCTGGAACAGTTTTCACCAGTCTTTAATCAAGAAAAGAAGATGTTATTGTTCCATTTAAGAGGTGAACTGCAACTTTGGGCCAACAAATGGAGGAATGTCAACGTCAAAGAAATCCCAGAAAATGCTATCGACCTAGTAAACTGTTGTGACGAGGATTTATATCCTACAATCAAATCCCTCCTGAAAATCCTTGCCACTCTGCCAGTCAGCGTCGCTACGGCTGAACGATCATTTTCCACCTTGAGAAGATTGAAGACGTGGCTGCGCTCAAGGATGCATGAAGACCGATTAACTGGATTGTGTTTGTTACACGTGCACAAAGACATTGAATTAGACATTGAAAAAATTATTGATCGTTTTTCGAAAACCAAATGTAGGCGACTTGATTTTGTTATTTAGATCTTTTTTCTTTAGGACATCATCTGGATTTGTATAACAAAGTAACCATGTTATACTATACTTGTCTTTTCTTTGGTTTACCTTCAACCTCCCTAAAATATTACTTTTAGTTATGGCTGCAAAAATAAATACTGTATGAACAAATAATTTTCTTATAATTTTTTATTAATTATTCACTTCCATTGTATGTCTAACGGTTAGATAGGTAACGTAATATACTTTTTGGAATTTTCTTAAACACTCTGAAACAATAAAAAATACACAACAATTTCCAATTTTTCCAAGGCGTGTTTCCCGGAACCACCTTTAGTTTGGGGGGGGGTTTGTACGCAATCTTGAAAGATTGCGAACGACCGTGTGCTTTATCGGCCGCTAAATTAGCTTTCGGCCCGACCCGATCTTGGCCCGATCTTTCCGACCCGATGTCTCGAGCTGGCCCTGACCCAAGCCGGCCCGAAAAATTCGGGGACCCGCAGACATCTACAAAAAACCGACGAAAAAGTATAGTGTTCTACTCAATTCACTCGCCAGTAAAACCTGTTTTTACATTTAAAAAAAGCTAAGTTTGATAACATTTTTCACGTCTCAGGATAGATAAAAACGCAGTTTTCTGTGCCTCATTTTTGAAAATTTTCCGGGGGAGGACCCCCGGACCCCCCTCCACCCTGGGGGGTATTCCATACCCCCCAGACCCCCCGGATGTCCCCCACCCCAAATCTCCCCATTTGCCCCCTCCGAGAATAGATACTGGAGCCGCCCCTGCTCATAATTAGACCAGTTCGTTAGTGAGGTCGGCGAAAGGTGGTTCTGATCCCACGTTAAATTGTAGGTCTAGTTGTGCCTAGTTGCATTGGCTGTCCAGCTATTGACAGTTGGCCTTAGTCAGTAACAAGACTACAAGATATTGCCGCAGTTACCCAAACTCTCATCTCTCAATCATAACTGGCTTGAAATACCTTGTAGGACGTTATTAATAGGAAAATTATTAAAAGGTTAAAATTTTCTCTTTTAGAAAATAAACTAAATATGCAGGTGAAATAACCTTTTAAGTCAAGTTTGAAAACCCAGATATTTCAAGAAAAAATAATTTACGATACAAACTTGAATAAAAATCTTTAAAAATTAACTTTTTGAAGACGTCTAACCTTATTGAAGTCGAAGGTTTTGAGGCATTCAGGTAATGTTATCTAATGTCTGTAAAACAATATAATAATATGTTTCACAACAAGAGTGGAAAGTGGGATTGTGGGCAAACTTTGATGTCCAACTCCGTCGTATTTATCGATGATCACAATCGTTTTTCATCATTGAATATCGTTAGTAAATCGTTGAATATCGTTTTTCATCATTGAATATCGTTTAACTATCGAACAATTAATCACAGGGGCCTAAACAGTTTCACAGATCATTTAAATGATATTAAATGATTTTTTGTTCATTAATGAGTACAAGTTTCACGACGTTTCGGGATCTCGATCTGATCCAGTCTTCAGGTAGAAAAGAACCTAAAACATAACAAGATTAGGAACACACAGCCAGGATAACCTGGACATAAAAAACATAGCTAAACAAAGAATTGTAAAAGCAGTCTCAAAAACACTATGCTGAAAACAAAACAAGAACACAATATACCGCAGAAATCACTATAGTCAGTCTTAGCTCTGCTCTGATTGGGTGTGGACGTGTTCTTTCCGGATTGGTTATTCTTGATACTTGTGATTTCAGCACTATATTGTGTTCTTGTTTTGTTTTCATCATAGCTTTTTTGTGAATGCATTTACTGTTCTCCGTTTTAGCTGTGTTTTTTTGTCCAGGTTATCCTGGCTGTGTGACACTAATCTTGATAAGTTCTAGGCTCATTTCCACCTCAGGACGGGATCGGGTTCCAGATCCCGAAACTTCGTGAAACTTGTTTTTACTGATCAGCGACGACAGATGTCGATAATTATCAAAATAAAAACATACAATCACCTCCACCAACAATGAATTTCAAACAAAGAGTGATCAATGAGGGTTTAACGATTCTCATCAGAGTTGTAACCAAACACTTAATTTTTCTTTCGATAAATTTTTCAATATAAAGATTAAATTTTGGATGTTATAAAAGGTAAACGCCAAGGGTAATATCTTGTGACCGACACCCCGATATTCTCTTAAAATTAAAATTTTATATTATTCATTTATCAGAATAAATTTCGAACCAAGATTATTTTACATTCTTAGATGCCAGGCCATCAATAATAAATCGTAAACTGTAGGGAGTTAACTGTAAAACATTAATAACTCCGTTGAAAACCGTCACTGTATTGATAATTTCGTTGATAAAGAAGATTGGATTCGTTTTTTAGGGTAATAGGATTTTATTCGTGGTGTAAATAGATAAAACTGATGAATCAGGCCAAACTTATAGCTGTTTATTTTTGCACTAATTTGTTCAAATGAATGCCTTAAAATGACTTTAGGCAAAGTGATTATATTTGATAATGATATTTGATCTACTTTATTATTATCTTTGTACAGGTACTGAATCATATCTTGTTTTTCCTGAATAAAACTAAAATCGACGCTAAATAAAGGCTCAATCAAATAATTAGTGATACTAAATATACACATACTGGATATACAAAAAATAAGCATAGAAGACGCATGGTCGTATGTTATTAATTGTTTGTCTCGAATTTAAGTACTCTATTGGTTGTATAGAGGGCTTAGAAACTTGTTATATTAATTTTGTCTTTTCGATGTCTTTATTGTCCATGTAATCGTAAGTCTTCATAATCATAGAATCAAGTTTCGTTAAATATGTGTGAGTAGGATTTATACTCCATGCAAAGCATTGTCAGGCAACTGCTTTTTTATATTCATCAATGGTCTCAGGATAAATAATTTAATCAAAAACTTCAAGGCAAAGAAACTTTGAATAGGGCTTGTAGATTAATTGGTTCTTTTGAGAAGTTTTAAACAAGTAAATTATTTTCAACAAACGGGAGCGTCTTCTCTACTACTTCGGAGAGTCATCTGAAATGCAAACTTTGTAATTGAAACATTATACGCGCCAGTCAACAGCTAGACACATGTCATTTTAATGTTCGTTCGTGTGAAACATCTTCATAGGAGAAGAGAGGGGGTGCAAAAGAAGAGTGCAGCTTTTGTAGATTAGACAAAACTTCATAAATCTGCTGTATTTTATACATCCGTGTATAATGCTTACCGCTGATAAAGTATTGAGACTTGATATTTTGTATTTTTGGTTTTAACATCATGGCGATTTAAAGTATGATTGAAGTGAGGGCGAAATAGGGCATATTGTGGGTCTAAAACCTCGAGATCATTTTACAGAGGTCATTTCTGATTCTTCTCCGTTCATTTGTACAGCTATTCTGTGTGGAAAAAACATACAAAAACCAATTGGCTTTCCAAGATCCACATGACTTCAATAACAGGCCTCATGATTTTTAAACCTCCACAAGACAAAAATACGATATTTAAAAGAATACTAGCCAAATACTTTCATCATATCTTGGAAAAAGTAAAAATTATTTAAACCTATCAGGTTCAAAAAAAGAACTAAAGAATGTTCTGCTTGAAATCTTTTAACATCTGGAGATCTGTTTTTACAGCTTAGTAACCTTATTAGATGATAATAGGTCTGGCCCAACCTTACAGTAGTGCCCCTTTTTTCCTTGTCAAAATGTTTTTGACTATCACGCCGAAAGCCAAACATATTTCAACACTTGTATTCTTAAGAAAGATAACAAATATAAAAAAAGTAAACACACCAATTTAAACATTAAAAATAAATAATAAATGAAAAGAGGTACAGGCTAGTGGCAAAGCCATATGATATAGCAACAATATGTATGTATCTATGTATGTATACATGCTACTACTAATCAAGACCAATGTAAATGTGCAGTAAAATTTCCCTGCCCAAGTTAATTTTTGAAGGGAGGAAAAAACTTCGATGTATTAACTGAAACATTAAAGTTGTAGCGGTTTGTCAAGTCTGGAGATGACTTTGACAGTCACTGTGAGTATAGTTTAAGAAAGTTATAACTAGGTAAGCTATAACTCTTTATAACACTTTTTACCTAACATTATGAAATCTGATGCGCAACTTTGGTCATTTTAATTCAAGAAAAGAAGCAACTTAATTCCTGTTCGGGTGCAAACCTGACATTTAGAAATACTGAACCCAGCTTACAAATCAAAATTGACTCAGCAATCACAACCCTGAATTATCATATAGGCATAGTTAATTTGAATTGTTAAGCAATTAATAGCTGGTTCGTTTGTTTGCTGTCAAACAAACTAAACAGGAATTTCAAAACGTGAAGGTTATGCACTACATCATTCATTAGCTAAATAGCATTAAGTAAAATATTTATTTTATTTCTCCTACTTCTACGTATTTTTTGGCAATTAATATTATGTATCTGGCCAAAATAGTAATGTAATGATAATGATGTATTATTATTTTAATTCAGCCTGAGGCACTGACGTAAAAGGCCAAACGTAAAAGGTTCTTTTGAAGGTGAATATAAATAAAATGTGAGTGTAAAACGCATGATTATACATTATATTAGTTATTCATACATCTAGTTTCAAAGAGGAAACTAAAAAAATAAACGGTATCAGGAAACTGACACATACTTTCTCCCTTCAAGTCATTTAAAACCAGAAAACATATATAGTGAAATAAACCAAATTATCAATTAATTATCACACAAATATATACCAAATTTTATCAAAATCGGTTAGTAAAAAACGGATGTAACGGTTTTTTTAATATTTGCCATAAGAATAACATTGGACAACGTATTGTGTTTACCGCCAAACTAAAATATCAATTATCTTTACAACTAGTTGACGTAGACTAATGATTCAAAATACTAGATTATTTAGTTTTTCAAGCCAAATTTAATGGTTGCAAGTATATTTTCTTTAAAAGTTAAAATTTTTTGTGAAATTTGAAAAATATGAATTTTTTGACACTTAAACCCCCATAACTTCTGCACCTGAATTTTTACAGACATGCGGATGGTGTCATTTTGTTTGTCATCCTAAGCACTAAAAACCATGAAATTTTTATCAAAATCGTTAGAGCCGTTTTTGAAAATTTGGATTTTTGTCATTTTTTTATGGGTTTTTATGGGGTAAATGCCCTTAAAAATCAAAAATTCAAAAAAATGAAAAATACGCCTGGAGATACCATGGCTTTATCCCTATATGCCAAATTTCATGAAAATCGGTCCCCTGGTGTCGTCTCTAGCTTTGTATACATCCGCACACACACACACACACACACACACACACACACACACACACACACACACACACACACACACACACAGACACAGACAGACAGACAGACACCACGCCAAAAACCACTTTTTTGGATTAAGGGAGCATTAAAACGAATATATCCACTAACAACTCAAATTCGAAAATTTTGACGAAAACAATACTTTCTCATTGTATAGGGGGGAGAAAGTAAAAATCTGGACTAGTACCAAAATAAACACAAATCATAGATAATTTTCCGTATTACTAACAAAACTAACTATCCTTTTATTTTTCACACTTTTAATTTTCAAACCTACACATCTTGTATTTAGTGTGAGTGTTTTTTTAGTATTCAAGTCTTAACTACTTACATCGACTGGAAACCACATGTACTTATATTCCTATTTAATTTACTTACATTCCAAGGTATTTATATTCCTAATATCTAAGATATCGCTGTAATAAAAATATAAGATGGTACATTGCTATAAAACAGGTTGTTATCCCCGATACGACATTCTCAGCCGATGTCTCCATATTAAAATCTAATTTAATATAATTTTAAAACTCATCTTACGGCTTGTTTTATGCTCCCCTTAAAAATATGCTTAACAGCATAATTAATTGGCTGGTAACTGAAAATGAATTTACTATCATCAAATAAACGGAAACATTTTCTTTGTTTGTTATTTAATAGTTTACCAGATCCCAGACTTCACGTAGAAGACTTACTTTTGTTAAAAAAATTACAATAGCAATAAAATAAAAATAAATTCGAATTAATTGAAACAACATAACAATCAGAAATTAGATCTTGTACAAGACAAGCTAAATGTTGAAATCGAACATTTCATTTACTTTGAAAATCTAATTCCGATACTTAAAAAATGTATGTTTCTGTTTTCATTTATTTCTTGATCACTATATCAATCGACCTGGCATTTGGTAGGTAGGCAGATAATGAATATAAGTACCCGCCAGAGAGCAGCAGCAGCTGGGATCCATCTGCTGGGAATCAGCTGCTGCTCTCTGGCGGGTTTCTTGTGTACGATTTAGTAAAAGACATTCGGAGAACATTTCCTAAGGATTTTTGCGTTCCTAAGGATTTGCGTCCTAAGGATTCGCTCCTAAGGATTTTTGCGTTCCTAAGGATTTGCGTCCTAAGGATTCGCTCCTAAGGATTTTTGCGTTCCTAAGGATTTGCGTCCTAAGGATTCGCTCCTAAGGATTTTTGCGTATGAATTTAGGATTTTCCACTTGTAGTAATCATGAAACTTTTTTCAAAGTAATTGAAGAAACATTACATATTTTGAAGGTACGTAATTGAAGGTACATTACATACTTTGCTAACCACAAAGTATGTAATGTACCTTTCACGGAAAGTATATTTGAGGCATTTATTTATTCGCTGGTTTCTTTGTATTTGAAATTATTTTTATTTGTATTCCATGGTTTAATAAACGAAATTTTTCGTCAATGTTAATTTTCTGGCAATGGATTTGGTTTGCTATCGTTTGTGAGATCATCCTAATAAACAATAAAAGTGCATACTCCAAGTTGATACATTTTACTATCTTAAACCAAAGTTATCTGATTTTACAATTAAATCAGTTGCTGCTGCTCTCTGGCGTGTTTTTTTAGTACGATCTGGCAGGAACATTGGGAGATCGTTTCCTTAAGATTTTTCGTGTGTGAATTTTGGGGTTTCCACTAGTAATAATCTGAAATCTTTTTCAGAGGAATTGAAGAATCGTTGAACACACAGTATATGATGTAAATTTTGCGGTAAATATATTAGCCGCACATTTAATCGCTAGTTTATTTTGTACTTGAAATTATCTCCATTTGCATCCCTTTGTATAATAAACGAAATTTTTTCCAATGCTAATTTAATGGCCTTTTTTAAATAAATTGCTAAAAAACAGTTCAGAAGATTAGCTGCAAATTTTATAGGTATTTTTCTGTGAACTAATAAACGTTTTTGTAAAATTTTAAAATGATCAGTGGAGCCGCTTTCGAGTTATCGCGTTAGTACACAATCACTCATGCAATGACAGACAACGAATCTTTGACTCCGCTAATGCATAGATTCACTTCACTTCGTTTTTTCGTTCACCAATTAGGAAAAAGAAAAAAGAAAAAAACAAAGTATTTGATTTGCAAAAGAAAATAATGAATATTTTCATTTTGTGAATAAATTTGAGCAATTTACTATGGAATTTTGCGTTTGGTGTATCTTTGACTAATTAAATGGAAGGTACGGGTAATTTATTGTAGAAACTATGACAATGTTACAGCGAAAACTCCCATCTATCCACGTGTTGACACTGGAATGTTTGCAGACCGTGCATTGTTATCGTTGACTTCCTAACTATTAACTACTTAACTTTACGCCCTAAGTTAAACATCTGAACTGCGATTCAATAAAATTTGTATATGTAATTTTTTACATGTTACCTTTTGGAAAAATATAAATCCCGTGATTAAAAGTTACCTCTTTATCTCTACGTATAAAGTCTCACTGACTCACTCACTCATCTTTTACTCTCCTACTTCCAAATCACCTGGAAGGAATCAAAGGAAAAACCTTTCAAAGAAGCAAGGGTTTATAATGCCACAAATTCATACACCCAAACGGATAACCAAGTAAAAAATGGAGGCTAATGAAATGTGGCTGGGCGTAAGCTTTTCGTGATAATGTGCGCCGGAGGTAATCTGTTAAAATGTGATTTCCGGCTTTGTGTCAACGGTTACACGAAAAAAAATTATGCTCAAACGTGTCCACGATGCTGGGGCAGGAAAAAACAGTCCAAGCAGTCGAATTTACCCACCCGTGCAGATGGGCTTGAATGTACGGCGGATCCGAAAGGACTCGGTCTTGTAATTGACCTCGCCGTGCTACTAATCCGCTCATTGTTGGACGGAAGTATAAGTTCAACGTTCCCTCGCCTCGGCCTCCCAGTCTTGCTGCAATCATTCTAAGCTGCGGGTTTCCTTCTTCTTTGGAAGCTTCCTCCCGTAAGCCAATAGATCGTCTGTCTCTCCCTCATAAAGAAGTATTCGGGGGATGACTTCGACGATCACACTCACGTGAATCCTGGAGACCATGTGTTAGCAGGAGTGATCTGAAAGGCTCTTTGGCGCTGTACTTGCGTGAGCCGATCTTGGTGGACTTACTTCTCGAGTGTAAACCTCCGCAGTGATAGACATGAGCAGAATGCGCTTGCAGAAGCGAGGACCGCCGACATTGGGCGCGCGAACAGCAGGAGTGTTGTTATTATTCCTACGGACTTGGTATAAGTCTACCAGAGGCAGAGATCGTTTAAAGTCTATGAATATTCAGTATAAACAAAAGAAATATGGAATTTAGTCTTGATTAGTCTTAAAGTTTTTTTATGACGTAAATATTCTTAGAATACCTTATTATTGAATCAAAATCAAAAAAATACTGTAAAAACTAATGAAATAACCGAATGACAAAATTAAATGTGATAATATGGTCGCTGTTGTAATCCTAAAAACATATTTTGTTTTGATTTGAAGCAAGTTTAATGCAAAACTTGGGGTTTTTCAAATATTTTGATAATTTTACTCTCTTGAGGTAAATTTTAGGAATCTTACACTGCATTTAGCATAAAATAACTCGTTATCCGACTTATTCAGAGTAATAATTCAACATGTTAAATTTTATTTTTAAGCTGAATCATGGCTGAGCCTTGATTGGCCAATAAATTTATATAAAGTAAATAAAAATATCTAAGATTGTATACAATTAAAAATTAAAATTAATATGTATAGAATATTGTAAAATTAAATTAAGTAGTTTAAAACGCCTTCTTAAAGTGCGATGATGAGATGAGTTATTTTCGTAGAAAAAGCTAAAGGTGTTGTTTGTTTAATGCAAAACTTTTTACCTAGCATTTGCCCCCATCATGGGCCTCGGGCCTAAAGGTTACCAAGCTTTGTGAATGAGCCCGTATAGTGCAAGATTGAATAGCTAAAAGTATTACACATCGCTCTCAAACCCACGATAATCGCTAGCATGCTACGAGGCTTGGCACGCTTCTGACTGTGCCACCATATTGTAGGCTCTTCTTCCACCTGAAGACGGGATCAGTTTCCAGACCCCGAAACGTTGTGAATTTTTTTTACTGATCAGTAATGGCGAATTTCTGCAAAAATCAAAATCAAAATATACAGAACAGAATAGCAAAAGTTACTACACATCTTAGAGTTTTGAACCTACGATAATCGCTGAAAAGGAAATTGAAATATTAAATGAAAGGTCAAAATAGCCGAGGAAGTTCCTTTAATATTTTTATGAATGAATCTAATTTATCAGTGATTCACAGTCGAATGACAAATGAAGTGTAAAGTGTCTTATTATCCTGACGACGAGTGAACTTTTCATTTTGCCATCAACCCTTGAAAGAAGCTATTAAACTAAATTATAGTAATTATTTAACTAAGTAACGTATAGTAAGGTTTAAGATTTTCAGTATTTTTTTATTTGTGAGTACGACGTTTCAAGATAATAAATCGCATCCTCTCCGAAATTTGAGCCAACCTCGTGATCACAGACGACATAGTATGTATGAAAATGTTGATTTTTTGTTTTTTGAGAGTGATTTCTCTGTTCCCGTAAAACTTTGGTCCTTAAAGGATGGCGCGTAAGCTTTGAACATTGCAAGTTCACCCCTAACGAGTGAATTTATCTGGCTTATAATGGAAGATCGTTTCGAACTAGATGCTTATGCAAAGTTACTGCAAAAACTAAAATCATGAAAGATAGAATTTGCTTATGATGTTCAAATGTTCTCTTACTATCATGAGTTTGCAATTAATAATGGCTATTTTCTAGGGATCGTTAATTTAAATCCGTAATTTTGACAGAATCATAATTGTGCCCTTCTGGATGTCCGTATTGAATTATAAATACGTTTGGCATTCATAAACTGGCTACCATGTTATAATACGTTTTTAAGAACTAAATTTGTCTTGAAGACTTATGATAAATGCTATTTGCGTACCTTTTTTAATGTAACAGTGAGTTTTTAGCTTAGCCTACAAACATGCTCCTGGAGTCATTATAACTCTTCGAGTCGGTAGTCTACATTTAATTTAAATTGTAATTGACATAATGATTAAAAAAAGATAAGTATATTACAGTCATTTATACTGTAATATACTTAACTTTATATTACGGTGCTCCATTCCGCTGGGGAAAGTAAACAAATAAATGTAAATAAAAACAAACGTATCAGCTTTTCAGTTATTTTCTTTATATTTATGCCCTTAGAGAAAGTTTTCTCAAAACTTGCGGTTAGTTTGGGCTTAATATAAAGATGTGGTCTGCCCATTTTAGATAACACATCAAATTTAAAATTTTCCTGGGCTCCAAGCACATATTTTTAAGTATATAACATTCAAGTATATTTCCTTTCAGAGTGTTTAAATACGAAATATTTATGGTTAAACTAGTTTTATTGGAATTATCTACCATAGAAAGGTTCTCACAATTCCTCTTTTTCTAAATAAATATTAAGAAACATGATAAATTTTTTGTTTAAACTTCAAAAACTGAAATTTTATTTAAAATAATCAACAATTTGAAACTACGCATAAACGTGTAACATTTAAGACTGGCATGAAAACATTTATGTTACATTTACAATTCCCAAATATTAAACTCATATTTGACTTCTCGTGGTTATCATGATGAGGATACCGACGCAAGAGTGACCACCAATTTGCTGAAGTTACAACATGAGATGAATGGACCCAATATTGGTCCTCGACAACATCAACTAATGAAGGAACACGTGCAGCGTTGTCACGCTGGAGTAATGGTCCAACGGCCCTCAAGAGACATGTCGTTTGTCAATACGCTTTTTTCTCTTTGGCCTTTACTTTTAATCCTTCGAGCCTTCGACTTCTCAAGAAGTTTTAAGTGAATGCTTGTTTGACACGTTAGTGCTCGACGAAGTTCTATGTCCCTCACTTTTACTGTTGGCTTTTTATACTGCAAAAACAACTATTCGCAAGAATTGTAGAGAAGTAGTCATAATGCCAAAAACTTGCAGGTCAACAGAATTTTAAGATTTAGACCTACTTTACTTTATTTTTTGAGCTCAGTTCATTAGATTTAGTCATTTAAACCATGAAGAGCATCTTCATCGTTGGGTTGGTATTGAAACAAATAGAAACTAATAAAATCGTTTGGCCTCCCAAAACTTGGAAAATTGTGATGGAGAATATACATGTTTTGCTAAAGAATTTGGAGATCAAATTGCAGGTAGGTTATAATATAACAATAACAATTTTTGGAAGTATCAACTAGAGGATGTGTGAGTTTCTAGGATTCAAACATAAATTGCCTTCACCTGTACAGTCTCAGCCAACTTTAACTAATTTCTGTGTACTTCTACACAGCCCGCGGATACATGTAATTTTCGAGTTGAATAGAACACGTGGATTTTACTATCAAGTTTGAGATGAAGACTACTCAACAAAGTTCGCTGAGAGATGATATAGTTTGTCATGAATAATGTATTACTTTTAAGTTCTCAAAAGAATAAATTAAACCACAAACAAACTTTCTCAATACTTTTTTTGCCTTAGGGTCTGCACTCAATTTCTAAAATCACCATTCTAGTTAATAGGTTTGTTAAAACTGAATCCCAATTATATATTTATTTTTATTATTTATTTAACTGTGTTTGTACACATGACAAACTCTGTTACTACAGAAAGAAATTATATACCTAATGAGATATTCTCTCAAACTACAAAGCTATTTGATCTTGGAAACTTGGTGTTAGAAAGTTATTACCCTGAACCCTACAGTAAATAAGATGGTATATTATACTTTTCTTTACTTTTCTGCGAGACATAATATTACAAAATAACAGATTAATGATATAAACAGCTTCAATAGAAATGACGGGCCAAGGTCAAGTTTTGTAACAGGTCGGCTGATCCTCGGTTCATTTGATATAGTTCTTTATATCAGCTGGCTTGTTTCAAAGCTTAACCTTGGCCTGCCAATTCTATTCACGCTAGTTATAATAAAATGTTTTACCATGTATGTTTACCGAAAATAATAAAACCTCTGCTACGTTTATGATTCATTTGTACGATATACCATTGCAATTCTACTGATATTTTATCTTAAAGGGTGGTCCAGTGCATGAAAAAAGTAAAATTTATTAAATACTTCACAACACTAGACAACTTGTACAGGGTGGAATTAAGTCTAGAAACAGTTTAATACTTAGGTAATGAAAATATAATAATCTAACCATGTATATCAAATTAGATGGGCGAAAACAAATTTTCGATGACTGCTATTATTTTACTTTTATTGGGATTACTTGTTCTAAGAGGAATAAGTGCATATTCCTAAATGTAGATTTTTACAGTATGTACGTGATTTTAAAAGGGTGATCAAGAGGGCTTTCACAAAGAAATGCACTTCAACATTAAGTGTATTGGTACTGGTAAATATACAACAGCAGTTGGACATTTGAAACCTCGGATTTCGACTTTAAACTCAAAGATTTTCTTCTGTACTCTATTTGACTTTTAAAATCCAATGGGGGGTCGACCCGTGAGGAGTCAGAGTATATTCTTCAAAGTAAGCATAGGTTTATAGGTGCATCATTTTAATGGGGTTTTTTGTTTTTGTTTTACTGTAGACTTGCGATATTCAATTTTAAAAAACCAGGTTTCAAACAAACATTACAAAGCGGACGCTCAACAGAAAAATTCATAAAATTATTTTGAATTTTTTAAACAATAAACACAGTTTGGTGTTTATTTTTTTTATCGAAACAATAGTTTTCAAACGAAATATCCAATAGATACAACGGCTGTTAAAATTTAAGGAAGTAGGAAACAACTTTGACAAATAACTGCCTGGCAGTGCCTGGAGAAAAGTTTGGTGCTTGTTAAGTGTGAACGCATTGACGTTCCTTGAAGTTTCAATGGCTCACAATTTGCTCCACGTGTTTTTATTTCTCTTCTTTTAATAAATTGACTGAACTAGCATGTGTAATGTGAAAATTACATATCGCCTATTGGCCGGAACTCAAACGGAAAATATTCAGGTTTTTTCACTTCTTGTTGCAATAAAAAAGGTACATGGATTTTCTTACATCGCGTTTATATTCCCTAACTAACTTGGCCACCTGTAAGACCCGTGTTAGTTACTAAAGAAATTCTTATATATTTGTCCAAATTTCTCAACAACGTTAGATATTTATGGTTGAATAGAGTATATCTACAGGATAATACCGATCTAAAGGTAAATTTAGGTGTTCCAACAATGCACAGGAGCTTATAAAAAATTCGTGTATTTAAAATACTTATTGTCCGTTAGTATTTAGATAATATTGCAAATCAATAAAATCGTATTGCTGAAATCAATAAAAGCTTCAAGGACACTTATAAAGTCATATCGTTTATGTATATATGAAGGAATAAGCGAAATCCATAATTGAATATAATAAGTAATCATATAGGCCAGTAAAATTAGATCAAAAATTGGTCATGCCTGGACAAAATTCCCGGAAAGCTGGAAATCGCCTTAATCTTTCCGTTTTACATCCAAGTATATGAATTCGAAGTTTGTCCCATTTTTCCTGGTGTGCTTCCGACCTGGGACCACAAAAATATCAGAGTTTTGGCCATTTTTTATTGTTTTGCAAATAAGTAAAAAACCGTTTATTCTACATAAAAAGTTTAAATACAAGAATTGTAGAGGACAAAATTCTGCGTTTATTGAGTACCTTATGATAAAGATACTTTGAATAGTAATTGATTTATGGTAAGTTAAATAAAGGGTTTTGGCGAATTCCTCTTTTAGGGAAAGAGCTATTACTGTAGATCTCATGGTAAGACCTAAGCCCGAGACCATGATAACTTTTAGTTTTGGGGCCCTCAGAAGCTAAAAACACCATTCGTTCGAATTTCCATTAATATATATATACCTATATATACGTATATAAATATATATATCTATATATTTGTTAGCTCGATAACTCTCGTAAAAATGGTCCAATCTTCTTGAAATTCGGCACAGACTTGTAAAATAGTAATTATTTTGACGATTTGAAAATTCAGCCGGATCGGACCATCGGAAGGGGGGGTTATGGGTAATAAATCCCTTTTGTCGTCCTCTACAATTCTTGTATTTAAACTTTTTATGTAGAATAAACGGTTTTTTACTTATTTGCAAAACAATAAAAAATGGCCCAAAACTCTGATATTTTTGTGGTCCCAGGTCGGAAGCACACCAGGAAAAATGGGACAAACTTCGAATTCATTTACTTGGATGTAAAATGGAAAGATTAAAACGATTTCCAGCTTTCCGGGAATTTTGTCCAGGCACAATCTTAATTTTATTGGCCTAATAAGGCTTTTACTAATAATTGGACCTTTTTTTATAATGATTGTATCCGTCCTTTGCACGAGTCGGACGTGATAATTTATGGTTATATCAATGTTTTGTATTTTGAACTGTAAAAAAATATATCTAAACAACTGTTTAAAATTCTGCACAGTTAATATTTAAGAGTATCCGTTGGATTACGCCTTCCTGAGAAATATTTTATTTTACCAGTTTATCCCTTTGCAATATATAATTCCCTTCGTTGTAGCAGACCTGCATACTCGCGAATTTCAAATGCAAAAGAATATATTTCAATCCAACTTAGTGAGATTTTGACAATGTTTTTGTAAGCTCCCTAAGAATAACATAGGGAATGAGTATGGAGGTTTGCTGCAACAGGTATGTTAAAACTAAATAAAGATTTTTTCATCATACTAACACACAGAAACATCTATTTTCAGTTCCTTTTTGTTAGCTCGAAAGTTACCCATTGCTGGCCTAGGCCGGATAAAACTCTTATCCGACCTAAGCCGGAAAGAACGGAAGTAAACAATCAGCTGACTTGCAGCAAACCGACGTTTAATGCTTGTTTATTGGTTACTTTTTAGAGGAATAAAGTCTATGTAGTGGCAGCACTGCATCCGTAGCAAATGTTTGTTCTGTTTGTTATAGGTTAGGTTTGAAGGATTGAGAAACGTATGTTTATGCAAGGATTACGTTATGATTGAAGGTATGTTTTTCTGCGTAGTATGATGAAAAATATCGGACGTTACACGGCCGGGAAGTTTTGCCGTACTCGCATGAAAATCCCGCACTCGCTTTCGCTCGCGCGGGAACCATCATGCTCGTCCGGCAAAACATTACTTCCCCGGCCTAGTAACGTAATATACTGTATTCAATATTCAATAGATCCAAACTATAGGAAGCCATATACCGAGATTTCTCGAGATACGTTGAGAAATAAGGAAGATATAGAATTTTTCCCCATAAGGATAACATGGGGAATGATTATACCAGTTTGCTGCGACAAAAATGGAAATATCGGGGGTTCCGATGTTGATGTTGAGGTAATAGACTAATATATATTATATCTCATCTATATGAAGGCCAAAACCACGTTTAATTGAGGTATGTTGAGAAAAAGAGAGATATAGAATTTTACTTATTTACCAAATGGATGACATTCGGACAACGTACTGCGTTTACCACTTTCAATATCTCGGTAACCAATGGACATAGAAAGTGAGATTCAAGATAGTAAATTGTTTGATTTTTCGATCTGAATTCAATGGTGCTAGCGAAAATTGGTTTTTATTTTTATATGTGAAATTAAAAAAAAAACATTTTTAGGGGTTTATCCCCCTCTACTCTCCCCCCCCCCCCGTTACCGGTAGTTCGATTGCACTGGTTTACGAACTTGTCCGAATAATTACTACTTCACATGTCCATGCCAAAGATCGGACCATTTCTCGCGAGTTATCGTGCTTAAAGACACATAGGTATATAGATATATTGTGTACGGGAATGAACAAATGGTGTTTTTTTTATTCTGGGGGCCCCAAAACGAAAGGTTAACATGGTCTCGGGCTTAGTCCTTACCATGAGTACTATAATAACAGTGTCTTCCCTAAAGGGGAAATTTTCTAAAAGCAGAGTTTTTTTGTAAACACATGTTTTAATACTGTGCTATGCAATCTTTATTCAAGTTGAAATAAAATTGCCCTTGACGGATTATGTCTCTCATTGGGCAGGATGATGATTTATCAGATCATTCGAAATCGATCGCAATTTTCCATATTTAATGTATGCTTACCATCTTGTATGTGAATGCAGAATATGGGTAATTATATTATAGGTGCTGAAAAATACTCACCTTTTATACATTAAGAGGTGTATGGTCATTGCACATATATAGACATTAAAATGTCGTTTCGCATACAATAGTGCTGATGCTTTGTTAAAAGTTCAGCATCTTTTTTGAAATTAAAGTATGGCTTACCTACAAGCCACTATACAGCTAATTACGTTATTCTTTTTTTAGGGCCTTTGATCCCCAAAAGTCACTTGTTTTACTACTCGCATGGAGCCATATTCAAATATTTTAAGATTTACAAACTAACCTTGATAACAAAGTTTAACTTTCGTAAAGCTTCAATCTTGGTATTCTGAATAAGCTTTCGGCAAGCTTTAAAGATTTTATGGAAAATCGCACTCTATCGCGTACTTTTCAAATAGTTGAATCAAAATAGATGTTTTATTTCCTCTCTTGTGTTGGTTAGTTTGTTTATATATAAACAACTATTTCAGTTCTTTTACGGGGTTGAATTAATTTATATAAAAACATGTTTTTGAACGAAAATGGCGTTAAAATATACTAAGGTAGGAGTACAGTTAATTTATGCATTAAACTTCCCGTAACTTTGGCCTCCAGCCTGCATACACTCATCAATCTGCTGTTTATATTATCACTGCGATGTTTTTTAACAAATCTCTGAATAACAGTCATGGGGGTTATTTTACAATAACAACAAAAGTAGTGATAAATTTTCATAATATTTAGGTTTTAATGTTCAAGCTGAGTTAAATATTGTCACGTGAATGTTTGTAAAGTCGTATAATCATACGCGAACGTCAAGCTTATCACCACAGGTGGACCAACGCACGCCACCACGCTACTAGCTACAGCCACATTGTTATCTTGCTGTTGAAGCCTCCAGTTGATGACAACTTCGAATTATCAAACTTTCTGCTTATTTTGGAAATAAAATATTTTAGTGTGATCATTTAATTACAAAATTTTGTATTTCAGCTACACATCTATTAATACTTTACCTCACGATTTTGCGGTAATTTGCCGTACTGATCAGTGCAAACAAGTTTCACGACGTTTCGGGATCTGGAAGAGCCTAGAGTATAACTAGGTTAGTATGAAAAACAGCCCGGTGGTCATAGACACAAAACATAACTAAAACTGAAAAATGTAATGGCTGTTTAATCAAATTAATAAAATGTCGTTATATTTAACCACTTGCATGTCCACTATCAGATTGCAGATCCCTAAGCGTTGTCAAAGAAGTTTTTACCAAACGAATTTTACAATCAGCAACAAATTTCAAACAAATTACTTTACTTCCCGCTTAGATTGTTTTTATAATCCTTTACTCTTATACAAGCAATGTTATATTGCGTACGTGCGTGCTTGCTTGCTTGCTTGGTTGGTTGTATGTTTGCACAACGAACTCAAAAACGGCTCCGAGGATATCCTTCAAAGACTGGAAATAAGTAGTTTATGACTAAAAAACGTGTTCTATGCAGGTAACTCGGCCAGAGAAAATCTAATAACGTAATGAAACGAATTTTAAAGTTGTAAAATTTTAAATTTGGCCATGTTAAAATTTTAACATAGTCCTGAAATGAAATATTTAGTTCGCCCCCGTTCTTCCCTAAAACGGCTGGAAGACCATACCACCAGACTGATTCTGCAGAAAAGTTTTATCTCTTCAAAATGAACATGATGGTTCAAAAACAAAAACCGAATGTTAAAATTTTAACATTTTAACGAGTTGCCATAATAACAACGAAATAAACAAGGAAAGAGTAAACAAATAAAGTAATCATAGCTGTTTGCAAACTATATCCATCTGAGGAGAATACAGCGTGTGGCATAAATATTGCATAGAGTAATAAAAAGATTTGTATTTATAAATTTTGTGACGATGAAATGTTTGATAGTAATTAGCTGAAGTGATAAATATGGAAAAATAACGAGCAAGGCTCGAACCACCAGGTACTAACTACAAATCGCCTACTGGTCGAAATTCAGTCAGAAGCTACAAAGGTTTTGTTTTTGCTCCTTGCTGCGACTAAATATGTGACTGATTTGTATACATTTTTTTATTTCGTAATCAACATAGCAACTCATAAGGCCCACGTTTTATTTTTTATTTAGATTTATTTTTCCTACGTGCCGTTAAAATGAATGCATATTATGATTGGATTGTGTACATCCAAAACACAATTATAACGGTGCGCTTGGATTTTTCTTACGTTGCAGACGGGCTGAGAAAAAGAGATTATAAAAATCATGCTTACCTATTAATAAATAGATGTTGCTATATTTGGCTTAACGAATAATGTTTTCGGGACGTCATTTATTTATTTGTTTTCGCCATCATTTACGTTGCAGACGGGCTGAGAAAAAGAGATTATAAAAATCATGCTTACCTATTAATAAATAGATATTGCTACATTTGGCTTAACGAATAATGTTTTCTTGTCGGTTAATTCTATCTAATTGCATAATTTGTAATGAATTATTTTCTAGATGCATCATCATGGTGGACGAAGTTACTTATCTTAATATGTCACTATCCAAGGGCAGAAGTGAAGCACTGTGGTCAACATTCTAAGAAGGTAGATAATCAGTGATTCCTTCATGTTTGAGAGAGAGTGAGAGTGAGAGTGAGTGTTTCTGTGTGACAGTTTCCCGCCACAAAGGAAAAATAAATGACAATGCGGAAACTGAATGACAAATGACACTGTTCGACACGAACATTACTCTCAACTGTTACAAATGAAACACCAGTCAGCAGTTTTACCCGGCAGTTTGCCTACTACATAGATAAGTCTTAAAATCATTTATGTGGCCTACCATTTTTATTCTATCATAGAATATTCCAAATTTGTATCAATATCTATCTTTTTTAGTTACTATACAAGGTGAGTTTTAATTGCCCCCCCCCCCCTCTTGTGTCTAAAATTGTTCAAATCATAAAAATAAACCACCTTCAAATATTGTTCGGTTGTGATTACTTCAAACTGATCGGTTGATCATTTTCAATCACCATCTTGGGATCGCCATAATGTCTGCCATAAATTAAATAAGAACTAGAGTTTTTATTTGAACGAATATAGAAAAACGTTTGGAGAGAGCATTTAGAACTCACTCACACTGCATGTGGGCCTTATTGAGTAACAAGACTTCAAGATCGCGCCACAATCATCCTTCACTCATCTGTCATTCATACGTGGCTTAAAATACCTCCCTGGGTAGGTCGCAATTTCAGCTAATGTATCTAATGTACGTCTATTACTAAGTAGAAACGTTTTTCTGCACCTTAACTATTTCCTAACATCCACGACTCGACGTATTACTTAAAACATGATCTAGAGCCAGCAAAACCTCACTTTTGGCCCTCGTTGAAAAATATATATTTTGGGTTTTGGGCTACAACCTACAAATTTTTGTTTTCTCTCTTAACTAGAATTGCGTTGGTCTAAACAACATATTTGAGCACCATCTGATCCGTGCAAAGTTGACTTTAACAGTTTCTTGCCGTTATAGGGTTTATTCTTTTTTTAATATACCAAGTTTATTATTCTAAATTTATAATATACTGAGTAAAAGTATAGACTATTGATTTTGTGAAAATCTAAATGCTTTATACTCACCATCTAATATTTGTTTTATTTATTTTTATTATGATCATCATAACTATTAATTTTAAAACCTTAAGGTATATCTTGTACTTGTATTTTAATTAATTACTACATTCCTGCTCTTATTTAATAATGAACCTCGGCAAGACGCCGTCATCTCAGTCGTATACAGTTGACGTCTTGGGTTCATTAAGCCTCGTCTCCGACAACTCGCCTACCCTCTTTGATGCAAATAATCTTGTTTTTGGTTTGAGTAATAAGCACTTTAAAGAGTACTTAAATTAAGACTTGGAACGTCATAGATATTTATAATATCGTAATTTCCTGAATATCGGCGATTTTACGTTTTAAAATGTTCATCTGCATGATTTAGAGTGCATTAATATGTATTTTTGAATGCACTGAATTCGTTAAAAACTGAAACCTAAACAAAAAGCAGGCATCAGTTGAAATTCCGAATTCCAGTTATTAATTTTCAGTTTACAATTTTAGGTCATAACCATCCTCGGAATACTTGAGCCAACTTTAACATTATTTCAAAATTAATAATAGTTTTAATATACCTAGTGAAATTGAATTAGTAAAATTTACAAGGATACATTATTATTTTGCTAACCCAACGAGTAATTTCATTTTTATTTACTATTTAATTACTGTAATAGTTTATTTATCAATAAAGTGTGTTTCGTTCAGATACGTTTTACGAGATTATAAAACAAAATGAGCATTGTCGTATTGACATTATATTAATATTATAACAAACTGAATTTATTTTTAAAAACAACTCAAGAAATAAAAACGTGTGTATGGGGGGGGGGGGGGTTAATAAAAATAACAGGCTTATAAATAAAATTTTTGATTTGCGTGTTCTTCATGATTTTCAAAATAGGTACCCTGAGCAAAAAAAACTAATTAAACGTTAAGACTTTTTTGATAAAATAATTATTCCAAGCGTGATATTTGCCTCACTAAAGATCAGAAACCTGGCAGAGCAAGGGTCTTATCAATAATGCACCCTTACTGGCTCCAGTCCAGTCCACCCTCAGCGACAGCGTTCAACGTGAGTTATTTATCTTTATAAGGGGTTATACGTAAACCACATAGCAATTTTATATATTTAAAAATATGTAACTAGGAACCTGTTTGGCATTGAGGTTATCGTTCTGAGATACAATTTTCATTTGGACAGGCCTCGACTGTTTCCTACCTGTGCCGGCGCAAAGTCGATGCATTTATCTAAAGAGGGTTGTTAATGAAATGAGGCTAAGTCTCAATGATTTGTTTAACCATTTGAGATTCGTTGAGTATGCAGGTCTGCTGTAAGGGAGGTATTTAATAATCAGATTTGCTCATAAACCTACATTAAACCGTACGGTTTTTTTAAGATTCAATAATGCACATATAAATATGAAAATTAGTAGTGTTTTGTCAATCTTTACACATTATACAACATATTCTTTAAGTCTGATCGCGTTTAGTTCACATTATGTGTTCAAACGATCCGCCATTGGCATTGGTATAAAGTTGTGCTCTGTCCATCAAATTCCCGACCGCGTGTTGCAAGGTACCTCTTTGAATTTCTTGCATTAAATTTGTGATGTTTGTTTTGAGATGCTTAAATATCCTGTGAACTGTTAGCGTAGGCCTGACTTTTTATGTATATCCAAAGCAATAATATAGTGACGTCAAATCCAGGGATATTGGGGGGAGGGGGGTAATAATAATTCACTGATAAAATAAAGTTTTGGGTTGCGTTTGAAAAAAAAAACACCCTGTATTCATCCCTTGTTTAGTACAATCAATCCGATTATTCACGGTTGTAAATGTGGATGAGTAACAATAATAAATATTAGAATGATTCCAGAATGAGACATGAATGCGGTTTAAACTCATATTCAATAAAGTTGGTCAACTGAGGCATTTTTGTGGCAGTTTGGGCAATTAACCAGTAACAACTTCTTTACATCGCTTTTCTACAAATACAATTATTTACCGCTGTGTACGTTAGTATATTTCATTCATAGGGGCCGCTATTGACACTTTTCATATGGGCTCGAGAAGATCTAAGTGAACTCTGAGTTTCAAAAAGCCACTATTGGTCAGTGTAATAACTTTATTTTTCTTCATAGTACTAAGAATATTAAACTCGAACTACTCCAGAAAAAGGTTTTTGACTTGTTTATGTAGGGCTTTCTTCTGAAACGGCTCACATATTTTCTTGCAATTTTAACCAATTAGTAAATTTTGGGTTTGGTTTAGATTGGAATAGTATGACAACTACGAACAACTGATGATCTCATCAGCAGCTGGCTCTTTTTCTCCCTGGGTCGAAAAAGACCAATTAATCCCCGCAAAGCAGTTTGAAGAAATAGTTCATTTCATTATTAGGGACTGAAGTGACACTTTCCATACGAAGTTCTTAGGCCGAAGTCGAAAATGGCCGAGCAACGAAAAGCAACCTTAGTCCCGTGTAATAAACTGTATTTTCCGTTATACCGCTCAATATAATCCATCCGTTATACTTAAAAACCCATAATATTACGATTTGTTTACCGTTCAAAGATTTCTTACGACGAGGCTTTCATCCTGTTTTGCTATTTAAAACAATCAGTTGATTATCTGTTTCCTTGGTGTTTAGTTTAAATATTAATTTACTATTGACCTTCCATATTTTTTTCTACAGACTCTGGCCTACAGTAAAACACGAACAGCTGACGCCCTCGGCTTCATCTGATTTTTTTCTCCCTAGGGAGAAAAAGAGCTTCTTTAGTCCCGCAACATATATGATAAAAACTGCCGTTTTAGTAGTGGTAGTCTACAACGAAAACAGTATTCCCTAGTGACAGGGAGGACACGAGTTTGTATTGGAACAATTTTATTTAAGTAATATGTGGTAAAGTAATTACATTATTAATATTTATTTGATATCAATAGCAGTAGGCATCCTGAATGTTCCGGAACTTTGTAATCCTCTGTTGTGTTTCTAGAGACAAACATATGTTACAAAATTATTAGGGATGTACGATTCCTGAGGTGAGGTCTGCCTATGTTTATTTCATAGAGGATATAAATATTTTTTTTAAACCAGAGTGAGTAATATGTTTCATAAAGCATATTTCTCTACAGAAAACTGTTCAAAAATAATATAAAGTTTCTCCAAATAATAAAAATAGGAATTGGTAAACAATGCCAACAATGAGTAAGACATAAGAAAATGTCAAATTCGATGTAGTAAAAATGCTAATGAACGCGTAAATATGAATTTCATTTAAAATTCTGTATATAAAAACTTTTGATAAAACTCTCTTCATTTACAATTTTTCTTGTTAACTTACTCTTTTATGTTTTTTAGGTTTTAATATGTTTCCCTTTCATAAATTATAGAATTGTCATAATATACAGTGTGTGAAGCTTCAACTCCTCGAATCTTTCAAGTTATTCAGCAGGTTAATAAACGGAAAGAGCCCTACTGGTGTATTCCGGCTTTGTCTGCCTGCATATATATTTTTTTACTCCATTCACCGTACCTGTTTTCCATAATGTTTTTATCTTAACCGATAGAGGTTTACAAGTTAATGTAATTCAGTCATGGTTGTCTGATTTTTAAAAAAGGTGAATGAAACAGCGAACCATTGAAAATCCGAGGAATTGAGAAGCATTCATACTTAACAAGGGCCAAACTTTTCCTAAGCCAATTCTTTGTTGAGCTGTCTCCTCTTTGTAAAACTATGAACAAAGTTGTCTAGCACCTATACGCAATTATTCTCTTAGAAATATTTTTTTACGATTTTTATTCTTTTGATTTACTTGTGTACGTTACTAAACTAACCAATTTAAGTCTACACCTCTTTGTATCTAAAGTCCATAATATTATACGATCACTGAGAACTAAATAAATAATACTTATAAACCAACTGAAATAGATAAAAAATAACCAGGAAATATTACTTGTCACATAGGCTTTAATGCCCACTGTTACTAACGGTTTACCATGAAAACATTGTTAATAATAAAAAGAACAATAATAATGATCTTCTAATAGAAATAACAATTTGAAGTGAATGAGTGAAAAGATAATTGAAAACTATATAAGACATAATTAAGTGCGCAATAAAACGAGTATCGTCCCCCCCCAATTAAAGTTACGTCTGCGAGGTTTTATTACTAGTCGTTTAACAAATTAAAATTACTAATTAAAGATACACTTAGAGAAAAACGTATTTTCATAATAGAATAAAAAATGACCTAAGAATAATATAACATTGAAATTAATTAGCATCAGTCGATTTCTTACTCGTTACGCAAATTACAACGGCAATCCACTAAATGGGAGGATAGTTTATAAGCTATGTATAGTTATTGGAAAAGTAATTCTGGCCAAAGTTCCGACAGAGACCTCGATTAAAACACTCCTTTGTCAGAAACCAAACTAAAATCTCGGGAATATTTAATTCATGCAGAGTTTTCTTTCAATTAAAACCTAACGACATATAATTTTAACTTTTTAATGAAATCATTCTATTCAAATAAAGTGCAATTTAAGGTCTGAAATATACTTTTAAGTTATAACAGCTCAACAAATCTGTAAAACATGGAGTGATTGCACAGTTCTATATAAGGTGATGACGTTTCTACATTATGAACATAGTTAAATAATGTATGGTTTGCAACTATTTGCGCTATTGGTTACATACACACCACCCCACGCGTTTCAGCCAAAAGAGATATATTCTCTACATTCCCCCCCCCCCCCCCCATGATAGAAGGGCTAGGGAGAGGCTTCAAGAAAGGCCAGGTAGACCTCGATACGTCACCTAGACATAGACTAATGACTCACTCTATCGGAGGTCAAAAAATACCACATAACACATTTTCAAGTTATAAATTTTAAGACTAATGAAAGTAAAACAATAAAACTCTTTTTATCGCTTGGTTGTCAAATTAACTTAATTGCTTGGTTCTTCTTCATTTAAAGGCGTATCATAAAAAATGTATAGTAACTTGATATTTGTTTAGATAAATAATTAATGCTAAATGATGGAAATGATGATTTCACTGCAAGCACATATATTGTTCGCTAAATCGGAAATAGATATATTTTAGTTTGTGATCTTCATTTAAACTTTATTGTAATTGATTCCAGGTAATTGATTATATTAATGGAATCATATATTTTTTATAGTTTAACAGCAAATTACGCATTAGAAATATTACGATAGAGTGGATTATTATAAAAACTCTTAATTTTATAAGTGTAAGTGTGTTCATTCTTTATATTAGTAAGTGTGATGTTTTTGAGGGATGAATAAAAAACGACTTATATACTTGCACTAAAATCACTTTCTGAACTCGCAAATTGATGGTGTTTAAATAACAAGAGTCATTCACACTAACGAGTATACTTTTTCTAAAAAATGTGATATATATGTGACTATTTGACTGGAGCAAAATTTTTAAGAGAATTCGTTTAGTAGTTTGATTTTTTAATAGTTTTGTTTTGCAAACTTCTTCTAGGCATTATATTACACTTCTAGACATCATATACAGAAACACTTATTTTGAAACGATTGCCTGTATACAGTACGCCCTTACATATTTTAAGCAGATAGGGCTATATATTAGTATACAGTATGAATAATAATATTTTAGATACAAAAATATTATTTCACCGAACAAATTTTTTTTAACATGAATCCTTAAAAAGTTACCTTGAGGCTTTGATAAAATTATGCAGAGGAGATTATTGTGTTTTTAAATGTTTCTTACTTCCTAGGCAGAATTGGAAGCACAGTTTAAATATTCTAATTTTCGTTGATTTATAAAGCAAGATTTTAAGTCTTACGTTTTAGATGGGATACTTTTCAATACCTTTACCTGCGTTAGAATAATAATCCACATGAAAACTATTCACTCTTCAAAATTAGGTCTTAATTACTGTATAAATACAAATTCCTTAAAAACACATTATAAAACCCACAATTAGTCTCTAATTGAAGTTGTTCACTACAACGAGCAACTAACTGAGCAAAGATTAATCGAACCTGCTATTGTTATCGCGAGATATTACGTATTCCATTTCTTTCAACAAAAGGCGATGAATGTACACTTGCGTGTTTTGCTGGTGGTACATGACACACTCTGCGGGTACATCAGACGCAAGTAATGGCAGCGAAACGACTACATCATTAGCTGTTTCCTGGAAACTTTCATCCCAAATGTTGAAAAGAGAATATTTGCAAACTCAAAGCTGCTGTTAACTTCTATCGTTTACCGACTACCTAAATGTAAAAACATGTAATTTTTTAAATAGCTACTGATATAGTGAATTTTCTAAAATTTCGTGATTCTAGTAGCTCTGCCATAAAAAATTTAATACATGTAAAATTTTATGTAAAATACACTTCCAATGAGGCGAAGCCATTTGATTTTAGAGGACAATAAACTATATTTATGAAATTCTATTTCAAATTTCAGTACTTTGATATTTCAATCGTCGAATTTAATTTATATTAAAGGTGTGGGTAATATCGTAAAAAATAATTCCTAGTGGTTCATTTGCTAATTCCTTAAAGCTCATAAAAATAATGGGTACGATAATATTTAATGGTCAGATCCATAATTTGTTATTTTCAACGCTGTTTAAATTACCAATGTTCAGTCATTAAATAATAAAGAAAGGGTAAAGTGTTTTATTATACACCCTATATAATAAATCCTCCCTACAGAATTCATCTCCTTGGTGGAGTATAACTTCTTGTAATGCAGTCGTTTATCTCACATCTTAACTGTACGTGTCCCAAAACGAATAATGACCTGTATTTCGTCGTAAGTTATTACTTACGTTCTTCATGTACTGCGGAAATAGTATATTACGTTACCAGGCCGGAAAGTACTGTTTTGCATGGTGAGTTCCATGCGAGTACGGTAAAACTGGCCGGCAGTGTGACGTACGATACTTTTCATCATAATACTCAGAAAAAACATATTTTACCCATAACGTATTGCTTGCATCAACTAATACAATTCTCAATTCTTCAAACCTAACCTATTACAGTATTAACAATTAAACATTTGTTATTGCTGCCAGTTCTGCCACTATATTCCTCTAAAAAGTAACCTATAAACATGTATTAAATGACGGTTTGCTGGAAATCAGCGGATTTTTTAATTCCGTTCCCTGTAATCGTTCTAAAAAACCTTTCCGGCTTAGGCAGGACCGTATTCCAGTTTTCTGGACTGGTATCGGAAAAGGGTAATTTTTGAGCCGATAAAAGGGAACAGAAAACATATGTTTCTGTGTCAGTATGATTAAAAACTCATTGCGATCTTACCTCATACAACCAGAGTGGAAAAATATTCTGTTTGTATGGTATGCTGACACTAAGTATCCTTATAATTATTAATTTTTGCCCTCTTAGTCCATTGGTCCTGGGTTTCAAAGCTTTTCAGATCATTATATCATAGGCAGCTCTATCTTGAAACCAAGGTAATGTACATTAAAGAAAATATAATAATAATAAACATTATACCCTTCACAACAAGAAAGAACAAAAATTTCATAGGATTTTATTGGAGTATTCTATAAATACTGAGGCATGTATACCCTTAATTTCAGCAAAAATGGCTGTCTTCGCATTAGGAAAAGACTGTGATCGACTAAATGTAGAAGTTTCATGCTGGCTATTTGGTTAAATAAAAAGGATTGTGAATCGGGTCAGTTATCTTTTTCCTGAATGAAAAATTACGAAACACTAACTCAGCCGGTCACGCAGGCGAACAATATTGGGTACATTAGTACATCAAACGCCCTGTGTAAGAATATTGGTAATATAAAGGGTTTGATTCTAGTCGAATTTTTTCAGACAAACTTAACAAGCGATGGTTATTATTATCCTGACCTATAATAGAGTTTATTTATGAAGGAATGGGTTTTTTTCCTTTAACATATAAAGAGTTGAATTATTCTTTATATAAATCATGTATTTCTTTCTTTTTTACTACAGTGGTCGAAATATTGCGCTTTTTCCTATTCCCAAAAATATAATGAGCTAAGTCTTCTTGGCGAACTTTCCCTGCCGGTTCCATCAACAAACTTGCAATCCGCATACCTTCGAATATAGCCTAACAATAATATTTAATCAAAAATTTAATTTATAGGCCGATTAATTATAAACAATATAAGTCTGTAATCTATTTTTATACATTCGATAAAATTACATTTCAATCAGTACATTTCAGTTGAATTACTAAATTACAATAAAATTACAATCAGTAACATTTCAGTTGAAAATATGAAAGTATGTACATTTTTTATTACTAACCAATCTCTACGTTATTAATCGGCAATTTAATAAAAGTGTTTTCAAGTACCAAAACAATTCATTCAAATTTATTTTTACGCACTCAACATTTTGAAAATAATGTAAGGAGGTATAAAATTTTGTCTGAAGAACAAACAAGCCAATTAGATCGGCAGTGATAATCTGCCTCAATGGCTATTTGAAGTGCTCTAGACGATAACTTTTTGGGCGTTCAGTACTTAAAAACTGTCATTATAGCTAACAACCGATTTCAGGATTGGCTACGACACAAAATATTACAGCTCGTTGGATAAACAAACTTTACAGGCTTTCCTTACTAAAATATACTTATTCAATATGCATGGCTTCTCATGTAAGTGTTAGCTTCTCATGTTAGTGTATAGCTGAAAATAAGTAACAAAATAAAATTTGAATACAATGTTTTTACAACAAACAACAAGTTGCCATTCACGTTCTTCACTCTGATTACAAGGTGTAAATTGCACGGGCCTTTTGAACCTCTGTAATAAATTAGTCAGCAATAAGCAACTTTTCTTCCTTTTCCGACATTTGTAATAACTTTGAAAATTATGTAGAAGCCCACAGAGATGTATTCCAAGAACGTGGAGAGATTTAAAGATCAGAAGTCTGTGTCACCCATGTTGCACACCTGATTAGCAGCCATCAGCGGCTTCGATCATGTTAAGGCCAACGCTCTTTTACTTTAATGACATGAGAAAAGTATAAACATGATGCGTTAAACCACAACCTAAAAGTGGTTTCTCGTATCCACGTAAGGCGTACAAAGAGAAATTTTTGTTTACATCATAGGGAGGCAGTAGAATGTTACGATTTACTAACTCAATTGTTAACAATTTACTCATCGAAATACTAAAAATCGCTCTGTAAACGTTCAATGGCACACTAATAACCCGGTGTTTTTTAAGGTTTAAAATAATAAAAAAAAGTAGTTAGTATTCCTAATAGTACCTAAACCTCAAAATAATATTAATTCTGAACTTTCACCTCTCTATTTGGACTAAAATAAAAGCAGAATCCTAGATCTAAGCCTACGTTGAATGACAACATAATTTATAGGATACAAGCGATTTTTCATTTCATTTCATTTTTCATTTCACAAATTTTGAGACATCAAACCCACACTAACGATTCACTTTCAAACAGAAGATTAGATCACTCGCTTACGTGCTATAGGCGATATTGTATACTTAATTGCAGTTTGTTTTATGTGGAACTTCCAGCCAGCTTAAACATGATGTATTTAAAAAAATCCATCGTTGGGAAAGTTTATAGCCTAGAGTATCGTTCCCGCCGCCGCATGATCCAAAGGTCGTAGGTCGAGTAGTTTTGGCTGTGCTATGATACGTGAGGTAAAGATTTTATATTAAATAGTTAGATAATTTCTATAAAATTGTGTTTTTTAAGAATATCATTTTGGAATTTCACACCTCTCTTATTTTAATTTTGAAAGAATATATTTAATAATCCATTTTTAGTACGGACCTAGTTATTGAAGGCTGCTGTCTAGAACCCGTGAACAATGTTTGTCAAGTATCGTGGAACGAATCCTCATGGTTATTGAGAAACTGTGATCGGAAAGACAGTCAACCATGTTGGGCTTTTATACGTTAGGATAAAAGAGAGAATAATAACGACGAAGAATAACGAAGAATAATTAGAGTAGTGCCTATTTTCCTCCAATCAATAAACATATGTTTGATCATAACCATAACCAAGTAAATTATGGTTATTAGCGAATTTCTCCTATAGGGAAGAAGCTGTTACCGTAGTACTCATGTTAAGTCCTAAGCCCGAGACCACGATAAGGTTTCATTTTGGGGAAGCAAAAAAACACTAATCGTTCATTTTCATACATATATATATATATATATGTGTGTGTGTGTGTGTGTGTGTGTGTGTGTGTGTGTGTGTGTGTGTGTGTGTGTGTGTGTGTGTGTGTGTGTGTGTGTGTGTGTGTGTGTGTGTGTATGTGTGTGTGTGCGCGCGCGCGTGTGTGTGTGCGTGTGTGCGCGCGCGTGTGTGTGTGTGTGTGTGTGTGTGTGTGTGTGTGTGTGTGTGTGTGTGTGTGTGTGTGTGTGTGTGTGTGTGTGTGTGTGTCTTAAGCACGATAACTCGCGCGTAAAAATGGTCCGATCTCAATATAATTATGCATGGATGTGTAAAGTGGTAATTATTCGGACGAGTTCGTAAACCAGCCCGATCGAACTTCAAGAAGGGGGGGGGGGGGTTTAGGGGGGTAAACCTCCCAAATATTGGTTTTATGATTTTTTTACATAAAAAAATAAAAATAATCCAATTTTTGTTAGCACCATTGAATTCAGCTCAAAAAAAAACAAACAATTTTGTATTTTGAATCACTGCTCTATGTCCATTGGTTACCGAGATATTGAAAGTGGTAAACACAGTACGTTGTCCAAATGTTAACCTTATGGGAAATAAGTAAAATTCTATATCTCTCTTATTTCTTAACATATCTCGGTAAAACTTGGTAAAGGGCTTCTTCTAGTTCAGATCTACTAATTATTGAATTAAAACCACCCAGTTTTAATATAACCGTAGCAGCAAACCTGCATACTCATTCCCCATTTTATTCTTTTGGAGCTTACAAAAACATGTCAAATCTCGTAATGTTTGATTAAAATATCTTGTTTTGCATTTGACATTCGCTGAGTATGTAGGTCTGCTGCAACGGGGGTATTTTCATAATACACATTACTCATCGCTCAAATGAGGTGACATAGAGCTAATAATTCCGTCTGACGTACAAGTGTCGCTTGGGCCAGTCATAAAAACACTTCATACATTATAAACATACTAAAGAATAAACATACTAAAGAATAAACAAACTAACCATTGCTATCCTTTCGATACGTTTTGTGTAATGTATAGCTCTAGAATCCTTTTAGGGAAAATAAATTACATATCAAGAAAAAAGGACTTCAGCATCATGAAAGCTTATAAATGTCAAAGGTTGCAGACGTAGAAATACAAATTAAGACATGTATTACTTTTTTCATCTGTGCTAGAATCAATTGATTTCAAAGTGCATATAAAACCAGATCGCCTAAAAATAATGATTACATCAATGTGGTATCTATCTTGATACGTAAGATTTTTGAAAGTTGTGCCCTTTTATCAAAACGAATTAAAGGCAACCTGGGCGTAAGTATTGTTTGTATATTATTTGCATATTTAAACAGATACGAAGTCAGTTTTTCCGCATTTTACAAAATTTCCTCCTCTCGGGATCCCAAACAATTATATTGAAGTTCCAATCAACATTGTTGCAACGAATGAAAGTTCACCATGTACAGTGCCTTGGGAAGGGCCAAGTGAAAAAGCGTATTGACAAACAACATGTCCCTTGAGGGCCGTTGGACCATTACTCCAGCGTGACAACGCTGCACGTGTCCCCTCATTAGTTGATGTTGTCGAGGACCAATATTGGGTCCATTCATCTCATGTTGTAACTTCAGATAATAGTGATCATTCACGCTTGCCAGAGCTTTCATTGCACTTGCAATTTTGAAGATGATTTAAGCTATTTATTTGAACTGCTCGAACAAAAATAACTTAATCTGTCGATAGTTGTGGTTGATTCCGTGCGTCGTGTATAAACTCATCACCACTCACTGGTTCCGTCAAACGCACTGTCCTTTTTGATGCAGGACCATGGTTTCGGCGCTTCGCCATCTTCAGCTACTCTAGGAAGATAAGTAGCTGAAGATGGCGAAGCGCCGAAACCATGGTCCTGCATCAAAAAGGACAGTGCGTTTGACGGAACCAGTGAGTGGTGATGAAAAATAACTTACATCTTTAACATAAAAGAAAAATTTCTAAGGGAATTCTCACAAAAACTCATCAGTTTCTGACCTTATTTTTAGAATAAAGCTTTCAATACAGCATACAAAGTTAGCTCTACACATTCTTACCGATACAATTAATTGCAAGCTTCCAAATTGCTAAAAACAGGTAACATTTACCTATATAATACTAACAAGGAAAAGCTTTATTAGTAATTTTACAAGTTCGCAATTTAATGCCACCATGTACCCGTAACTTTTGAGAAAACCATAAGTGTGGCTCCCATCAACCCTACGCTTGAATGAAGGTCTCGGTTAGAAAATTATAGGAATTTGTTGATGAAAACTTCCCAAAGGGCACAAATATGAAGAAAAGGGCTGAAAAGATTATGTTTTTGCTTTATTTACAATAATTTGTACACTTTTTCCCAGCGAAGTGGGCCACCATTAGTAATAAGTAATTCCTCGATTCAAACTTTGCTGCTGATTATCATTTCAAGAAAACTTTACCAATCCATTGCTTAACTTCATTCAAACAAACTATACATTCATGGATGAAAAATAATATAAAACACTAAAAATATATCTTCCTACATTCATTTATATAGTATATTAATTTAAAAAGAGAAATATCACTTAAATGGGAAACGCTTTGGGGGAAGAAGTGATGGGGAGAGTAGATCCAGGAAACTAGCATTAATCACCCAGCGTGCGGGGACTAGTGATTACATCTCGGCCCGTCTCAGTGGGTGTATCAATGATGATAACGAGGCAAAACTCCTCATTCGCTTCTGAGTTTTACTATTTCCTACGCCGCGCTGCATGATAATATAGACACATTAGTAATTTTATTTCTCTTCTTATTTCTTTAATATACAGTATTCATCATTAAGTTCTGCCATATAAAATGATTAGGTTAAATATTGGTTTATTTTAGGATATTGAACAGATCATTTTTTAGAATTATAAAATGACTTTAATATTAAAACTTATAACATATAGTCATTTAACCAAGCAGTCGTTATCTGAATATCGCAGCCAACTGGACATAAACTATTAATTTAATGAGGACTTTGTGAGTCTCGCTATTTTTCCTATTTGTCAGTTAGCGTTTATCGCCTTCTTTCTACATTTCATTCTCAGAATAAAAGGTTTAGTACAACAATCATGGAGTAACTTATGTAAGTTTGACCAGACCGAAGATACTAGAGATTCCGAACCCCAAGATGGCGGAGGTGATAAAGACGACGTCAAGGGCGATTCATGTATTTCTAGTTTAGTTCCAATTCATTACGTTGTAACATGTTATTAAAAATTCCTATACTCTGGTATTAACAACAAACAATGATAACCGAAGAGTTATATATTTCCTACACGCGTAAGTTAAGCATGATTTTTGTAAAACCTTCAACACATTTAGAGTTTTTGTTTTTGTTAAAAAACCAACTAAAGTGTTGAAGACGTTTTTTCTTGGGTAGATGTCTGCAATTCTCTTAAAAGTTATTTTTTATGTTAAGAAATGTAAAAAAATAGTTACAATTTTTAAGTAACTTGTGCTTTATGAGCTTTAATTATGGAATAATGACGAAATAAATGTAAACAAAAATGGCAGTGAGCCGGTAGCGTACCACAGCCATGACGTGGTTTAGAAGTGGAAAAAATTAAGATAGGCAGTTAAATCAGGCAATTCAACTTAGCCTATAATAAGTAAGTGAACTTTATTTGTTAGCATTAAGAAAAGATTATTAATATGATGAAATATTTTTGGCAACGTATAAAATAAATTAAGAAGTTTTTTTTGTTTTTAGAACTACTTCATGTTTCAAGGATTGAGAACTTTATAAAGTTCAAAGCGTTTAAGAGTCAGAGTTCATTGCATAAAAGCCCAACCTATCTAAAGTTTCCTCATGTTTATAAAGCCATCTTGTCTCAATGCTCTCAGCACAAATAAAGTTCCTCCATTAATAAACTTTGGCTGAAAACTTGTCTAAGAGTTTTTACTCAGGTAAAAAAAATTACTCTTTGATCAAGGGTTCAATATAACGATTATATCTGCCTTTCCCAATATGGTTTACAACCAATTGTATTTTTCATCACTTCCACTTTTAAGTAAAAAGAAAATATGCATTCGATACGGTAATTGAATAATTCTCCTTACTTCATGAACACAAATAAAAAAATTATGAGTATTAAAGATCTCAGGTTAACAAAAATAAAGAAAAACGAGTTACAAATACACAAAAGTATTATAACAATAATCCTCCATTGACTTTATACACTTTTTAATATTGTCAATATCTTGGTTCTCTTGGAATGGTTCAGATAGTAAATGGCCATTTTAAAAATATACTACGGCACAGGCTGATATTTTTTGTCCTTGGTCATGATACCAAAAATAAAATACATTTATAAAAACACATAAACACACATGTACTGATGTACAACGAACAAACATCTAAATGGTCAGGGCACTACAATGTTACCATGTGTATGTATGTACCGCAAGACTTCACAAAAAAGTAAATTTAAATTATAATTATAAACTTATAAACTTTAGTTATGGTCAGAGATTATACGGCCGTTAAATATTTACAAATCTGAGACGAGAATTGTACTTGAATCTTTAAGTAAATAAGTAGAACATCGCTCCTTATCTTTTGTAATTTAAATCGACCGTTTTACCAGAAATATTATCAGTCTTATCTGACTCTGATATCAAACTCTGTTTGGAACATAACATAAGTTGGCTGTCAGTACTATGGTTTTCAAAACAATTATCTATGAAAATTAGCAGCATCACCAAATAATATTATGTTGTATTCAATCATCGCCGTTACCGAGGAATCGTTGAGATCGATTAGTTTCTGAGTATAAAACACTTCCGTCTTATCATTATGCCGGAATATAATGTTTGAGAAAGGATAGAAAAGTAATTTACTTGGATCGTTTACCCATTCAATTCTTAAAAAAGGGAAAATGGAGTAGGAAATAATATTATATGATTGATTTAAAATGACATTTTATTACATTGTTTGTAAAAATATACATGTTACTGTATCTCCATCGACCACTATTTATTATGTAGCTTTTGGATATCAGATCGAGTTACAGGTTTCGACAAAACTAAAAACATGTGGAACGACCAACGCAAAATGTCGACGAAAACACAGATTGGATGTTTTGCTCGTTAATTTCTAACCATTTAGCCCTTCTAGTCGCTGCGGCTTTTTTTTCTTGAAATTCCTTCAAAATACGTTGTTTGCTAAACTTGAGTTTGCTGTCAATAAATGTTTCCATCTGAAATTAGATATGAGTGCGTTTGATCGTAAGAAAAACAAGAAATAAACGATAACTAATGTTGTTTTTGACTTTTAAGACTGTAATATTCTATTTCGTCAATGAATTATTTTAAGGTTGTTTAGATTGGATGACAAATAACATGGAAGTTGTAGACAAGGTCGTTGCTGCTTTTCTTACTTTGTTTGAGATCAGCGTTGGAATTCGACTTTTTATACCATTTCACTATACTCTATCTTTGATCTCGTCATTACTGATTAGCAAATCAGTGAGCAATTGCCAGCCAACCCTACATTTACATAGAAATTATCCCTTAACCGGTTACTATATTTATGATGATATAACGTATTATATTCATACATTGATAGGTTTCATGTTCTGTTCCAGATCCAATAATACTAGTTAAGAAAGCTGTTTTAGGTTATGTAACCTGTAGCTATCATGTAAATATCAAAATAAATCTTTTTAATAAGATGATTTTTTCATAATAAGATGATTAATAAGATGATTTGATTCATCTCTGGTTGAGATGATTCATACTCAAAGAGGATAGATATATACGATGTCCAGATCAATTGTGCCACCATGAGTGCAGTTCAGTTGTAGCCGATTGTTATGGTCGTTGCTAATTATTTTCTCACTTTGTTTCAGGCCTGGTTTGCACGACGACCAGTACAGTGGACAGTAACACCTTTAAACAATAGAGAACAAAAGATTTTTTTTGTACTGTCCTACTGTCTGGTCGTCGTGCAAACAAGGCCTCAGATCAGAGTGGGAATTCGACATTTATCCCAATCAGAATGTAATGCGGTGGGAAAACGGATTGTCCACCATTTTGGAAACGGAATTTAAGCAACATACTTCTAGATTCGATACTATTTATATCATTATTTGCTATTTAGTTTAGTTAGTATGTTTAGTAAGGTTGAGTGAGTTTTATTTTGGAATAAATATGTTGTGCAATACAGTTAGGCATCGTTAATTATGTTAATGGCTTTGTGTCTCTAACCCATTCAATGTATTTTTTGGTAAATTTTTTACTGTAACAAAGCAATTGTCAACATGAAGTTCATGATTTTCAAGAAACTGAAATAAATAAAAAAGTAAAAAATAGATGTTACTAACTTTTGCTCTATTTTTGTGTCACCCCAAAGGTGGTGATGAAATATTTTTTGTTATATTTAGGTCTAGCTGAACCCGACTGATATAAGAAAACAATAGCCGGGTTCAAGAAACAATAGCTCCTGCTATTAAAAAAAAATAGAGGAGTTGTTTCAAAGCTCAAGGAAACGATAGCTTTTATTAAACAATATATTTCCATAAAGTTAATGTGGTAACCCTTTTTGGCCTCTGGGGAGAATCTAATGGGGTTAGTCCGGAATGGATCGCTTAAAACCTTCTTCATGAAATGTTACATACATAATTACCAAGTTTCATGGCAATCGGTCCAGTGGTGTCTGAGTCCATAAACTTCAAACGTACATGCAAAATTACATCCTCTTTTAAAGATATATATTTGTGTGGTTGTACATAATTCTAGTACGCACTAAACTACATTTACAAGTAAATAGCTTTAAATACCTGCTTGAGTTGGCCGGGTTTCATTCTAGGAGTGAGAACTGAGATAACCTCCGCCATAAATTCCTCGTTGCTGTAAAAACAAAATCGTTTATAGTATTTCCTTCGTATGATTTAATAATAGTTTATTGTAAGTTTTATGCTTGCGAATTATAAAAAAGCTGTTGCAGTGAAAACAAATTTATATTGGTTTAGTTCTAAAATGTATTTTTTGTTCTAGTAATTTTTTTATTTATTGTTAATCCAATAAAACCAATATAAATTTGAACAATTAAAAAAGTGATTCTAACTATTTTACTGATTTGAACTATTTTAAAGAACTTTGATTGGATAAGGTTTTAGAGCCAATGGAAGTTAAAACCAAAATTTTAGTTTTAAATAAAGTAAGTCTACTTGAATGACTTTGTAACAAAATTGTCTGAATAAAATGTAACATGATGTTGAAAATTTACTGCTTTTTGCTCAAAATATATTACTTTTAATAAAGTGTGAAGTTTGATAGTTTAATTATATATATATCAATAATGGATGCATTATTTTTTAATGTATAACAAATACTCATTTCCACTTACTTAAAAAATAGACTTTTATCATCAAAGTGGTTATAGGTATAATCCAGGGCTGGTTTAAAGGAATATTTTCCTTTAGCAAGGCTCAGGAAGGCCTCTTGTTTTTCTTCTTTAGTAGCTATGCCAGACGTTGCAGATGTTGCCCAGTAAAAGAATCTAGGAAGTCAGTTTATCAATTAACCCTAGGTGTAAGTCTGCTTGTAAACCTTGTGTTATTTTAACTAGAGTATTGTAAAAAATTAGCATACAATGAATCATATGAAATTTTGTTTAATTGTTTATGAATACATTTTGAGTGACCAGAGGATAAGGTTGCATGGGGATTACCTGTAAGACTGCAGGTGGATAAATAATTATCTATGACCTCTCAGACTAGTAGGTAATTTTTCCAAAGGTATATATCAATTTGTTTGTTGAAATAAGTATTTAGTTTTTCCTTTGCCAAATAAAATTTCAGCTAAAATACTTCTCCTAGGTAATAAGAATGCTTTCTTTCTTTATTTATCTTTTTCTTACCTTACGTACAAGCGGAAAAAAATCAACAAATACAAGAAGTAATCACATTAAGCATCAACGTTAAATCACACATTAAATAAGCAGGAATTGAATCCCTTATAAGGAGGGGAACTAGTCCTTTTTACAAATAAAATAACAAAAATCACTACCAAGAAAGAGATAGGCCTACGCATACTTTATGCCATTTTGAATTTAGTTTAATGTCGTAAAGTTTTTTTTACATTTACGACTTCATCAAAAACTAGTATTCCTTTAGTTTGGATTAATTATGTGAAAGCTTTCGATCTCATAGATAATTCTTCCGAAGGTATAAATTAGGTTTTTTATGCAAATAAATATTCAGCTCTTCCATCAATGAAAAATATCAATAATGTCATTTAATTGTAATCGAATAAGAAGCTTCAAGCTTCTTATAAATTATCAATTTGACATCAGCAATTAACCTTGTTATATATTACGTTTGGAGGATCAAAGTTCATATGGTTTTTACCTCTTAGCCGTATTTTCATCCACAATACATTGTAAAGCATCAATATACTCTTTCCGCCAGGCTGGATATTTGTCGTCATGAGACAATAAATTAATTAAAAAGTTAACTTCTTTGGACCGATCCTTGCCTTCTCTACTAAGTACGGTACAAAAGGCTGCTTTAATGATGCGTTGGTACTCTTTAACGCTTCTGTCCAAACAAAGAATATTATATAAATAAGATTTCAACATACCTAATACTGTTTCCTGTTAATGGTTTTTCTAACCATGTTTAAAGTAATGCATCGATATACTCCTAACCCTAGGCTGTATAATTGTTTTCAACACTCTACAAATTTATAAAAAAATTCTTTTTTAACCATTTATTGTTTTAAATATTAATTCTACTGTGAACGGTACAAAATGCTGCACTAAGTGAGCGTGGGCACTCTTTAACGCCTCTGTCCAAACAATTACAATTTAAATTTCAAACGATCTAAAACATTCAGCTAATAAGTTAAATGGTTTCTCCACAGCAATAAGTTAAAAATTAACAGAGTTTAGGTAGTTCATCCAATCTAAATTTTTATTCCTACTTACCTTGTAGTTATAACCCCTAAAATTGAGACTATTTTCTGTAAAATAATGACTTGCTCCAATAAAATTGGTTAAGAGTTTATTAATGTAGTCACATTTTAACCAAAATGTAAATGAAAAATTATGTAGTTCATGGTTTCACTTGATAAAGATTACAAAGGTCCGGCTTACTTAAAATTGATGTTAATCATAGTACAAAAAATACACTTTTCAAGGCCAGATTTATAGTTAAAAAATATTATTGGATAGTGTTTAAAGTGGACGTTATTACTCTGAATTACCATGAATGCAGCTCACTAAACTTTTGCCTGGGTGAAAACGACGACCATCTCAAACCCCAGAAAAATCTGACAGAGCTGGGTATTAAAGATTAGAGGTTTCCTCTGGAACTGTAGTCTCTGTCTGTACCCTATTTTAATATTATCTACCAATACCCAGTACCGGCACTATATGTTATGATGTACACTAAGAAGGAATACACTCATCAAGTAATTTAAATATAGGAATGGTTAAACCCCTAATTAATTTTACAATCTATAAATTTAGAATTGAAATTCCTTATTACTTTAATAACTCCCTCTTACATAGTTAATTTTGTTATGAACCAAATTAATATATAGCATATGGCTTTATCCAAAGAATCAGAATATGATGTTTTCGTGTAAATAAACAGACGTCTTTAAGCCCTAATGCTTTAAAAAGCATATATTTTACATTATTGCTCGTTTTCCGATGAAGTTCAAGGGACCCCAGTGTTCCTCTCAAGTCCCTGGCATTAAACTCACTAATTTGAGCCTTGCCAAAGGCCCACAATTTCTATTAAAATATCCACTTACGTATTTATATATGTTGAATAAGTTTTAGTTTTTTGGGTGACGAAAGTTGTTAGAGCATTTAAAATCATAAAATCATTATGTTCTCATATATACTATTTTTAAGGGTTTACAATGATGAAATGCTTATTACCAAAATGATTAAGCAAGCTTTATTTTAACATTTGAATTATTAATAAAATAAAGGTGGAAAAAAACTTTTAAAAAATATACGGCAAAATCCTCGAAATTTTTCAAAACACGCCCATTGGGTTTCATATAGCGTCTCTAATATTTTATGATATTCAATAAACCAATAAAATGTTTAAAGTTGTCGAATTGTTCTTCTAAATTAGTTTGTGTTTAAGCATTTGGAATGTAAATTACATCAATGTTTACAAAATTTAATTTTTTTATTATTGGATACCCTTAAAAATTGTATAAGCAGACATAATGATGTCACATATTTTAAAATTATCTAAAAGTTTTTGCCAATCGACAAAACTATAACATATTTAGCATTTATAAATACGTAAGAAAATATTTAAATTGTAATTACTGACCTTTAGCAAGGTACCTGGTGATTAAAGAAGACTCAAATTAGAGGTTTTTATGTATTATCTTTTTTAGTTAAATTTAATTTTTAGAACCAAAGAGAATAAGTCAACTCGAGAATGCTCGCGTGGCAAAAAGTGCGGTGATTCAGTGTGAGGCCCTCGTGAGCCGGAACTCAAAGATTCACTAGTATGAAAACAAAACTACAACACGCTTCAAAACTAAATATCCTAAGAAGGAAACGCAGGCTGACGCTTCGTTTTTATGATAAATAATACCTTTGCGTGTTTTTGTACATTCCTTCTTTCATCCACTTTTCCACTTGGTCCAAAGCCTGTTTCCTGCACTCCTCGTTTCTAGCTACGTAGCAGGCCCAGTGATAGAAGGTGGAGTCAAAATCAGTCATTTCATAGTTGGACTCAATGTTGAAATATCTAGTATACTTCTTGAAAAATGGGTTATTCAATGTTTCATTTAGATACATCTACAAAATAAAGAGTTAGTTTTTTTTCATTGCCACACTCTAGTAAAAAAATAACTCAATGAAAACTATTGATCCCAAAATAAAACAATAGCTACTTTTGTATTAATAGCGCAAAGCACGTCAATGCCGCTCGAGAATTGTAGATGGCCGCACGAAGCTTAGCTGAGTGCGACCAAACATTTCGAGAGCGGCAATGACTATTTGTGTTCGTACAATATATTCCTACCACCATTATTTAAACAGTTTAACTTATTAACTAACCTGTGCACAAAAGTTCATTGAGGTTATGTTTGCTTATTCTATTGGAAAGAACCGGAAGTTAGTGTATAGAAACGCCGACTGTGAAATCAGCTGATTTAGAGCAAGGCAACTAGAATTTAGAGTACGGTGTCATGGGATTTCTGACCAATAGAAACTGGTCTTTGTTGTTTGACGTCACAGTTACCTCTCTTATGTACCACCTTAACCTAATTAGTAACCCTGATTTAGCGAGCGGGAATGTACATTCTCGCTCGCTTTTCCGCTTTCATTTCATTTCCGCTTTTGCGAGCGGGAATGAAATGAAAGCGGAAATGAAACGTTTTGCGTACTGTTTACAGGTATGGCAATGTGATTATTTCCATGCAGTGGTAGGAAAAAATTGTTATACAATATAATATGTATTTTTAATTCTTGCAAGGTGGAGTAGGTTTTCAATCTTGTAAAATATACCGGGTGTCCTGCCTAAAGTTTTCCAATAGCTAACTTTTTAATTATAAATCTGACAAAGAACTTCTTACGGGGGACTTCCTTTTATTTTTAAAGCTGCTCTTTGGAGTCAGAAAAATTAGAAAATTAAAAATTTAAAAATATGGCCTCCATTTTCCACTATGGCGGATAACTTTAATTTCTCTAATAGATCACCCTGTATTTTATGGCGTTTTCGGGTTCTAAGCTTAAAATTAGGAACTTTTTATTCTTTCTTACTCTTCCCTAAACTCAATAGTTAAGGAGGTATAAGCAGTTAAAGTTTGATTTTTCCCATTTAAAATGTATAGGGAAATTGTTGGTAGTCTGTTTGGGTTTAACACAACAGTGCCTAAAATGTAAATTTAGTTGAGATTTAATCATAAAATAAGTTTTTATCGAGATTCACCCGTGGAAACGTACTGATTCCCACAACTGATCTGCTTTAACTCCATAAGGAGTACATGGGATGACACAGTTAAATTAACACAATGCATTATAAATGGGAAAAATCAAACTTTAACTGCCTATTTCTCCTGAACTGGGTTTTATAGGAAGAATAAAAGCTCCTAAAATTAAGCGTAACATTAAAAAACACCATAAAATACAGGGTGTTCCAAAAGGAAAAAAAGCTGTCCGCCTTACAGGAAAAATTGCGGGAAATTAAAAAAATTTAAATACATACCTAAAATCCGCATAAAAGAATAAAGGGGGCTCCCCAAAAGAAGTTTACTGTCAGACATTAAATGAAAAAGTTAGCTATTGGAAAACTTTAGGCTGGTCAGTGGTCACCCGGTATATTTTCGTTAAAATAGTTTAATAAAGCTTGGTGCCATGATAGTAAAGCCTTTTTAAGGGATAAAAAGATATATGTAGAAGTTATCCGAACAATGTTAAATTGCTAAGTAATCGGTACATTATTGAATAAACTTTTTGCAAGAAGAAAACAATTGTTACCAGTATAACTCATGTTCAATAAAATAATAAAAAGTTATTCGACACTTATACTCCCTCAAATTATTCCTTATCACGATATCAATATTGACATTAACACTAGTTTTTAATGTTCATTTAGATGCTCTAATTTTTCGCTCAGGCTACAAAATTCTTGAAAAGTACTTAGGTCCATATAAAAATGCGAGGGTAAAATTTACTGCCAGAAATGTGCTGAGATTTAAATCAGGGAACCTGGCGTTTTCAACAATCTGATTTTTTTTTTGCTTGCATTATGCAATTATAATATGAACAGTGCCTAAATAAAACCTTTAAAATATGAGCAGTGCCTAAATCAAACCTTAAAATATTAACAGTGTCTGAAAATTACCTGAAATATTCCATAATTCCTTTGGGAATCTGTAAGGATCTCGTCCAAGTTAAATGCCGCGTCAAAGAACGCAGACCAGACGTAGTCGTCGACCTCGTCCTTAAGGAACGAAAAGAGACTGAATGCCTTTCCGTAATCGCTGTATCCCAGCCAAGCCAAAGAGAATGTGTCATGTACAATCTGAGCTCGGGAAAGTGGAGTTACAGCTTTCCTGTTAGTTTTGAGTGTGTTTAAAACCATGGGCCACATTTTTTCGCCATATTTAACCCTGTACATTCCTGAAAACAAGTTTATTCAATCGCATACTGTTTATATACAGTGAGGTTCCTTTAAAATCAATCAACCTACAAAAACATATTTGTAACATTTTTAATGAGAAATAGTGATTGTCATAAAAATTCACTGAATATTCTATGAACACTTGATAAAATATAATGTATAAGCTATAGTCACTATATTTCGTTTTTGAATTCAATCAGACCAAAATTAGAAAGTATTCAACTTTTTACTCACCTAAACAATATCCTGAAAACACTCCTTAATACCTTAGTCTTGAGTTGTTAAAAATCGAATGAAGCTGTTACGTACAAACAAGAAATAACATTAAATTAGACAGTTTTTCAACTCAAAAATATTGAATTATCACCTTCTACATATATTAATTTTTTTCATCATCATCCCTAATTTATATTGAATCTCCATATTTTTCTTTTATTTCCATCAGGTATTTTTTAGGAAATATTTTACAACAGTTTGCCAGTTTTATTGCTATCTGACAATAGCTTTGAACTTACCAAGACAGTTAGCATTAAGAATAAGTACAAGGCTATCCATCTGCATGGCTTGGGTAAAAGTCTTTTCCTTGTTATTGCAGTCAAGCCACTTGGCCCATTGGATAGTTGATAGTTCCTTCTTTTTCCCATCGTGGAAAAAGTAGGGTACAGGTATGAACCAGCAATTATCTTGATTACTTGTTTTGAAATCTTGGTCTAACCTCTTTTTGAAACTGCCAACAAATGGTTCCTAGAAACGAAAATAAAAAACATATGCCACCAGCGGTTTGACCCAATTAGCGAGGATAAGTATGTCTTCTATTGCAAAAACTGAAACGGGGCAAACAAGGTGATGACTTAGAATGGTTTCATGTTATGAATCAATAAATGTATATGTATGTATATATCCTTGCTGTAATTGGGCATTTCATTAAGTGCCCAACGCGGCCCGGGCACTTCATAAAGTGCCCAGCGTGCCTGGGCACATAGTGTAACTCGATTATTTCAATCAAAATTTCAGCATCTGCCCAACGAAACTGGACTCTTCATGAAGTGCCCAACGCAGATTGGACACATGCTAACTATTGAGGCATTTTGGGCAGTCGATTTTGAATCTTTGTTAAAGTCAATCCTAATGTTTACATTAAATCCTCATGTCTGTGTTAAAGTAGCCAGTGTTACCGTTTGCTATTAAGCCTTTTATTATTTTTCAAATCTAAAAATTTAACATTGGTTTTAGTGACGTACGCATTTTGAAAGTATAATTAGTTAATTATTTTTGAAAGAAAATTAGTTGTAATCAGAAGAATGGTATAAAGTTATTTCATCTGGTAAAACACGATGAATACGACCAAATGTTTACTTTTTTTAATATAAATTTTATAAAGCATAGATTTTAAATGGAATATGTGTCTGTAAAATTAATATATCAATGGATGCAGCCATTGATTACCAAAATGTACAAAATGTAATGTCAATGGCTAAAGTTTCAACTAATCAGTACCAGTTTTAAGCAATGACATTAAACAAGTAATTTTAAAAATAATAACATTAAGTATTCAAGTTATTTGGTTAATTTTTAAGACAGTAATAAGTAAATTAAGGACAAAAATCTCAAACCATTTGTTTGCAAAATATAAATGAGACCGTCGTTAGAGAAATTAGGTATTCTGGTTTCGTAGACTACAAAAAATTCAACAGATATATCCTAAATTAACATTCACAAATTTCAAAGGATTTAATTTAATATATTTGATGGATCGGTAATTAGAGAACTTCTTCTGAAAATGCCTGTGTATTAGGAAAGAATGTCCTGGCCAATATTGTATAACTAATAAATATATAATTTGGGTTCAACTTTATAGTAGCTTATTCAACATGTCCTGTTTGCAGAAATCTTCACAGGCTTCAAGATAACTAAATGCGCGTTAAGAATATACTATTATTCTTGGGCCGAGTGAACTCGGAAGATTATTCGGACACCACGCGGATCGTGCAATAATGCATCCGAATATCGGCCCGAGTTTGTCGAATGGAAACATTTTCTCGGATACGAATTTTTATTTGAAAAGGATTTATTTTGGGCACATTTAATAATTCAAACCGCGTGCACTTGCTACCTCACAATCCTCCAAATAAACTCGGTCCGAGAAGACTCGGACCAAGCGTGCTCGAAATCGAACCGAGTTCAAGTCAAGCTCGGTCCGAGATTAATCGGACCGTTTGAACCGCCTTTGAACGAACTTTTTGCGTTAACTCACGACGTTAATCATAAACAAATACCTGTTTCATCGTATACTTCTTGTCTCCATCAAGTTCAATGCTCACTAAAGGGTAGCTTGACTTCTCTGTCCATGACATAATTATTTCTTTCCATTCGTTTTTCGTAATTTGTGGCTTTGGTTCTGTAAGGAATACAAAATACTCCATTGGAGGTCTTATAATACTGAAGGGCGTGGCACTAAATAATTTTCTTATAGCTAAGTTTTTGTTTGCCTTTAGTTATTTAGTAACATCGATTATTTTGCTGAAAACTGGAATGACCAGCAATGATTGTATCAGCTGCGACATGGCATATACTAGTATAGAGTTTTCAATCTGCTTAGACCTCTCGGTTTACTATCAGCACGCTTTATAGTGAGGGTGACACGAGCTGAGAAAGACCAATTCTTGTTTCATAAGTTCTCCATTTTTTCCTTTTTTTAGTACTTTACCTTTTTTGTTTGTGCAAATCTAGACTCTCGATCCTCAATATATCCTCTATCTCTCAATATATGATGGTTTTAATAGTAGCCCTTTACTTTACAGCGGCCGTTTTAAAGGTATTTAAGTGAGTTGAATAACGGTGCAGATCAGAGGTATCTATGATGATCCTTTACAAAGTTAAACAAATCAAAACTGGAATTTACAAAGCGTTTTAACATTGCACACCATTCAAATGCCTCCATTATAATTATATGTGGACTGCCTGGGCTCATTGTTAAATCAAAGAGCGCTCAATATTACGGATCCAAGATGGTAGCCCAGAATGTTTAGTCTTTAAATTTTATCATCTAATCTAACAACAGTTCCCGTTTGTCCACTGAAAATTATTAGCGAACAAATAATAATATAAGATCATTTTTAACGATATACAATGCTCACCCATCTTTTGCAGATTTCTATTATTAAAATTCAAATCCAAAAGATTTAATGAATTATTAATATGCATAGTTAACGACAAGTAAGGCATTTTGACGAGACAGTTTGTAAATCAAAGAAAATAGGACGTGCAAATTATACATTCTTTTATTTATTTATCCAAAAACTAAATTGATTCCTGTGACTTTAATATCCGACGGTGACGGTTAGGGTAAGCATAGGGTAAGGGTTGTAAGCATATATGATTGCCATGCAACTGATGACAACACATTTTTCAAAAATAAATTCCATTTAGTGTTTTTCATAACCTAAGTAGGATTAACAATGAGGCCTCTAATTTGCACAGTTATTATTCTTTTTTAAGAGGCTTTCAATCGGCTTCTCCTAAGTTAAGAATTACTAGTTGAAACGTTTTACTTGCCCCAAAACTACACAATTTGTGTCGAGGTAGTAACAATTCCTGCACACCAAAAACATGCTTTTGGTAATGTAAACGTTTTCATAGGCCGACGAATAGCAAGGGGTAGGACATTAAAGAATATATTTTTGGTGGTAGATAGTAAATCATTTTGTGTAACATTCAACACTGAAAAAAATAAAATAAACTGATTGTACATATTTATGGTTCTAACGTCGTCGTTGTTGTGTTGCGGTTGTTTTTGTGGTTATAATTGTTGTGGTGTTGGCTGTGGCTGTTGTTGTTGTTGTTGATGTTATTGTTATTATTATTGTTGTTGTTGCTGTTGTTTTTGTGGTTGTGCTTGTCGTCGTCGTCGTCGTTGTCGTCGTTGTTGTCGTCGTCGTTGTCGTTGTCGTTGTCGTCGTCGTCGTCGTCGTCGTCGTTGTTGTTCGTTTTGTTCATTCTCGTTGTTGTTTCTGCGATTGTGATTGTTTTGTTGTGGTTTTGGTTGAGGTTGGTTGATTGGTTATCGTCGTCGTCGTCGTCGTCGTCGTCGTTGTCAGCTTTGTTGTTGTTGTTGTTGTTGTTGTGTTGTTGTTGTTACTATTGTCGTTGATACTTTTGTTGTCGTTATTATGAATATATAATAGCATTTTACGTCACTACTTACTCACGATACCATAAAACAGCTATTACCTTGTACCATAATGTAAACTAATACAAGATTGTTTTGCAATAATTTTTTAGAGAATATTCTATATTTATTTGAATAGTTATATACTATGATGTTACCCAAGGGGCAGTCGGTTTTCGGGTGTCTGGCAACCCGAGGCTTAGTCCACCAGGGATTATTGTAATATTTTAATGATTCTGCACTCTCAAAAGTTGTAAAAGTAAAATACTAAGGTGTGCAAGTACTCGATTATCGAGCTTTTTCATACTAGTTTACACTACTGGACTCGAAGTTTTAAAAAACCCTCGGAGGTTCAGTCGAGCAGCTACACCCACCGATTGCCCGGAATTGGCACGCGCGATTCCATTTCAGAGCCGTTTTTCATTCATTCAACACCAGTCATGAACACCCACCCTAAAACTTGTTTTATTTTATTTGAATTTAAGTGGTTTCTGTGTTATTAATATCAAAAAATTTAGTTTAGTTTTTTCTTTCTATAGTTTGAGCTATATTTATGATCAATAAGACAAATTCAACTGTAACTTTTAAATCTATATCAATAGGTTACAAAAACTTTTTTTAAGTAGAAAAAAGTGCAGATTCTGTTTGGTTTTTACCTCCTCAGGTTGAAAAATTAATAAAATATTGAGTAATGATATAAAGTTATGTTGAAGATGGCCTGAATTATTGTTCTTTTCAAACCAGATTTGCTTTTAGCTCATAGAAACACTTCCCAGTTTAATAACTAAAAAATATTACATTTGTGATTAATAACAAATATGATAACTACTAACTTCTGCTATTTAAAATACTCTATTTGAATAAAACTCGAAACTCGTGAATATTTTTATAAACTTGACTCGACTCAACTCGAATTAAAAAATCACTACCCGCACACATAAATACATACATACATAATACACACACTCATAATACACACATAAATACATACACACATAATAAAATACATATTTTGTTCTAAAATTGTAATAGTTATCGAAACCTTTATTATTTTTTCAAAACGTATCAGCTTATGTATTTAATTTTACACCTTTTTCGATAGCATAACTACTCGAAAAATATTATAAAGCGTCATCCTTAAGCAACTCATTTTGCTTACTTACGTTTGTCAAATATTTTCCACAACTGGTCGGGCGAGGCGGAGCTGTATTGGAATGTTCTCACAAACTCAGTAACGGCCTTCATGAAGTTGTCCTCTCCGATGTAAGAGTCAATCATTCGCAACAACATTAAACCTAAAAGATTGTATAACACAAACGATTGCTATCTTTATTCAAATTGATATTTAATTTTTTAAGTACTCTTACACGAACTATGATAAAGATCGTCTCGTGGTCAAACATTTGACCAAAAGGGCCAAGAAAAAGAGTCAGATTTTTTCCAAAGCCTCTTTTACATTTAACAATATGATTTTGGTATACATTTTATACGGCTTTTTTCGTGTAAAGTTAAATAAAAATAAGCTGAAACCAAAAGCAAAAGAAAAAATCTTGATTTATCTCAATATTTACCAAAATTGTCATACCTCATGTTAGGGGCATATTGAGGTTCTGGTTGAAGTTTTTTTTTTATTCGACTTTATATTGTGCATTAGATTGTGCATGTCAAATAGCATATAGTTGTACAGGTGTTAAAAAGACCCACATCACTTCAATTATTCATACCAACCTTCTATCTTCTTTCGTAGTTATAAAAACTCCATTTTCCCATATAAAGCCCATGTTAAATGTGCAGTACTTACGTTTGAAGTATACCAATTGAAATGTTTTAAAGTTTAAGCTCTAACCAAATTCGTTCATATATATTCTTGCTTGCTTTAAACTATTGTGTTTTTTTATAAATAAGATTACCTTTAAATTCCTGCTAATGTTTTTTTAAGTAGTACAAAACCCGTTCCCCTCTGAAACCATGAACATAATGCTTTGTTATCTGTAGCTACGTTCTGTAGGTAGTTACTGGACTCTTGTTTCTGTAGATAAATTAATACAGTAGATAAGAAAATGGATTCTTCATCAAACCTTTTCTAGGTATTATTCGGTTTGTACAGGTGAATTAGAGTCGTTAATGCAATTCATCAAAACTAGGCCTGACCTAGAGCGTGAACACTATCATTATTCTTACGTTATACAGGTTTTTTTGGTTTTTTTAAAAGCAACTCAAAACTTTACTGTATCAGTAAAGGATTATTACCCTCCAAGATCCCCGGATTTGACGCCACTATATTGTTTTTTTTGGGATACATAAAAAGTAAGACCTATGGAAACAATTCACAAGATATTCAGCACCTAAAAACAAACATAACAAAAATGCAAGAAATTCAAAGACGCACCCTACAACACGTGTTCGGGAATATAATGGGGAGAGCAAATGCCAATGACGAATTGATTGAACACACAATGTAAACTAAATGTGATCTAACTTAAATATTAGGTTGTATAAAATGTAAATATCAACAAAACAATGCTAATTTCATATTTATTTAAATGTGCATTATTCAGTCTTAAAATGGGTTGCGTTAAAAAAAACACCCTATATGTAGCTTTTTAAGTGAGCCTACTAAGAATTATACGTTTTTTAATTCCAAAATTATTTTAAATCTGTTGTAATTTTTAATAGTTTTGTAATTAGGGCTGTTAAACATAAATAATATGCTCAGATATTTTTCAAATTAAGTATCATATTCAGTCAAACAATAAAACGTACATTACTTGCTGTACCTTTGATATTCCCAGTCTTCACATCTTGAAGGCCGTCGATACCTTCTACCACGTTGGTGTCTACGTTCGCGCTCAACTTTGTCCACATTGCGACCATTGGAATATTTTTCATTATAACTGTCTGAGAAATCTAATAAAATTTTGCCAGAAATTACTAAATTTCATTACTTATACATTCGTTAAAAATATTTTTAATTAGTTTTAGTTCGCTAACGATTTTAAAACATAGCAATATGTACATGAAAACACTACATTGACCTGTACATTGAGTATAGTTGCTGGTTTTGTTTTTCAAGAATACTGAAAAATATTTGGGAGCCTTGAAGATTTTAAGTGATAGGAAAAAGTTTGGAGATTTTAAGAACCACCTAATTGACAAGTAAATGTTCCCTAATAATAAATCCATTGAGATAATTAATTGTAGTGATGAAAAATTAAATAATATTCTCTAGAACGCTTAGTTATTTAAAATGGTAATTTATTAATTTATTTATTATTTATTTTTTACTTATTTATTATTTATTGTTTATTTATTATTATTTAACCGTAATTTATTAATTTCGGTAAGGGTAACCACATAGATGTAATGAGAAAACCGATTACTAAAACTTAATTAGATTTTTAAGAATTTACAAAAAACTAATATCTTAATGAGTGGTATGAAAGTTTTACTATGTAACCAAAAAATTGCTATTTTAACTTATTGCAATAAAAATTAATTAATTACCCCTGGTAGTTGTTTAAGAGCAACATATTTTGCTAGCGCTTCATATAACCACTCCGAATCCCAGCGATCAGGAGAAATCAAACCTCCAAACACCGCTCCAGTAAATTTTTGGAATATATTGTACAGTTTTAAACTTGTAGGATCTTCAAAGAGTTCTCTCTCACTGGAAAAAGTAAGGAAGCTACAATGTTTTCCATCTAAATTTTCCTGGTAGCTTAGAGGTAACTTACTACCCACTCATGTTTTTCCAGGTAGATTCAAAAATACCAAACAGTTCTTATGGGTTTACTTTGAAGTCACAGGTTTGTTTTAGATACCAATAATATTTAAACAAGAGATCGTATTTAAAAATTGTCCTTGTTTTTCAATTGCATTTTTAAAATCTTTTTATTACATTTGTCTGGCGTATTTGTAATTTAATTTCATGAGTACCTCAATTGCCAAATTTTCAGTATTTAGGCTAATGAAGAATTCAACACAGCACCGCTTATATAGGTGACCCTAAGATAGAACTTTTAAAAGTGTAAGGTTACATTCAAAATACACACTATTAATTTGCGAGTTTCGAGCCATCTGTAAAAGGGACAATTTAAACTTCAAAATCAAAATATGGACAACACGCTCTTGTAATTAACCCAAGATGAAATTTGGATAAGAGACCATTTAAATTGTATTGCCAAATCAAGCTTCCTAATTATGTACTATATATTAAGAGTTTAGTAATCATTCATTGGCCTTGCTAAAGAAATATTAATAATTAATTCCTAGAACAGATGATTTGACTGAGTGGCGAATCAGCTCTTAGAGATAAATCTGTTTCATACTTTACCTTATAATAGATAATCCCCAATTCGATGAATACAGTTCCTCATTTGTCGGCAGAGCCACGAGTTGAACATTTGGAAGAGCTTCTGGTAAAAATTGATATTTAGCTCTATACGTATTGAATTCTGATGCCAATTTTTCAATTGATTTGAAATATATTTCCAGAGGGATAAACTTTAATATGGCGTTCCACTGCGGTGAAACTTTTTGATTTATGGACGCTAGCCTGATATTCGTCATCACAAATGAGATTTGGGACGGTGGAAACTCCTTCTGGAGCTCGTAGGTGGCCGGCAACAGCGGGTCCACCGGGGCAGGAGGAGCAAACCACGCCCCACCCTTGAACCTAGGGTGAGGAGGAGCGATTAGTTATTATTTATGTACAGTTAATTAAGGAAATAAATCAGTAAACATCGTAGCCTGCCCTCTATGGGTAAGAGATTTATAAATCTTGATAAATGTATGTTCGTGGCTCAGTGAGAGCCTGACTTCTTCTTTAAGTTAACTAAAAACCAATTTTCTTCATCAGGTTGACCAAAAAAATAATTCTTATCAAACACATGATAGTTTTTAATCGTGTTGAAACAGCCTTTGGTTTGTAATATTTTGATCTCAGTGTTGCTTTACATTTCACAACTTCTTTAATGCCATTAAAAAGATTTGTTAATAATTTGTTTTGTTTTCGAGAAACGTTTCAACAAAGATTAACTGTTAAAACAAATTATAAAGTTATAAAGTTAAAACATGTTATAATTAACATGTAAAATTATAAAGATCATAAAACCTAAGCATAAATGATTCTTATACAAAATCATAAAGCAGTGTTTATTTTTTTTATTATTGTAATATAAAATAAGCGATATTACCTTTCCGTGTTTGCAAATGACGTTCCTCTAGATGTAACTTCTGTGATTTCAACTTTAAAAGTTGCTCTAAAATTTGGTTCGTCAAAACACGGAAAAGCAATTTGTCTTTTAGAGTTCGTTGCGATTATGTATCTGAAATAAACACGCTTATTAATCATATCAACATATATGGATTAGGAATCATCCAATGAACGATTAATTAAATAACATTTGGTATCGTGCAGTCGAGTCAGGGCAGCTTGATCTGGCATATTTAATTAAGTTTTCTTATTTAACAGTATTTTCCTTAAGTTTTTTGTAGTATTTTTGGTGTTATGCCGGTATTCAAGCCCGTGACCTCTTTAATCGAAGAATAATAACATTCAACTAGGTTAGAAGCACACCCTTATTCAAATATGTAGGTCTTTATTGTGACCCGCCAAGAGAAAAGGGACCTTAACTTCCATTTTTTCGAAATTGAGTTATTAGTATATCCTTAATCTACATTAAACACCAAACAAACTGGTGAAAGAATTTTCAAGATATTTTAAAAATGCCTTAGTTATAAAGGTTTGAATTTGAAATATTAAAAACATCAATTTTAGGAAATCGAGGCCTAAAGTTTTGCAAATTTCTAACTTGAATGTTTTTGTTACTACTTGCATTATTGAATATATTTTATATATAATTTTGTCAGAAACTTAAAGCATAATGTGAATCCACCATTGAATTTGTGTCAACTGATTGTATTTTTTGTCAAATGTCATAGATAGAAGTAATGAAAATAACACAACGTCTTAAAGACAAAATGTCTTGTTACATGATAAAAACTATTAAGTTAATTTTAATTTTATACTCAAATAAGAATTTATTATAAAAATATTTAAAAATATTAACAAAATATGACAGTATATAGGTGTCTTGAGCTAATATTTTTTTATTTGTTGACATACATTTTTGTTTGTTTTGAAACTTCACTTGGACCAGGAGCTACGTCGTCGACTAATTCTTTTGGAAGATCCTATATATTTCCATGATATGATTCCTGGATAAGGGCTTTGCAAGTCCTGCATTTATTCCTCACAGAACTCTCGGATTTTCTTTACATGAAAGCGTTGAAATAGCACCGGGGAAGTCAAGGTCCTTGTTCTAAAGATTGCAAGGGTTTCGAAAAAAAATAATTTAACCATGTTAAAAGTTGAATTCAGATGTAAGTTGGTCCAAATATTGTTTTGAAACTTATAAACATTAAGAATCAATAAAAATCAGAAAATGTGATTCTTGACCCTATTCTCTAAAACTTGATGTCCTGTAAAATTTTGTCTGGGGAGATAAGGTCCCTTTTCCCACATATTTTTAGCTTTTTTGTAAAGTCTGATAAATCATCTTTTATAAATATAGTGCTGTTGACATGCTTTGGACATCTTATTGCCCCTATTGCACTAGCAGATTTTGTGGTACCAGTGTTTCCGCTAAATCATCTAGGCTCGTTTCTGGACACTGAATTGACTGTTTCTCCTACAGTGCAACCCATTCAGAATTACTTTAATAGGCCCCTACTGTAATTTCAACATACTAAGTTAGGTTGGGAATTCAGCTAAAAGATGTTCCAAATAAAAATTCACGAAATCCAAATTGTAAATTAAAATTTACAGTCTTTCCTATGATATTTACCTCATAATATATTTTAATTCATAATTTGAATGCTGTTAAATTTATGAATAACTCACATGTCGCTAATATCACGCCGTATGATGTATCCATTGTCCTCAGAAATTGTTCCTTCGTAGTCCAAGCACAAGTTATACACTGATTTTGATTTTAAAGGATTTCTAAAATTAATAACCAATATGTCATCATCCCTTTCATAAAATGTTTTAATGTCCCCGCCTTCATTATGCATGGTTGGGTTGGCATCCGCAAAGTTCTCGAGTCTAATTGTATCGTTAGATATTCTCAGCCCATATTTTGTCTTGCTGTGCAATTTCACCTTGCTCAAATCATCATTTGCCTCACAGAGAATCTGCAATAGAGGCGAAAAGGTAGTTGACATAGGTTTTATAAATGCTAACAGATTTAAGAATATCAAAGTAGTTCTAGTTTTTTAGAGATTTTTTTAAGTTACTGACTTATTTAAGACTTTTATGTATTTTTCCGATAATTTTTAAAGTGCTGATTTTAAAGTAAGATAGTGTTTTACATGCTCGGCGTTCGTTGTTCGTTTAGTTTAAACTCCTGGATTCCCGGCAAGATTCGGCTTAGTGTGTTTCATATGCGAATTTCTCGATGAATTAATTGCTTCGAATACCAAACGAACGATAACAACTATGATAAGAAACACTAACCTTGATACAAACTTTCCCAGATAATGTAATCGGCGAGGCTGCAGCGTTGATCTTGAGCTCGACTTGATAGTGTTTGGGAATCACGTCAGTCACCAACCTGCTCTCTGAGAGAATCGGGGCCGCCGACAGCGAGAGGAGGAGCACGATGTGAGGTAACATGTTGTCTCTACGTTGGTACCATGGAAGATGACAAATATAAATGTCAAGTTTTAAACTGGCATGAATCAGGGCTCACCAGATCACTATTTGTATTATTACCAGAGAGACAGAGAGACCAGCCGATATATGTTGTAAAGGCTATTATTCAAACGTGTTTAATCAAATGCAGCTGGCCAAGTTTCAAAAGTTTGCGTCATCTGCTTTAGATATCATTCAGAATTGATCTTGAGACCACTGTGTTATGAAGAAACGTCTCCCTCGGACCACATTTTGGATGATATATAAAGAGCAGATTTTATGTTTCATCCTCTAAGATTTAATGATCAATTAAGAACTTATGATCTACCTGTTCATGGCATTAGTCAGGAGATTGAAATTTCTTGACTACTAGAATTGGCAACATTAAAAAAATACTCAAAAATAATGGTACAAAATTATACAGTGATGATTAATATACGTTATTACTTACCTTTTTTCTAATACTCATTCTAATGTTAGTAAAGTACAAGGAATTGCCTTAATCACACACTAATACTAAACTTTCATCACTAACTTATGGTTTGGTGTTATTCAAGCTAGAGTTTATTAATTTAAGGTCCTTAGTTTACTCCCTATATGGCAAAATAAATAAGCTATGGGTGTTTTAAAATCACATCCATTCATAAAATCACATCCAGACATCAAATACAAATACACCTTTACATAAAATACAGGTGATAAAAGTGTTACTTTAACACCTGGTTAAGACTGGGACGCAGCACCGGCTGCGTTCCAGCCGGTGCTCATATCGGAATATGAGTAAAGGGATGGACTGGCTGAAGGCTTTGTTGCTGTGAAAGACCAGCCAACTCATTTTGTCAGGATTATTACTTAACAACCAAATAATCAATGACAGCTGGTTCAGACTCCAACATTCGCATAAGTTCTCAGTGTTGATCTGGCGATCTTCGAAATGAGCATAGGTCTGGTGATTTACGAAGAGAGCACAGCACCTCCGTGCTAACCATCCTGTTCATTTTTACAAGGAAAGTATGTTCATATTATGTTAATATACCTCGACGACTAAATACGATGTTCGCCGTTAAAAAATAGTTGTATTTGGCAGATTTTCATGCCCTGCTTCAGTGTAATTAATTCAATGCGGTTAATTAGAATGTATTTATCTTTAAAAAGAATATTCAATTCACAAATTTAATTTACAAATGTAAAATTAATTACAAATTTAATTTTATTTTAATATTGATAATTCTAATATTAATAGTTCTAATATCCATAAAATTAATAGTTATAACTGTCATTAGTGCTGTGTGCACGAAAAATTTGTTTTCTCTGTATACATATCTGAACAAAACACGCTCAGATAACATCATACTTTGAATCTAGTTGTTACATTTCTTTAAATTAAGAAAATAAATAAACTTTCGGTGAACTTATTTACAATTTACCAATAGGTACTTTTAAATATTTTTGTCACAGCTAAAAGAAAAACAGTCTCAGCTTCTTAACCTCTTGAGAGAATTCAATAAAGATGATTGAAAAGCGAGGCTAGAAAAGTGAATAAGAAAAGGAGAAGTAAAATGAAAAAAATGAGCTAAATTATTTACCTGATACTTGATACTTTAAAAGAACGCTGCAAACCAACATTAACAGCCGTAGTAGTCGGCGAAATGTCAATTGGTAAACACATTGCGTGTCACTGTCAATGACAATTGGTAAACACTCTGCTTCCATTGGTAAACACTTGAATAATTACTGTCGTTTTACACTTTAAAAAATACATAATACGCGGTGTTCATGAAGGTATGTTATAAAGTTCGAAAAATCTTGGGAATTGATTGTCCTAACGAAGATCTATCCTTATTTAACGGGCTATGGGTTTGGGTGGCCAACAATCACCCTAGGACTCTGAACCGATTTAAATAATTTAGCTGTTGATGGAAATAGCTCGGCGTCGTATTTTAAAGGAAACTATATTAATGTAGGTTAGACTTAAGGAAAGATCGCATAAAGAAGTTTGGTATTTTTCCAATAGATATAACACCGTAACTGAAATATTAAATCTATTGCTAGTTGGACCAAACATAGATCTGTCAGCTAAGTGTTGTAACTGAAGTTGCAAATATTATTTCAAGTAATCTGGGTAAGACATACGTTTTTGTAAGCATGGGCTAAGATGACAAGAATATTTAACAGCCGTAATGGGAGCAAACCCCCGGGGGTGTACAGGGTATGGAACACCCCGAAAAGCAGAGGGAGTCCTGGCGATCTCTCCCCCGGAATATTGGGAGCATTTTGGTGATTTTCAGGCATTTTCAGAATGTTTATTTTGCGGAATCCTTTTAAAATTTGCCTATCCTATTCTTTGCTTCGCTGTTTAATATGGTAGTTTCTTGGTTAAAATAGTATTGAGCTACATTAAATTTTGCTTGGATAGATGAAGCTATAAAAAAATGTCTGAAGCTGAAAAAGTTATTCCTATCTAAAAGTCTTTTTCCAGTGCATTTATACTTTATTTACTAAGTTGCTTTACAACACATTCAGAAAATCAAGGATGGCGAGGATTAAGTCTTTCTTATGTTTAATGTTCAGGAATTTGGTAAAATAATTACACGAAATTGTGAAGACATTTCAATGCGAATTGGGCTTTGAATTGAATGCAAGTTTAATTTTTTTAAGTAAATATTATTTCCCAAACGACTAACTATCAACAGCAAACTTTCAATAAATAAAGTAATGACAAAGAATGACATGTAAATGTTACAATTGTGTCATAAAACTTCATAAATGGATATTTACAGGCTCATGATCTAGCCTGTAACAGATTTTGAGCTACTATTAACATTTATTGTTCTATTGGGTAAGAAACAATTCCAGAGATGTTATTATTACCAGACTGATTGAAAAATATGGAAAATACGGGGATTTGCCCGGTATTATTAGTTGCTTATTTTGGAGCGGATACGGACTGCTCCCCCTTAGCAGGTAAAAACAGTGGCAAACAGATTACTCCCCCTGTCAAACCAGTTACATTTTAACTCGCGCCGACATACGGATTGCTCCCCCTCGCCGTTTTTGAGTGCTTCTAGATATGACTGTACCAATATTATTACAAATTATAATGGTTATGACGTTTTTGCAAGATGGGGTGCACTGAACAAAGTGCTATTTCTACATGCGGGCGTCTTTTTTAAAATAATCAGTATCGACAAATGCGTGCGAGTCATTCCACGCTCATTTTAGTAGTAAATTTTATCACTCTTACAAATGAGTATGTATTTACAACTGCAACTGGTAAGTATGCAAACTTTCGTCCATACTAATATCAATAGTGTGCTGGATAAGCCAAAGGAGACTGGTGGGAGAGCCAATAAGGAAGCCAAAGAGGAACTGAAACAAGCCAAAGAAAATTTTTCAAACGGGAAAATTTCTAGAAAAGAGTTTCTAGTAGTAGCAAGTAAGCGATACGAAATGTACACTGCCTTAAGTGTATGTGACAGTCTTTATTACAATCATGTAAAGAGAACAAAATTATTTATGTTATTCAGATACAAACAATATATTTACTTCTTTGTTTGAAATTCATTGTTGGTAATGGTGATTTTATATTTTGATTAGGATTTTTGCGGACATTTGCCATCACTGATTAGTAAAAAACAAGTTTCACGACGTTTCAAAATCCCACACATGTATGGGTTACCTAAAATTCATAAAACTGATGTACCTCTTAGGCCTATAATTAGCTCTCGCGACTCACCGTGTAGGGAACTGTCTAAAGTCCTCCTGGACATCCTAAAACCATTGGTAGGAAAAACTGACTCGTACATAAAAAATTCTAAAGACTTCGTTGAAAAGTCAAAGGACATAGTGCTGGCTGAGACGGATAAGCTGGTTAGTTTTGATGTTGGAAGTCTGTTCACGAATGTCCCAGTTCCTGAAACCTTAAAAATAATCGAGTCTCGGCTCGAAAAAGATGAAAGTCTAACTGAACGTACTAAACTTCCTGTTAACGTCATTATGGAACTGCTTGAATTATGCACTCAATGTAACTATTTTGAACTAGAGGGTAAATTATACCGTCAAGATGAGGGGATGGCCATGGGGTCGCCATTGTCGCCTATCTTTGCTAATATCTTTATGGAGGAGTTTGAGCAAAAGGCTTTGTCTTTGGCTCAACTCAAACCGAAGATTTGGTGGAGGTACGTCGATGACACCTTCGTGGTATTTCCGCATGGAGACGATGAACTAAAAGACTTTTTAGGGCATCTTAACAGTATTTCTCCTTCCATCCGCCTAACAATGGAAGAGGAAGTCCAAAACAAACTAGCATTTTTGGATGTGTGCGTAGAAAAGGATAGGGACACGCTTAGGACAACTGTTTTCAGAAAAAAGACACACACAGGGCAGTACTTAAATTTTCAATCAAACCATCAAAAATCTGTCAAAGAAGGGGTAGCTTACTCACTATTTGACAGAGCAAAGAGCATTTGCTCAAATCAAGATGGATTAAATCAGGAAATCAAAAAAGTAGAGCAAGATTTGGCTAAGAATGGATACCCTCAATCCGTAATAAGAAAGTGCAAAACCCGTAGGGCTAAACAGAATGAGTCCGAAAACACTGAAAAATTCGTTCCTATGTCAATCCCTTATGTGCCCGGATTATCGGAAAAAATTAGAAGAGTTGCTAGGAAGTTCAAAGTTAGAACCGCGTTTAGGACACAAAACACTCTTAGGCAATGTCTCGTAAAAACCAAACCAAAAAATGGCACTCAGGGATCAAAAAACTGTGTTTACAGAATAAACTGCAATAGTTGCTCTAGGCCGTATTATGGCGAGACAAAAAGACCTTTAAATGTTAGAATCAAAGAACACAAAGATAACACGAGGAAGGGCTTAGTGGATAAATCAAAAATTGCTCAACACTGCTGGTCTGAAAATCACCAGGTGAATTTTGACGAAGCAAAAATAGTAAACCGCGAACCTCATTATTTCAAAAGAAAACTAATTGAAGCTTCATACATAAAACTAGCAGACCAACCAATCAGTCAATCTTCACTTGAAATAAGGCCAGTATGGCTACCAATATTAAACAAAGAATTGAAAGACAGGGAAAATAAAGTGTCAGCAAATAGGGTAATTACTAACAATTCTGTTCAAAATTCTCATAACATGTTAACCCGTAGCAAGGCCAAGGGGCAAAATCTGGTTAAAAATTAACTAAAAAAACACAAACAGACACACGGAATTTGCATATCACATGTCTCTGTTTCAGGTTTTCGCCACCGGTAGCGCGCCGTGTTTTGGTTGGCTGTGGGCGCCGCCATTTCCGTTGCCGCCGCCATTTGCTTTTCTCCCACCAGTCTCAGCTCAGCTCTGATTGGGTGTGGACGTGCTCTCTCCTGCCTGGTGATTCTTGATACTTGTGATTCCTGTGTTATTTTGTGTATTGTTTTTCTTTTCAGCTTATTGTTTTCGTGACTGCTTTTACAGTTCTCTGTTTTAGCTGTGTTTTTCTCCAGGTTTTCCTGGCTATGTGTTACTAATCTTGCTATGTTCTAGGTTTTCTTCCACCTGAAGACGGGATCAGATTCCAGATCCCGAAACGTCGTGAAACTTGTTTTTTACTAATCAGTGATGGCAAATGTCCACAAAAATCCTAATCAAAATAATATATTTACTGATTGAAAACTTGTATTTATTTTTCTAATATCACCTTAATCTAGTTATATTTTATTTCCAACATAAGTATTATGACTGGACTAGCAGAACCCGTGGCTTCGCTCACGATAAAAATTATCGTCTAACCTTGATATGAAGAATCTAGAGGACTGAATAGAAAATATTTATATCAAGGAATATGTAATGTAGAGATATGTTTGTTTTATGGCGGAATGTAGGATAAAAACTATATGCCACAGTAGATAGTGGAGGTTTTCTTTTCACCGTTATAACTCGAAAACGGCCGGACTGATTTTAACTTCAAATGTGTCGATTTTAAGGTACTTCTTTGTAGATTTACCATTACGTCCCTGGATTGCCTAGTAGGGCATCAATTAAGTACAGTAAAAGGCTGAATGTTCGAAAAAGTTATGGTGCTATCCGCAGGCAGTATTTCAAACTCCATTCACTTAGTTTTTAACTTAAAATATGGGTGGGTAGTAATAGTTTGATTTCAACCACTGATTGCAGCATTTATTTTGCCATGAAAAGCCGAGACACCGTCGAATTAGATTTGATGAAAAAGGAATTTGCCCTATTATTGTAACTGACATGATTGTAATTATAAACATGAAGGCCGCCCTAAGGAAATAACTATAGCTCCCGCTGCCTAAAAAGATGGTAGAGTAGGATTCACCTAAGTTGGCCAAAGCATGTACTAATCATCTCATCAAAAATGTTTATACAAGTCACATTGAAAACATTGTTGGTTACACATGGAGTCTGTTTACATTTTCTCAGAACTGTCAAATCGCCACGTTGCGTTTGTTTATAAGTTGTTATAGGTTATAGAATGTTTACAATATCGTCTATTTTTAGAAGTTTTGATTTCCATTCAACCTTTTTTCATAGCTGTCAAAGTTTAATTTGATTTTATTTCTTGATTTACATGTATTTTAGTTTGTTTAACTGCTTGTTTATTTTTTCCTGGGCCAATAAGGAAACACCTTTTATAAGTTTTGACCGCAATATGAAACAATCTCTCTTTTCACCTGCTGACTTGCAGCAAGTAGTACTGGCTATTCAAAAACTCGCCTATTTTTCTTTGTAAATATTATTTCATAAGGAAATCTAAGACAATTTACCAGGCCGCATCCATGACACATCCTCTCTCTGTTAATATATATAATTAATTTGGAGAAGCCCCTGAGTAATATTTTAAGCTGCGCAAGAACTTCCAGTTGCAATATTGCATCAAAACCTTTTCTTTGCTTCAAGTGCTACACTAAAACAGATGTTCGTTGACAATGTTTTCAGCACAGCTGGATTTTATGCTTAAATTCGTGAAAAGCTAATAATTTGTTTGCGTTTGTTTTGGCCAACTTAGGTGAATCCTACTCTACCACATAACGAGCTTATGATTGAACGTATAAGGTACGAAACTGAACCAAATGTAACTTTTATATAGTACGAATGACCTAACAAAATCATCAAAACAACCATAAACCATGATAAAAGGAATCAAATTATAAATCAGCTGTAACAACGTATTCGTTTGTGAATCTAATATGCGTGATTGAATAAAATTTGAAATTTAAACAAAAGATCAACCATTACATTAACATGGAGCATTTTCAAAGCTTCAACTACACCAAAAACCTCTAAAAACGTCGAATTAAAAAAAATCCGTTCCTGGTGAATGCCAACACTCTGTAAGGAACGTGCATGCAAATTTTTAAGGTTCTAGGTTAAGTAGTTAGGGCTGTACAATGATAGGTCAGTGGTATTTGACAAAAATATAGTAGAAAAGATAGAATAATTATAACTTACAATCAGGTTTTTGTATAATTTATAAATTTTTACATAAATAGATCAAAGAATCAAATCATTTCAGCACATTCTGTTTGTGACTGAAAAACCACTGTACTTTTTTCTTTCCATCTTACCGGGATTTAGTCTCAAGACTCAGCCACAAAAGGCAGTATGCTCTTCACGTTTAAAACTGCGTATGTCGAATTATACGAAACACCAAATCATCGGACAGGCATAGTTATAATAAAAAAATTATTAGGAACGCCTCCAGGAAAAACGATAACTCCCGCTATCGAAATATCGATGGTGCCACTTAACTAATTAGTGGTGGATTTTATCTAAACTAAATGTAACTTTTATATAGTACATAATTATGTCCTTAAAATAAATCAACAAAAATCAATGAAGCCATGATCACAGAAATCAATTTATTATCATCTGTATCAACGTATACTGATTGTTTTATGAACATTGAAAATGTAAACAAAAATCGTCCAACACACTTTTACATGGGAAAATTTTAAAACTTCGGCCTCGCCAAAAACCCCTTTATACTACGAATTTTGTAAAATCCGTTCTTAGCGGATGCCTACGCCCTAAGAGGAACATCCATGCAAAGTTTCATGGTTCGAGGTCAAGTAGTTTGGGCTGTGCGATGATTATAAGTGAGTGGTATTTGACAAATATAGAGTAGACTAGCAGAACCCGTGGCTTCGCTCACGATAAAATTTATCGTCTAAACTTGATATGAAGAATCTAGAGGACTGAATAGAAAATATTTATATCAAGGAATATGTCATGTAGAGATATGTTTGTTTTATGGCGGAATGTAGGATAAAATGTAGGTACCACAGTAGGATGTAGGATACCACAGTAGATAGTGAAGGTTTTCTTTTCACCGTTATAACTCGAAAACGGCCGGACCGATTTTAACACCAAATGTGTCGATTTTAAGGTACTTCCTTGTAGATTTACCATTACGTCCCTGGATTGCCTAGTAGGGCATCAATTAAGTACAGTAAAGGTGCTATCCGTGGGCAGTATTTCAAACTCGATTCACTTAGTTTTTAACTTAAAATATGGACGGGTAGGAATAATTTAAGATCAAACACTGATTGCAGCTTTTATTTTTCCGTGAAAAGCCGGGACACCGTCGAATTAGATGAAAATAGAATTTGCCAAATTATTGTAACTGGCATGATTGTAATTAAAAACATGAAGGACGGCCTAAGGAAATAACTATAGCTCCCGCTGCCTAAAAAGATGGTAGTTACATAATGAGCTTATGATTGAACGTATAAGATAAGAAACTAAACCAAATGTAACTTTAATATAGTACGAATAACCTAACAAAATCATCAAAACAACCGCAAAACCATGATAAAAGGAATCCAATTATAAATCAGCTGTAACAACGTATCCGTTGAATAAAATTGGAAATTCAAACAAAAGATCATCCATTACATTAACATGGGGCATTTTCAAAGCTTCAGCTCCACGAAAAACCTCTAAAAACCTCGAATTAAAAAAAATCCGTTCTTGGTGAATGTAGAAAAACGTTACATCGAAAACGGATGAACCATTTGCTTCATGGCAAATGGTTCATCCTGCCATACGTTATATGTATGTGTTCGTGGTCGTTGCAATGGGACTCTGTAAGGAACGTCCATGCAAATTTTCAAGATTCTATGTTAAGTAGTTTTGGCTGTACATAGGATAGGTCAGTGGTATTTGACAAAAATACAGTAGAAAAGATAGTATAAATTTAACTTACAATCAGGGATTTGTATAATTTATAAATTTTTTACATAAGTAGATAAAAGAATCATATCATTTCAGCACATTCTATTTGTGACTGAAAAACCACTGTTCTTTTCTCTTTCCATCTTACCGGGATTTAGTCTCAGCCACAAAAGGCAATATGCTCTTCACGTTTAAAACTGCCTAACTCCCGCTACCGAAATATAGATGGTGCCACTTAACTAATTAATGGTGGATTTTATCTAAACTAAATGTAACTTTTATGTAGTACATAATTATGTCCTTGAAACAAATCAACAAACATCAATGAAGCCATGATCAAAGAAATCAATTTATTATCATCTGTATCAACGTTTACATTTCCGAAGCTAACTACCAGCTGATTGTGTTATGAACGTTAAAAATTTAAACAAAAATAGTCCAACATACTTTTAAATGGGAAAATTTGAAAACTTCGGCCTCGCCAAAAACCCCTTTATACTACGAATTTTGTAAAATCCGTTCTTAGCGGATGTCTACGCCCTAAGAGGAACATCCATGCAAAGTTTCAAGGTTCTAGGTCAAGTAGTTTGGGCGGTACGATGTTTCCACTGAGTGGTATTTGAAAATATATAGTAGATTACAAATGTTTACACTGAGTCCAAAATTCTGAATTTCAACTAAAACTAAAGTATGTACTATATTATAACTGAATTTAGATCTTAAATTCAAACCTAAAACCTAAACCTTTGGTTTTTATATTATGACCAAATTTTATATGTGAATTAATTCAACCCTGTTAATCAAAGCCTGTTAATTGAACCTTTTACATATGATTTATATGACATTGGATGGATAAAATAATATCACTTTCGTATCAGCTGATCGCCTGTTACAATTTAGCTGTGGAATCCATGCACTCCAGACACTTTGGCCAATTTTCGACAAGGAATGGACTACCGTTTTGATGTATGCCATTCTACTCATGGAACGCATTACGAATGCTCTCGTTGCATTGTTGTATCAAATTATTGATTAGATTTTGCTCTTTAACTTTGAAATGCTGTATGTATGACAGAATTAATGTTTGTAATTATTCTCTTATTTGGAAATGTAAACTTTGAAATGATTAACAAAATGAATATTTTTGATAAAATACAATTCGAACACTTTTTTGTTTGGTTTAATTAAATTAGAGTCCTGGAGAAAGCTGTTTATGGAATGATTTTCCTGCAACTAAATACAGACGTAAATACATTACATATGAAAAAATACATGTTGTCTTGGAGCTCATCTAAAGCAGCTTATACCCAAGGGCTGCAATCATAAGCCTCAGCTTAAATATTTTAAGAGTTGCTTGTAAATTTATCTTATTTTTTAAATATGTAAACATAACAGATATAAATTATGTAATATCACTGTGTAATTAAAATAAAGTATCCGTTGCAGAAGACCTGAATACTCGGCGAATTTCAAATGCTTGAATAGGGAAATAAGTATAGATGTTTGCTGCCCTAAAGATGGGAAATAGGGGATTTTAGGTTAAATTCTGTCTAATGCATATTAGGATGAAGCCACATATAAAGTTTTTTTATATGTAAAAAAATAAGCAAACTAAACAATTTTGTTTATTTCCGACGAGGTTAACTAGGAGATGAGTACGCAGGTCTGCTGCCTCTGTAATCTAAATATTTGGCGTTTTATGCATAGCTAGGTAGATATCTCTACTAGATGAAGCCACATTTTAATTTATCAAGAAATGTTAAGAGATAGGCATTACTTTGTTGCCTAAGGTACAACATTCGAATTACTATTGGAACAACATACGATCTTTACCGCACTCAGTATTTTTGCAACCAGTGGCCTTAGAGTAATGATTCGAAATATTATTTATCTTAATTCATTGATGTGAACCAAATTAAGATAAAATAAAATTGTATAGGTAAATAATACAAACTAAACCTTTTTCGGGGGGGGGGGGGGGGTTAATCTACATTATTCCCCTTTCCAGTGGTCTAATCATACTAATTTTTAAACTCGTCCTAATTATTACTCCTTTACATGTATGTGCTAAATTTCATCATGATCAGAAAGTTGTTTCTAAACTTATTATGCTTATGGCCGCGTCACGTTAATCGAGTTGACTCGACCGAGTCAGCTAGGCCAGTTGCTAGGATCAGCTGATTCCTACTCTTTTGAATTATCAGCTCGCCCGCCACTCGACTCGCATATTTGTCAAGAGCGGTTTACATTGGTCTAGTTGACGGTGTATTCTAACTCGCCCTCCTACTCGACCAATTTGACGCGGCGTTTAAGGACACATTTTAAAGATATGTATACAAGTTTTAACAAATTGTGTGTTTGGTATCTCCCAAAACGAAAATGTATCATAATCTCAGGCTTAAGTCTTACTATTAGACCTACGGTAATAGCTTCTTCCCTATAGGGAAATTCGCTAAAAAGGTTACCAAACTCAATAAAACAGATATTTATTATTTAGTACATATTTTAAAATAAATAATTTTTGGATCTAATTTTACCTAAATATTCTAAATAAAATATTTCACTTTGTAAAAATACTCTGACTAAATTACGTCAGAAGAACTAAAAGTTCAATCTTTGCACGGACTAAAAATAATCAATGTATTAATTGCGACAAAATACTTACACGCTGGGAAACAAACTATTATTTTACTCACCCATTAAAAGGAGCAACAATTGTCTAAACATAGCAGGTGGGGAGAAACATTATTTTATCATCATTATATTTATCTAATATTCAGATCGCTTCCTTTATCCTAAGAAATGTACTTTTTTATAATTATTATTAACGAAGGGTTTTGTAACTTGAAATCCCGTGAACATGAGATCCAAGTACTATTGTTAATGTTGTAAATGTAATGTCTGCCAAACATATATAGCAATAGGCAGACATTTGCCTGTTTATTTTTTATTATTACAGATGTAATAATAATGATATTCAAAGCCCAGTAATTAATCATTTTCATTCTCTCCGATTCACATTTAAGGGTATACAAAGGGTGTTTTGAGTGATAAAGGGTGAAATTGTAATTGAAATTACAAGCTGAGAGTATAACCTTTGTTAAATAAAATAGACCTCACATGCTCAATGCTAGTTGCTGCAGATCTCATGCGGCTTTAATTCTGCTTCAATAATCTGCATAGTTGTAGTGTAACTTTATGACTGAAAAGAAGAATGTTGTGAAATTCGGATATTCTGATTACTGAAGCAAAATATAATAACAACCATTTAATACCCCCGTTGAAGCAGACCTGCATACTCAGCGAGTTTCAAATGCAAAACAACATATTTCAATCCAACATATTAGCGAGATTTGATATTTTTTTGTAAGCTCCATAAGAATAACATGGGGAAAGAGGATGCAGGTTTGCTGCTGCAAGTATATTAAAACTGGGTGGTTTTAATGCAATATTTAGTAGATCTAAACTAAAATAAGCCATTTATCAAGTTTTATCCAGATATGTTGAGAAATAAGCCAGATGTAGAATTTTAATTATTTCACATAAGGTTAACATTAGGACAACGTATTGTGTTTACCACTTTCAATATCTCGGTAACTAATGGACATAAGAGCAGTGATTCAAAATACTAAATTGTTTGTTTTTTTGAGCTGAATTCAATGGTGCCATAAAAAATTCGATAAATTTTATTTTTCCATATGAAAAACTCAAAAAACCCATTTTTGGGGGGTTTATCACCCTTTACCCCCCCTTCCAGTAGTCCGATCGAGCTGGTTTACGAACTCGTCCGAGCGATTACCACTTTACATGTCTGTACCAAATTTTATTAAGATTAGACAATTTTACGGCCGCTATCGTGCTCACAGACATGTGTATATATATAAATTCGAACGAATAGTGTTTTTTTGCTTCTGGTGACCCCAAAACGAAAAGTTATCGTTGTCTCGGGCTTAGGTCTTACCATGAGACCTACGGTAATAGGGGAAATTAGCTAAAAGTAGGAACAAGTATGACAATATTTATGAAAGACAATTAATTTTAACTCGGAATAATCAGGAAATAAAAATATACGTAGACAAGATTACATTTACCCTATAAATTACCCTAAAAGGTTATTGCTGCTTTATCATACACAATCATGATTATATCTCATAATTAAGCAGAAATATTATGAGTCCCAACCCTTAAGAAATAAACAAATATATCATTCAAATCCGTAATCAAACTATTCTTCATGTAGATTTAATACAGTTTAAAGTTCCATTTTCGTTATAATTTGTAACTGTGTAACAATTTTTTTAGGAATTTAGCAATTTTTTACCGACTACAGTTTTATATTTAATATTAATCACTCCCGATTCATGGAATTAGTTGATAATAATATTGAGTTCAAAACAGAGTCACTAACAACCAAGAGTAAATAATAATTTTAATTAGAATAAGAGACGTCTTTTCAAATGACGGATATTTAATAAGCAAAAGTCTTCAAGTAAAGCAAATAAAGGTCTCCTAATTTGAAGGCTTTGGAAAATGCTACTTTTGAAGTAAACAAATGTTCATTTTAAATATTATTAGTATGTTAAGTGTTTACTTTGCTACACTCAAAATGTGATTTTGGTAGAAACTTAATTATTAATATAGATTCAAAGACTTGACATGCTGAAGATGCCTCTGAATTCATTGGGGCGAAACATTGTCATTCGCCTCTTAAAAACTTCGTATTGCTGTTCTATACTGTGAGTTCATCTGAAGTTGATTAAGCAATTCTCAAAAGCCAATAACCGCAATAAAGTAACACGCATTTAGGTTTAATTTAATACGCATTAGAGAAAAAGTCAAGCATAACAGAAACTTAGCAAAATCTACGGAAGTTTTTCATTTTCATCAAGATTTTATCGTAGCCAAGACAAACCTTCTCTTGTATGTATAGCTATATAATCGAAATGATAAACATTTCAGGTTGAAAGGACAACCCAAACCCTAGTATTTGCCTTATTTGACGAAACGTTTTACAAAAAAATGTAATTATATATATTTTACGAAACAACTATAAAACAACGGTACATTTAGAATAAAATAACAGTTTATTTATTTAATACTAATTAGTTTGCATACTTTTATACCTTAAACATTACGTGGTTATCGAAAAATATTACATGTAGGCCTATCAAGGAAGAAGTCTTTTATGGATCGCTCAGAAACTTTTAAGAACACACTTAAGTAATGTAGAACAAGTCGCCAAAGTTGAAAGAGGATCTTAAAAAGTGTAGTAAATTACCGTGGATATAGCCTATCAGATTCAAGACGATCATTAATGTTATAGCATTCTGCTAACCAATAAAGCTGTAAACCGATGGCAACGAGAAATAGGTTGTTTGAACAATGAATAGCTCTTCCACCTTATTGGCGTTATCACTTTGAAATTTAAAATATGATGATTTTTTAATAAATCGGTTGAAAATACAGTATTTTAACAGTTAATAAGGACATTCAAAGGTTTTCTTCATAAAAACAAGCTGTATTATTATTAGCATAACTGCTTGAACACAAAAAACATACCCATTTAAATACTCATTCTCATTTAAATTTGTATTCTTATATTTCATAAATACTTCATTAATGTCGTAAAACATAACAAATCTTAACATGGGTAAGAACTTCATAGGGAAATCCTGTTGTATTCAAAATTATCATTTACGCTACGCTCCTCCATAAGCTATACACTGAATATCAAAAGCTATAGTCGTAATGGTAGACCAATTGTTATTTCGCCTCTTTGGTCATAAAACAAACACTCATTAAAAAATATAAAATTTTCTCAGGATCAACCTGGTCGTCGGGCCCTACAATCATATAAAATTGAATTTTTAGTCGGGCACTGCAATGATAGATTTCACCTTGACTATAAATACGTCAAGGGATGAAATAATATCTCAATCAGTCTTAATATGCAAGCAATATGCCTGTAAAATAAAATTTATATTAGAATTTATTACTTTTGGTAAGTGCGAGAAAAGTTATTATTATTACTACTTCTCTTAGTAAAATGTTATAATCATAAAATTAAATTTTTTATGGATTTGCAATTGGTAATCAAATACCTCAAAGGGATTATGTGACTTGATAACTTTATTGCCACGGACACGTAACTCGTTCAATCCTATCAAATTTACAACTGCAGCGCCATCCTGGACCCCTGCCATTGGACATACATTATTGATAAGGAAACGGCTCTGTTCCGGCCTCTGATCCTGATATACGACTGCGTTTGTCACACGTTGGAGGAACAAATACAGCAATTACACTTCGTTAAAGAATGTACCTTGGGCATTGAATAGATGACGAACTAAATGTAAATATTAACCTCAACCAAAAATATCACTTGTATTTTATTTCTTAAAAATACTAAAGTCAAAAAAGTAGATTTTGAATTTTGCAGACTAATCAAGAATGATTAAATAATTAACTCTTGTTTATATTTACACAGAGAAATTCTGTTTGACAAACATTCAGTAAATTGTACAAACAAAACATTTTAAGTGAAATTTTTAATAAAAACCTTAATCACATTATACTTTTTATGACTTAAATATGTAAACAGGGTTGTTGTTGAGAATTCGGATAAACGTAACAGTTTATTTTGTCAAAAATAGCATCTAAAGAAATATCAGGGATGAACACATCCATTACGAGTTGTGTGCTGTCGAAAATTCTATACCTGATGGTATTCCACTAGCTTGGTCGTCAGGCCATGTCATGTCGCTAGGTCATAATGATTTTTTTTCTCAATTGAATAACCCTCTCCACCCTCATCCACTAATGAGGAACATAGACATATTCCTCAATTGAATAAACCAACCCCCACCACTCATCCACTTATGAGGAACATAGAAATATTCCTCAATTGAATAAACCAACCCCCACCCCTCATCCATTCATGAGGAACAATTTAGGTTTCTTCTTGAATATAAAACTTACCAAATAAGCCATTTCCGATCGAGACTTTCTTGTCGATGTTTCATTTCATAGAAGATGTGCTTTTAATATCTTGAGCTACTAGTAGTTCCTAAAACTTTTGGCACGTAAAGAACTCTGTTCCTGATTCAGTTAAAGTAGACCTGCGATGGTGTACATGTTGTTAAGTGTTTTTATAAGTTTTGTATATATTGTTAATGAAAATATAATTCACCATTAGGCTATATCCATAAACAATAAAATACTAAAAACCTACAGATTTTCTTTGAACACAATTATAATTCTTGATAATCAAAGCCCTTTTTACCATCAGTTGTCTCTTAATACTCTTCATTTTTCAATAATAATACTTAATACTCTACCTTGGGAGAACACCGCCCCTGACTCTAACAATGTATTGCGAACAGGGGAATACATATCATTTACATTGAGCCCCTTTGAGATGAGATATATTGAGTTTTGCAACAAACGTTTCGAGAATTCCAATTTTAGTTTTATTCGTTCAATTCCAAAAGGTTCAATGTAGTTCTTTGGTCGATTGTCGGTGTCGGTGTCTTTATCATCAATACACGCATCCAATTACATTAAATTACCATACAGACGCCAATTTATGGGGTATTTTAGGGCGAACGTGAGTGAAAGATGAGCACTGAATGATTTTTGTGTGATATTGTAGTTCTGTTACTGACTAAGGCTGACGCATTCCTTAGACAGGACTTTAAATGAATAGCTTAACAGCCTATTGCGACTGAGGGACCCACAGTTTAAGATGGGATCTAAACCATAATGTCGTCTAAGGTGAAAATAACCTTAAATTATTAACAACTAAAAGATTAATTAAGTACATAATATTATGTTAATGAAGAAATCCCCCTTAAAGTGCCCTTTATTCATCTCAACTTCAAGGCATTTTACCACCACAGTAATCAAAGTAATCCTAAAACCAAAAAATTATAATTCTGTTATTTCAATATTTATCTTTCAAGTAATTTCAACATCCATCTCTGATGATTTAGTCTTTTTTAACACACAAAACTAGGTAAACTAAAATATCGTGAAAACGGAAGGTTTTTTTTAAAAAAAAAAGATAATTGGACATTGAATAATAATTCATGAAAATTAAAAATGCCGGATTTCTGTGAAAATACAGTTTTTGAGACATGCCCTTGTATATTAACTTGTTTCCTATTTTGGGTGTAAATAGGCCCAATCATGCCCCAAAGTTTGACAAGCACACCTTAATACAAAACATGAAAGGGAATTTTTCAAAACACACACTATAAAAGAAAAATCTGGCCACGTCTTGCAAGTAAGTCAATAAAATATTATTTTAAGAGTCGGATGTAAAATAATAAGTTTTCAGTCGATACAGCCTGATGGAAAATCGGATTTAGGGAAAGCGAAGTAGGCGGGACCGCTTGTGAATTTGTCGTTGGGAATGTACGTAAAATAAGGTCGGAGAAAAGACGTAAGATCACATACTGCAAATAAAATCTTTCTTCGTCTGCTTGTCTTATATACGAATGTAGATTTAAAAATATGCTCTCATTATTTACAAATGATGTATAAATGATGTTCAAACCAGGAGTTGAACTGTAAGCTTTTGTAAGGACATCAAGTTCTCCAAAGCTAGAGTCCAGCAACATTTTTAACTTCTTTGTCCATTGTTTTTATTTAGGTTAACCGTTTGCACATCATTTCAACTCCACTACTTTCTGGTCATTAATAAATTATCAATACGCATTAATTAATTATGATATGGTTTGAGTTTTTGTAAACAACTTAGTGTAATAAATCTTCAATGGCTATTCCATATTGTAATACCGTCGATAGTGGTTATTTTTCAGTTAAACGATACTCAGCTGATAGTTACTATTGATCAATTACATCATTTTCTTCTTTGTTTTAATTGTTGTTTTGTCGTTTTCATATTCCAGCATGTTTGTTTAGCAGGCGCGGTTAATGTAAGATTAATAAATTTGTTAATTAATTTAACCTGGCTATTTTATTTATCTTACACTGTGCAAACAACTGGTGTTTTCTTAATATTACAATTTTAATTTGATATCTGTTAATATCAGTACAGAAAACAGCATTTGGGGAATATCTAAATCCTTAAAATTATATAAAAACCTATTTTAAACTTTACAAGAGTCCATCAATTGTTGAAACTTTTTAAGGAAGAAAAGTAAAAAGATTAAGATGGTTCTAGAATCCCAGGAGTTGAACTGTAAGCTTTTGTAAGGACCTTAAGTTCTCCAAAGCTAGAGTCCAGCAACATTTTTAACTTCTTTGTCCATTGTTTTTATTTAGGTTAACCGTTTGCACATCATTTCAACTCCACTACTTTCTGGTCATTAATAAATTATCAATATGTATTAATTAATTATGATATGGTTAGAGTTTTTGTAAACGACTTAGTGTAATAAATCTTCAATGGCTATTACTTATTGCGATATTAAATCATTTGTACTTTTATTCTTAACATTTTTACACATTACTTTGCTTGTTATAAAAAGTAAATACAAATACTCGCTCGTTATTCAGTCAGTGTACAAATGTTTAACATATTATTCTGTTTTTATTAAATAGTATAATTATTTTAATTAATCTACTCGTTTTTACGTTCACTTCCTCTAGCTCCCATTGCCATCATATTCCATATCTTTGAAATGAAATTAAATGAAAAATTCTTTATTTGATCAGGCAAAGTTAGGTGAACTGGGCCAGGTCGCAGTCTTTCGAATGTATCAGGTTTGTTAAGGCCACATGGCCACATGGCTCTTTCTTCTACTTAACCTGTAATACAAAATGTGAGATATGTTAACAATTTTTTCAGTAGATACGAAAAACTTAATAATTTATTTACATAGAGGAGAATAAACGTACAAGTTTAGACTAAACTCATTCACTCAAACATTCATCCGTCAATGACCCCGCTCAAGACGAAACCACCTACGACACCCCAGCTAAGGACATCCAATGAAAGAATAATTTTTTGAGTGCCACCAACAAACCGACGCGACGATTCCTTCGATTGATTTCAGGAAATCAGTAAGATCATTCCATTCTATGACGGCGGCATGCAGTCACAACAAATGCCCCGTCATAGACTGATGTACTATGCTGAGGCATATGCAAAGTGAGGGAAGCGGAACGTTAATTCATTTGACTACCTTGAGCTATGACTTTAAAATCATTTTTGAAATGGTTAGGTAAACCGATTTTTAATGTCGGATGGGCCAATTAGAGAATTTTTATTGAACTTTGATCTTGTAATTTCAATAATTTTGACCCAAGGTAGTAAGGAGTGATATGCTCCACGCGTCTCAGATCATAAACATTCTGAGACCGTGGAGCATATTGGAATGAGCCACATTCGTGTCATTGATCACAGAGTTGCAGTAGGTAAATTGGGGTAGCACAAGCGATTTGTCGACATATAGTTTAGTTTGTAGTGGCAAAAAACGTTGTAGCTTCTTTAGTAAGTGGATTGATGCAAAGACCTTCTTTTGAATGTCTACTACTACATCGATGCAAGTTAGAGTGTGGAGTTTAGAGTCAGACCAAGATTGTATACTTTGACATAGTAGTGAAGAGTATTTCCGTTTAAAGTTATTGAAGGTGTATTGTCAAAATCAATTGAGTTCCGTAAACGTAGAGGGCAATAAATAATAGGGTTTGTCTTTTGGTGATTAAGTCTTAGTCCGTGTTTTTCAGTCCACAAACCGATTCGGTGAATATCTTCATTCAATTGCAAGACACAGTTATTAATATTGCTAGCTGAAAAATCAGCATAAATTTGTAGGTCGTTGACATACATGTGATATTTACAGTGAGTGAGAGTTAAATTTATGTCATTTATATCCAACACAAATACCAAGGTCCCAAGAATAAATCCCTGTGACACACCGCATGTGACAGTTTCCTAGTCAGATTTTATATCTAATAATGGTGTAAATACCTTGTACTGTCAAAGTGATCCTTTGTAGTCTTATAGGCTACTGCAGTTTGGACCTCATTGAGATCTTCTTCAGGCAATAATGGACATCAAGTTCATTCCAGTGTAAGTCGTCAGGATTGATAAAAAACCATCATTCCACATATTTCTTCCAATTTCAAAAGTGTTTTTAAAAATACTTTTCTTCAAAGAGTATCTTTCCATGTTTGTATTACAACTCTCTTTGAAGAAAAGTATTTTTTTAACACTTTTGAAATTTGAAAAAATATGTGGAATGATGGGTTTTTATCAATCCTGACGACTTCCACTGGAATGAACTTGATGTCCATTATTGCCTGAAGAAGATCTCAATGAGGTCAAAACTGCAGTAGCCTATAAGACTACAAAGGATCACTTTGACATACAAGGTATTTACACCATTATTAGTTACTATTCAGTGATTCGGAGGCTAACAACATGAAGATTTTTTATCTCCAATCTCAACACACTGCCGCCTGACTGTCAGATGAGATCTCAGCCATTTAAGGTCATTCTGTAAAAACCCTATGGCCCTTAACGTTTCTATTAACAAGTTATGATTCACGCAATCAAAAACCTTAAAAAATCAGAGAGAGTTAGAATCGTGCCCTAGCGATGTTCCATAGCTAGTTTGATGTCTTCTGTCACACGTAGAAGTGTGGTTTCAGTGCTATGAGCTGGTCTAAAGCCACACTGGTAGTTAGACAAAATGTTAATTTCAATAGTCAGTAATTTGATAGTGCACTACTCTTTTTAGGCCTTTAGAAAGTGCGGCCAAAATCTGATCGGCCTGAAATCCTGGCAAGATGAAGGAGCTGAGGTCTTGTTTAAAGGTCAAATGAGAGCAGACTTCCAAGAAGAAGGGAACGAATAGTGTCTTAAGGATGTATTTAAATATGTGTAATGGTTGAGAGAATAACAAAGAGAACATCTTTGATAAAACGTATTGATATTCTATTAAACCAAACAGCTTTGATACGGATTCGACGGATTCTTTGTGATGAATGGAAATAATACAAACTAATTGTTAAGGTTTTGTGACTTTTAGGTTTCAAAGCAATGACGGTCTACTTTGATATGAACTCTGAAGGTCATAACCACTTCTTGTACCTCAATGTTAGGCACTAAAAAGATTTTATTTAGATATTTTAATATTGATCACAGAGAAGTGAAATTTTAGGCAAGACCAAATGCTTCATTCAGGAAAAAACGAAAAAGGGACAAACTGCAGCCAGTGAGATACGAATGAACCATCTAATCCACTAGAGAATATATTGAATTTTAACAACTTTAAATAGAATAATAAAGTAAAATTTCTTTACTAGACCACAGTAAAAAATAATATATTGATGAGAAAGAATAAATGTTGCCTTTAATTCGATCTTAATCATCATAGAAGAATATTGTATCTTAAGTTCCTCATGGGATTAGTAAGCTTTTACCAAGCAGTTGCAATAATGAACTAGTTTGATATTAACTCTGAATGTCACAACCGCTCCTTGTACCTCAAATGTTAGGCAGTGAAAAAGGTTTGATCCAAAGAACTCCAACGCATTTGAACTAAATACTTAACCAGCAAAGGTTTTTCATATTTATAGTCTTTATCTGCTGCTCCACGCAGAGTGAGCGTTGTTAATCTACAAACAAAGGCCATGATTTAACACTGCTGAACATTGAACACTGTTGTTTACCTCGCAGGCCACATGGCTGAACACTGCTGAACATTGAACGCCGTAGTTTACCTCGCAGGCCACATGACTGAACACTGCTGAACATTGAACACTGTTGTTTACCTCGCAGGCCACAAGGCTGAACACTGCTGAACATTGAACACTGTAGTTTACCTCGCAGGCCACAAGGCTGAACACTGCTGAACATTGAACACTGTAGTTTACCTCGCAGGCCACATGACTCGGAGCACGGACTCGGAGCGCGGCAAACAAGTCGGACAACGAGCCGCTTGAACCAGCTAACCTACAAACTATAGACGATAAACTAAATGCAATATTGGAAATGTTAGGGAAAAATACCAATGATATCATTGAAATTAAGGGTGAACAGAGGGAAATAAGTACATCTTTAGAACTATGTCATGCTGAAATAGCTGATTTTAAAACTTTAATTTCAAACCAAGACGCTAAAATAAAGAGCTGCGAAAATAATATTCAATCTATGTCTGACGAGAATATCAAATTAAAATCAAAAGTTGCATGCTTGGAAAATGAGTTACATTCATTAGAGCAATACTCTCATCGGAATAATTTAATCATTCATGGAATTCCTGAGGAAACAAATGAGAATATACATCACGTAATCAACCGTTTGGCGGCGACTCTTCAGTTCAAAGATTGGTCAATCAATAAAGTGGATGCAGTACATAGACTGGGAAGGTCTGTGAACGGCGGCCCTAAACCCATAATAATAAAATTTGTTAGTCGTTTGGACAAAGATGAGTTTTTGAGGAAGCGAAAAGTTAAGCGCAATATGAAGGCTACAGATTTGGGCTACAGCAGTGAACTTCCAGTTTATATCAATGAGTCGCTCACTTCGTCCACGAGAGAACTACTGAGAGAAACCCGGGAGGCTGCGAGGACCAAAGGCTACACTCAAGTATGGACTGCGAACTGTAGTATCTACGTGAGGAAGGACAAGGGGAATTCGCCGGCGATAAGAATACTTTCAATCAGGGATCTGGACAAATTGTAAACAGTACGCTAACCCTAGGCTTAATGATATCGTGCTATATTAGGCTTAAGAATGCATGTCCATTAATATCTATCTGTTTCAATGTTATTATTAATTGGCCGGTGCTAATTTGCTTATTTTTTATTTTTTTTACATTTATGAAGCCTTTGAGGCATATTTATCAGGAATTTAATGAAATAAACAAGATAATTAATGATCTGATAAGCTTATATTTAACTAATATGCATGCATTGTTTTTTTTTTTCAAAATAAATTGAAATTAAATATATTATTTATTGCTTATTTATTCAATTATTTAACGATTTTGCATGAATTCAATTAATGAATATACCATTTATTATCAAAACGTAAGAGGGCTTAGAACGAAAACTAATGATTTCTTTCTAAATGCATTAGCTAGTCAATTTAAAATTCTTGCTTTAACTGAGACTAACTTACAGCCAAGTATTAGTTCAGCGGAATTGTTTACGGATGATTATAATGTATTTAGAAGTGATAGAAATTTAGAGATATCAAACAAGTCTGGCGGAGGTGGAGTGTTACTGGCAATTTCTAATCAGATATTATGTAATAAAGTAGATAATTTATGTGTTAATTTGTCGGGCTATGAATCTGTATTTGTTAAAATACCGAGTTTAAAGGGTAGAAACGTCTTCATTGGTGTAGTATATTTTAAACCTAGAACACCGCTTCAAATATTCCAGAATTTTTATGATTCATTATATGAAATATCATTTAATTGCAACGCTAGTATTCTTATTTTAGGAGATTTCAATTTGCAAATTTTCGGTTCAGGATGCAAATTAATTGATGGAAATATATTATGTAGAGAATTACATCAGTTTTTGAGCTTGCATAACTTAATTTTACAAAATAATATTCTGAACTTTCAGGGTAAAACCTTAGATTTAGTTATCTCAAATATTGAAACTGTAGATGTAAACAAATGTGATGAACCTTTACTGCCTGAAGACCCTTATCATCCGGCGCTAGAGGCGAGGATCGTTATCTCGGCACCTTTATCTTATCGGCCTAGCGCTCCCCCGGCAATGGGCTACTGTTATCGACGCGCTGATTTCCTTGAGGTTTATCGGCAATTGTATAAAATTGACTGGACTCAAATGTACGCTTCCAATAATTTAAATAATGCTGTAGATATTTTCTACAAAAATATATATACTGTGTTGAATGAAACCTGCCCTTTAAAAAAGAAAAATAAGCAAAAGTATCCATTTTGGTTTACCCCACAGATAATTTCCAGTCTCAAACTAAAAGAAAAATTTAGAAAAAAATATAAAAAGTCTGGTAATGTTGAGTATTATAATAGGTTTAAAAATTTAAGATCTACCACAAAACAAGATATAAGAACTGCATATGCTTTGTATGTTGCAAAAGTAGAAAGTAATATTTCATCTGACAGTAGTATATTTTGGCAGTTTATAAAAAATAAGAAATCTAATAATAACAGGGCATTAGTTATGGAATATAATGGGGAAAGCTTAGATAATGGTATGGCGATTGCTGGTGCTTTTGGGGAGTACTTTGGCTCAGTTTATACAAAATATATGAACCAGCCAACAACAGCAGCGGCGGTGGAGGGGCCTGTCATGGAGGGGGTGTCCTGCCTCACCCTGGACTGGGTTTCTGAGACTGATGTACGGGATGCAATTAGAAATTTGAAGTCAAAAACTACATCGGGGCCTGACCTGCTTCCTCAATATCTTTTTAAAGGGTGTTTAGACATTTTTTCAAAGCCATTGACATTTTTATATAATTTAAGTTTAACTTGCAAACATTTCCCAGATTCGTGGAAAACTACGAAAGTTACACCGATTTTTAAGAGTGGTAGGGAGTCACTAATCAGTAACTACAGACCAGTAGCTGTGCTGTCTGTGCCAGCTAAAATATTCGAGATGATAATCTGTAAATATTTGTTTAATCATTTCAAAAAATACATCTCTCCAATCCAGCATGGATTCATTCCTGGTCGGTCTGTAACTACAAACTTATTAAATTTTCAAAGTTATGTTTCTGCAGGGTTGGATTCATCAGTTCAGACGGACGCTGCGTTCCTGGACCTGGCCAAGGCATTCGATAAGGTGGATCATGAAATTTTATTAAAGAAATTACACTATATTGGGGTTTCATTTAATTTGCTTGAATTCTTTCGGTCTTATATTGTTGATAGAAGTCAGTATGTTAATTATAATGGGTTTTGCTCTTCAAAATTTATTGTGCAGTCAGGAGTTCCTCAAGGTTCGAACCTTGGACCTTGTTTATTTTCTATTATGATAAATGACTTATATGAATGTATAAAGTCAGCAAAAGCCTTACTTTTTGCCGATGATCTAAAGCTATTTTTACACGTTTTCAGATTTGAAGATGCTGTTAAATTACAAGTAGATTTAGATAATATTTATAGATGGAGTGTTGAAAATAAAATGTCTTTTAATGTATCAAAATGCCATACTTTAACTTTTACAAGATCCAGCAACCCACAAATGTATGATTATTTTTTAAATGGGATAATTTTAACAAGAATAGAAAGAATCAAAGATCTTGGGGTAACTTTTGACTCAAATTTTAGTTTTAATTATCATATTGAAAAATGTATTTCCTCTGCAAATAAAATAATGGGTCTAATTATAAGGCAAGGCGTCAACTTCAATAATGTAGGGACTTTGGTCTTACTGTACGAATCCTTGGTCAGGTCGAGGCTCGAGAGTGCGGCTTTTATATGGGACCCAATCCATGTAGTGCATGAGGAAGCTCTGGAAAAGGTTCAAAAAAGATTTCTAAGATATTTATATTTTAAGCTATTTAATGTGTACACTTTCGATATCCCGTACAAGGATTTGTTAAAAATTTTTAATTTTGTGACCCTAAGTACACGAAGAAAGGTAATGGGATTGGTTTTCCTTTACAAGTTGGTCCGGGGTGAGGTGGATGATCCTACAAGTGTGGAGGTGCTGGGTTATCGAGTGCCTAACTTTAACTCCAGAAATAAATTTCTTTTTACTTTACCACATGCTAGAACTCAGGCACATGCTTCCTCGCCATTGTACCGGGTGATGAGGCTTTATAACACCCTCTTAACAAGAGACACAAATATTGATATTTTCTCAGATTCTTTGGCAGTTTTTAAAAGAAAATGTTACCAACTTTTCAGTTCACTGTAGATTTTTTGCTTTTTATTGTTGTTATTCTTTCTGTTTATTTATTTACTTATTTATTTATACAGATCAATTTACTATTAATGTATTTATTTATTGTTATGTTTTGAAATTATTTATTAATGTTATTATTGTTATTCAGATCAATTTACTATTAATTTATTTATTTGTTGTTATGTTTTGAAATTATTTATTAATGTTATGATTGGTATATTTAAACATTGCATTTATATGTTCAGTGCTGGTTCAAAATTTGTTCTTGAAAGTGGAAGATCAAAGACTAAAAGAGACTCGACCTCAAAAATCAATATATGTTAATTTATATAGTGAACTGCTTCTTTATAATTGGGTTGTACCTGTTTTGAAGCATGTAAATAAAATAAAATAAAATAAAATAAATAAAAATGACTGAACACTGCTGAACATTGAACACTGTTGTTTACCTCGCAGGCCACAAGGCTGAACACTGCTGAACATTGAACACTGTAGTTTACCTCGCAGGCCACAAGGCTGAACACTGCTGAACATTGAACACTGTAGTTTACCTCGCAGGCCACAAGGCTGAACACTGCTGAACATTGAGCACTGTTGTTTACCTCGCAGGCCACAAGGCTGAACACTGCTGAACATTGAACACTGTAGTTTACCTCGCAGGCCACAAGGCTGAACACTGCTGAACATTGAACACTGTAGTTTACCTCGCAGGCCACATGACTGAACACTGCTGAACATTGAACACTGTTGTTTACCTCGCAGGCCACAAGGCTGAACACTGCTGAACATTGAACACTGTAGTTTACCTCGCAGGCCACAAGGCTGAACACTGCTGAACATTGAACACTGTAGTTTACCTCGCAGGCCACAAGGCTGAACACTGCTGAACATTGAGCACTGTTGTTTACCTCATATGTCACAAGGCTGAACACTGCTGAACATTGAATACTGTAGTATACCTCTCAGTGGTTTGTAAATTACTACTGACACTGAAGAACATATTCTGTTGTTTTGGCTTGCTTATCCCATCCAATATCCAATTGTATTGTATTTGTTTGGAAACAATTTAGTTCCCCAGTCTTACTATGGCCTAGGTATACATGTGAAAATTTTTACCTCGTAAAATCCTGAGTTTTTTCCACAATTTATTTGGTATTTGGGAGTTTATCTTCATTAAATCTATGTTAAATGCTACGCATTCCAAATGAAATGAAATTCCCCATGTAGTAATTGACATGAAGAATTAGTATATAAATCACATGTCCTTGTGAATCTTACTGGTAGTTATTTTCGTCTGTTGATCTTAGTTAAGCCTACTAAGATAAAATAAAACCTTGAATGGTCATCTAATTTTCTCAAAGAATATAAACACTTTGTAATATACGTTCTCAACGGGCAATTTGATAATCCTAACTAAACTGCACAATAAAAGTTGTTATAAGATATAAAAGTATAAAATCCGTCGTAAGATGAACTGGCAGGCAGTCAGTTGTCTGGGATATTAATATTTTACAACCCTGTAAAGACATCATTGGGAGATAGAGTTTAGCACTAGCTGTGTACATCTAGTTCAGCTTGTGGTGGGGGGGGGGGGCTGAATAGCTGACTTCAGCTGAACACTTATGGCATAAACTATTTTATCTTTTGTCCAAGGCAAATGAAGGACAATTAATCTAAACTTAAAGTCCATCAATACATGACACAACGCAAATCAAAACGTTACAAGATAATGTATTTAAGAAAAGCTAAAACAGTATTATTAAAAAAAGTAAAATACGGAAAATAGTCCACGCTTCATTTAATTTTTTTAGTAGCCCCTTCCCAAAAAAACAAACAAATAAAAGTCCCAAAAAGAAAACTAACGCCAACCCCACACGCTTGTCAAAGTCGATCACATATAACTCATTGGAACAAAATCTTTTAAAATATATTTTTAATATGAAAAATCTGATTGATACAAATTTGGCATTAATGTTGACTATGTAACGTGAATTTAGGTGACATATTTGGTTTTTGGACTTTTTAAAATCATACGAAAACCAATTGATTGATTACTAATAGAAATTTCATTACTTTAACTGTTATATAATTTGTCAATAAATTATACAGTTATGTATGATAGTAACAACAAAATACTTTATATAAAATCCAAGTTTACCTAGAATAAAACGCATAATTATATTACAAGAATAAAATGTTTCCGAAGAGCTGAACTATAAAGAAGCTTCCGCCTAAGTATAAAGGATACCATTTCATATGCCTCCGCTTAAAATGTAAAAGGAAAAACATTTCACAGGAAGTTTCAAAATTTTACTAATGGCCTTCACATCTATTTTACTTGAATAATTAAGACCCATTTTACAATATGTATAGTTCCGATACTCAAAATTGATAAAGTAAAATTGATTTTTACAAATTAACTATAATTCTCTGGTTAATGAAAACAACATTGGTTCAAAATAAAACCGATGCTGTCAGTTTTAAGTCTGTTTTATATTCAAACTAAATCTTTGAGCTCAAAGTTAATTTGTGAGACATAGTAAAAAGGATTTAGCCTTTCGGACAACAGCTACGTTGACGTTAATTAACTCAACATTAATTAGAAGGCCCGAGGCTGCATGACCCGCAATGATGTTGTACCGTCCACAAACATAGTTCTAAGATGTTTTCTTAGAAATTTGAATAAATATGTAAAAGCATTATATGTTCTAATTGGTTTCTTTTAGTTGTTTATTTGGCTGCAAACTCAAAATATTAAATGAGAACGTAAGGTAATTTTGAAATGTAAATTTCAAACTAAAAATCGTAATCCTCTAATATAATACATTAATGCTTATTACGTAAAAAATTCTTTTAGACAACTAATCTTGAAATAATTAGAAGAATGACGAAAATTACTTGATTTTTTATGAATTACTACTCTACAATTTTTAAGGTAGATAAACCCACGCATACAAAACTAAAATTCAAACATATCTCTTAAACAGCAGTATGTATGAATGTTTTACTTATATTCCAATACCACTTCAAACCTATCTAGTTGTGTCTACTTTACTTCCAGTTTATGAAGATATATTACAATAACATGCTGTTGTTTGATTTTTAAATTTAACTTAATTTCATTACAAAAATATAGCTTATTTTCTCGTTTGAAATGAAGTGTTCAATTTTTGTTGTTATTAAAATTTGTATGCAAATGTAATTGAAATAAGAAAAAAGTATCAAAATAATGGCATTTTTACAATTTACATAAATTTACCTACGCCGCAAAGCTAAGATTCATCGGATGTCTGATCAAATTAATGACTTACAATATTAATGGATTTCAATTGCTCATTCCTAGTTTTGGAGCCTTATAGTAAATCATTTATACTAACGATTATGAATCAATAAGACGAAAGCTTCATTTATCAATAAATATTTTTCGTCAAACTATGTCAAAGAAATTTTATACTCATGCGTTTATACAAGAAGATTGTCCTTCATCTTGATTTTGTTAAAAATAAAGAAAGTTATCATGTCCTCTACCGTAAAATGTCTAAAACTATTTAGTTACCCTTTTTTGTTGTAAACATCAACTGTTACTGAGTATTTAGTTCAACATCTCATCTCATTCATTATTTCTAGCATACTGTTTTAAAAATTTATTATTATGTTGTTGAAAAGAAGGAAATCCGTGGTAGTATTTGAGCTTTATGGCATTGTGGTTCGATAAATCTATTCCAACCATTGCAATGATCTGACGAGAAGTATGGAGGGTGTTAAAAAATGTGGGGCAATAATCTACGTAGTGATTCCTTGGGTCAAAATAAGCAAAAACGTTTCTGCAAACATAGGTCCTAAAGTGCTTCGTTTTCCGTCTGTTTGCCTGTTTGTGATTTTTACATATTTAATCATAACTCACGAACCACTTAAAGTATTAAAATCAAACTTGGTATATGGATAGTCACTATTAAGAACTATTTTTGTAAGAAAGTATCAGATTTGTACTTTGTACCATTTCAAAATGGCGACTATTTTTAGCGAATTTCCCCTATTGGGAAGAAGCTATTACCGTAGGTCTCATGGTAAGATCTAAGCTCGGGACCACTATAACTTTTCGTTTTGGGGCCCCCAGAAGCAAAAAAACACTATTCGTCCGAATTTATATATATATATATATATATATATGTGTGTGAGTGTGTGTGTGTGTGTGTGTGTGTGTGTGTGTGTGTGTGTGTGTGTGTGTGTGTGTCTGTAAGCACGATAGCGGCCGCAAAAATGATCCGATCTTTATGAAATTTGGTACGGACATGTAAAGTGGTAATCAATTGGACGAGTTCGTGAACCAGCCCGATCGGACCACCGGAAGGGGGGGTAAAGGGGGATAAACCCCCCCAAAAATGTGTTTTTTTCAGTTTTTTACATAGAACAATAAAATTTATCGAATTTTTATGGGCACCATTGAATTCAGCTCAAAAAAACAAACAATTTAGTATTTTGAAACACTGCTCTATGTCCATTGGTTACCGAGATATTGAAAGTGGTAAACACAGTTACGTTGTCCCAATGTTAACCTTATGGGAAATAAGTAAAATTCTATATCTCGCTTATTTCTCAACATATCTCAATAAAACTTGGTAAATGGCTTCTTCTAGTTCAGATCTAATAAATATTGAATTAAAACCACCCAGTTTTAATATACCTGTAGCAGCACACCTGCATACTCATTCCCAATGTTATTTTTATGGAGCTTACAAAAACAAGTCAAATCTCGCTATGTTGGATTGAAATATGTTGTTTTGCATTTGAAATTCGCTGAGTATGCAGGTGTGCTGCAACGGGGGTATTTTGTTTTTAAAGCTTAATATCTTAAAACCCGTAAATTTTAGAAATATTATACAAGAGACGAAAAAGTTGCAAAATTTAATCAAATTAATGCTGATGTTAAAATTATGATAATCGGACTACTAATAACGGAGAAACTTTAACTTTTCTTAGAAAATTGCATTTTTTATTCGGAAAATTTAAAATTTCTTCATTATTAGTAGCTCTATTATTATAATCTTAATATCTACGTTAATAAAATTGAATTTCGCAACTTTTTTGTCTCTTGTATAGTTTTTTTCTAAAAGTTACGGTTTTTAAGATATTTGGCTTTGAAAACAAAAAACAGTAGCCATTTTGAAATGGTACAAAGTAGGAATTTGGTACTTCTTACGAAAATAGGTCTTAATAGTCGTTATCCATATACCAAGTTTGAAGTTTATACGCTAAGTGGTTCGTGAGATATGTTTAAATATGTAAAAATCCATTACTCAACGTTGTTCTGAAAGATTCGAAGGATTGACCCAAAGCTTAAAGACTTTAAAGTAACTTAGTCTAGTACAATCTTCATTAGACAAATTTAACAAAATATTTTCCAGTAAGTGATAAATTAAGCTTAGAACAATGGTGTGATAAACTAGTAAGTATGACGTATTTATAACATGGAATATATTACACTCAAGAGGTGGAAAAAACAGTAGCAATTTAAAAACGTGATTTTCGGCCTTTTTAAACGCGACACACAGACGGAAAACGAAGCACTTTAAGACATATGTTTATATAAACGTTTTTGCTTATTTTCCCCAAGGAATCACTATGTAAATTATTGCCCCACATTTTTGAACACCCTGTATAACTGTTGTTTGTTTCAATACTAGCTTAAATTACGTTACGTTTAACCTCATACGAAAAATATTATTTTTAAGTCCAGGGAAGAATACATAATATTTTAGTGATAACAAAACGGAAGACGACCAATAACTCAGATTGCACGACATGTGATCTGGTGAGCGCAGCATCTCGAGTTACTTGATTTATTCAAAGGTCTCTTGAGACCACCTTCAATCCGGTTCAATCTCAATATTTCAAGAGTCTTCGTCTCGGTTCAAAATTAATCGCCTAGACTACTTCTTTAGCTTATTCCTTACAAATACTCGTTTCAGTTGTGTTCTTGCTATGTTAGGCTGGTATGACGCGTGTCCAAAAATAAAAAAAACAAACAATATCATTTCAAAAATGTAATATCTCGGCCGTTATAAGTGTGACAGATTTATGTTTTACGGCATGTATCCATTTGCCAACGTTACATAGGGATCGTCAATCGTCGTAACTCTGTTTGAGGAACATTTTTTCGAAAAGGCCTTTTGCCATTAGTGCAACCAGGTGCGCAACTTTGTTTCGCGAAACATTCACGAAACGATGTTAATTATATATATATATAAAATGTCGCGAAATGTTTCGGCAAGTAAGGCGCAATTTTAGCCCCATCTAAATACAATGTTTCACACGAAATGTTTCTGACGATTTTGTGTTTCGTGTGAAATGTTTCGCGAAACAAATTGCACTAGTGGCAAACGCCCTAAAATAATGAATCTGCTGCATCATCGCGTCGGTCTCACGGGCTATTACGGCTGTTGGTCATCATGTTGCCAGGTCTAAGTCTACAAACAATATAGAGCCGAACCCCTGTAATTACCAATTTAGTTTAAAATATTTTTTGTTTGTTTGGGTAAGCCCCATAAAAATTACAAACTAAATAAATTTGATCAATTTAATCAGATCCCTTATTTTATTTAAGAAGGTCTTTTTAAAAAGTACGAAAATACCTAAGCCTTTGATAATATAAATTAGCTAATCGTTAAATGGTAATTTCTAAACGATTATTTGCCACAAAAATAAACCCTCCAGCGCTTAAAAAGGCCGAAAATCACGTTTTTTTAATTGCTACTGTTTTTCCACCTCTTAAAAGTAATAAATTCCATGTTATAAATACGTAATACTTACTAGTTTATTACACCATTGTTCTAAGCTTAATTTATCACTTACTGGAAAATATTTTGTTAAATTTGTCTAATGAAGATTGTACTAGACTAAGTTACTTTAAAGTCTTTAAGCTTTGGGTCAATCCTTCGAATCTTTCAGAACAACGTTGAGTAATGGATTTTTAAAAGTTAAAAATTACCAGGTTAGTTCAACAGTAACTGAAGTATTATCCTTTATACTTTATCTTACTTCATAAAGAATATTGCTTGAGGAAATAATGAAATAAAGACGTCTAAGAATCAGACAGTTAGACAGTTGAACGTGCTTCAGCAAAGTACAAAAGTTTTCCAAATAAAGTAGCAGTATGATGTAAGAGACTTAACAAGACGTTTTAGTGCTTAGGGAATACGTGGACTGTATACCTCGCTGCGAAGACTAATCTTACTTTATTATTTTATTTTAAGGTTATTGTGTCTGTGGACTACAATGCCGACTAAAATAAAAATCGGATAGTACCATCATTTATGATAATATATTATTTTATTGTAGATTGAGTTGTTAAAACCTTATTCGCAGAAGCATAACGTGTGACTTAATTAAGGGATCCAGATTATATTCAACCGCCTCAGATGACTTGAGGCTCTTCATCGATCAAAACTAGAGCACTTTGATCTTCAAGCACTCCAACGATTCGCCTAACAGCATCGTCATCACATCGTCGCTCCTTGCCTTGTGAATATAGTGAGAAAGTCTCTCGAACACAAAGCTTTGAAGGACCAAGATGCCACATAGTAAACTTATATTAATTGTCAGTCCCTGTACACTATTATGAACTTATATACACAGCTTCTCACTTTATGAACAGGCATGAAATTTTTATATAGAACCTTAGTTTAAAGGCCAACTCCTACTGGTCATGGATCTAGTTCTTAGCTCTCTGTTTCTCAGATTTAGGGTTTAGGTGATATATTTTTTTCACTCGACCGGGTTCGGACATTTTTACTCTCTACTGTATATGTCCACATGTATCTATCCAAGACTTAAGTCAGCTTAGAGGTTTGGTTGGTTTTACCATACGTTGTCATCATGAAAAAACTCTCTTAATCTTATGCATAGAAATCAGCTAAGACGGTCTCTCTAAAGTCGCTCGGCTCGCCGGATACAACATTCTTATCTAGTGTGTGAAGGGGTTAGCCCTGTTTGACTCATTTTGTCCTGATTATATATTCTATGGTGAGTATTTCGATCTTAATTCACCACATCATCACCGAGCATCTCTCAATGTGTGATGTTTTTCTAATTCATCGCACTATGATTTGGCTTTAGTTTAAAAGAATAAGATGGCTGATGGCCCATAAGCCTCAGGCTTATGCGTGGAAGTTATCAAGCAAAGCAAGGAAGAGCTAGTTAGTACAAGGGACAAAGTACTGTAAAAGTATGTGTCACCGTCTAGACAGGAATTTGTGACATCGCTGCCACAGTTCCGAGGCCGATTGTGCCACCGACTCACTTCAACATTCTAAAGAAAACTTCCTCGGTGTATTTTTACGGTACGACTTTCGGGTGGAAATCATTCAGTTGATATATATGTCTGTGATGTTTAGAAACAAAATAACGCATAATTGTTCACGCTGAATAGCGTTTAGGGTATACCATTCATTCGTTTTACATATCCTCTGATTCTTGCAGTTTGTAATTTGAGCACCACATATCCCAAGCTCAATCATGAGCTAACGTGACCTATTAAATATTTAATTAATGGCTAAGTACTGGTTGATGCAGTGTATAAAAACCTGACCAGGAAAATCCGTGGATTGGCATTTTGACACACATTGATTTAGCTTGTCACTGTATTCTATACTCAATTAGCACATTCTTCTTTCAGTATGGAATTTCCAAAAGTCATGTGCTTCAAATGGCAACTAAGGTTTTACTAGCCATATAAAATAATAATCAGTTTATGATTTTAACATCACAAGTTTTGGATTTAGAATACAAATAAACTCAGCAAAGGTAATAGAATTGTTACCTCCCATATGGACCGTACTGAAAGGTGAACGTGGAATTGAGTATAGCTTACATTGTTAAATTCAGCAAGGTTTGGTAAAAAATCTAAAGATAAAAAATGAATGTTTAAAGCAATTGATTAACATATTATTTTACTTTAAAAATTAAATTAGCTCTGGGTAAATTCTGCGTAACAAATAAACTATTGTGAATTCAGCACCTGTGATATAAAAAAAGCAGTATACGTAAGATTATTTATTTACTTCGAAATAAACCTGTAATTTTATCAAACATCCCGAAATCTGTCACCACGTCCCATTGAAATGAAATAACATTAAAGGTATATCATGCATCTAGCAAATTAAAGGCGTATTACCTCCCTTGAACTCACTTTAGGCAAAGAATCACATCATCCTTTAAAGTCTCAAGCATATCCTTTTTGATTTTTAAGTTAGCTAATGGAAATAATAACCAGTTTAGTTATGGATACTACCAATTAATTGAATCGAATTACAAATAGCTGTTTCAGGCTGCCAAATTTATTTCAAAAAATCCGATTGCCATCCCCTTGCAGCCGTGGAAATAAAATGTAAAGAATCTAGTGGCACCTTAACTAGGCAGCTTTCGGAGAGAAATCAAATCAAATTCCCAATAGAGTAGGCCGTTCGTAAAGAAAAACACAGTTAAAAAGTAATCAAGTTTACTTCGGCAAGGATTTTTCAGCATTAAACTCATCCTTCAAGGCTTATACATCTTTATACGTGATGAAATATTGGATTTAATCTTAAATATAAGGGGTCCTGTCAGACTGGGAGATGGATAACGCAATTTGCTCTAATCCCAAAACTCCTCACTTTTTTATCGCTTTCCATCGTGTCTCATACATTGCGAGTTAAATCTACAATCAACTTAAATTATTTATTTCGTCATCTTTGTTATTGATAGCTTAAGATTTTTAAAGAAAAAATCCTGATCATATGTAGCAAAACAAATTGATTTTACTCACAATAATCAAGTGCTCTTAAAAACCTCGGTAAGCAATACTTGTAAACTTTTCAACAATTCGGAACAAGCTATTGATTTCAAAGCCTGTAAAACAAGAAATGTTTTTATTCGTCGAATTTCTAGGAAAAACAAGTGACAAATAACTTAAACCATCATACATTTAAAATTCGTTATTATTACATTCAACTTGATTTATTAACTGGTGTGTTAAAGATTTCTCCTGATAAAGTTTTATGGTATTTTTAATTTTCTAGAACCTCTTTAATGTTACCATATCAACGTGACTGTTTCTTAGTTTACTTAGCCAATCTAGTGGGTTTGAATGCCAACTCCACACAAGTTTATACCCAACCTTTGTGAATCGGTTTCAAATGTGTGTATAGATCAATCTATAGATTGTACATAGATACCTATGGATATCTATAGATTACATCGATAGTTTTAAAATAATGAGTCACCCCCACGTACTGTGTTATAAGCCGTACGTACTGTCTAATAAACCGTAAGTAGTTGTCTAAGCCCCTACGTACTGTCTAATAAGCTATGGGCGGTAAACAGGGAATTTGAGGTTTTACATTCTAAGTTTTTAGGAACCGTAAAATTATTAGTTTTCTGTTCGCAATCGATCATATTTGTTGTTGTTGGTTTGGACAACGTGAGGTAAGTGCAGTATTTGGAATGAATCAAGACTAATAATTTATAGTTTAATACCGTAAAGGTCAGCCCATGAATCTGCTCAAGGGAGTCCGTGAGTCCATTATCTTTAAGGGAGTCCATGTATTGTTTAGTTTTAGTCTAGTTAGGTATGAGTGTGTGTAAGCCTGCATACTCACATACGATATGTCAAATATTTTAGAAAGCAGTCATTAAATTTATAATCCATCGTAATTTTGTGAGGTAAAGCACTAAATCGATGAAAATGGCATATCTTTTCAGTTTCAGGTCAGTCTTTAGTGAATTAGTTAATTATTGAAAAAGAAAAAAGCCAATCTTTGAATAGACCTTCAATGGCAATAGAGCTATTAAAAAATAACTATTAACGTCCTTCCTTTCATTGTTGGTTCATTGTTGATCCGACATCTCTAACATCATGGGAGGAATGAGCACACTCGTAACAAAAATAATTAATATTTATTCTTATTATTATTTGAAATACTTGAAGCTTTATCAATAATTATCTATGTTATCATCTCAGTGTCTAAATTACACGTGTGCTAAAATCAAATGGTAAGTTATTGTTACTGTTTCGAATCAAGTTTATTAATACTGTAGTTTGTCTTCGTTGCCTACCTATGATTCACGCATACCTAAACTTGTCAGCTCTACTAGTCTTCATAAAAAAAAATACTTTTCGCCAAGAAAAAGTAACTAAATTCTCCAAATCCTACAGAATTGTTTTAATTTAATAGTTTGGTGTAAAAATGGGCGGTTAAGTAATAAATTCAATATAAAATAAAGCGAAAAGGTCAGTAAAAACCATCGGACGACCTTATTAGACCCTTGACTGATACTGAAGACGTGCCGCACGCGACTGTTGATCAATTTCGATAACACAGTGACGTACATTATTGCGTTAGTAGGATGGTTCTTCAAGTATTCAACTGTTAAGTTCAACTGTTCAACTGTTCAAGTGTCTTCAAGTATTAAATTATCGTGTTTGTTAACAGTTTTTAATAAAGTAATTCTGTATGCATTCTGTATTCTGATTCTTTTCTTTGTCACCCAAACGTAAACTTTTTCGGGACTTTTGAATGTTAAATTGTGCTTTTTCAATCCAGTTTAAAATATAGTTTATTAACATTAAAGCTGACCTTTCACAACAACAGGCAAATCTGAAGTACCTCTTAACATTAGAATGTTTTTGTTTATTAATTTCAGTAGGTGGAATTTTTCTTGTTTTAATTTTTTTTTGTAACAGCGATTATTGATACTGCTACTTTTTGTAGCTTTGGTATATTTCCAAAATATTGACACGACCATAAAATTCAAAGTTAAATGCGTCATGATAATATTTTTAGATACGAATTAATACGTGTGGATAACAAACTTCTAAGGAAAAACATTTAGCTCTGATAAACATAAGCTCTAATAACATTAAGCTCTTCTAAAGAAAATAAACATAGCTCTTGAATTCTTTGGAAGCCATTTTACAAAAGCAATTATATACGGAAAATAATGACAAAGAGAGATCTACCGAATGAAAGGAATCCAAAAAGAAAGATTTACTTCTAAAGGGAATTATATAGCAATCAAAACTTTCATAGAAAATGCATTTCATAATTATAATTCAGCAATGAGACGATGGATGTTAAGAAAACGTTTTCCCAGATGAAACGGATAAAAGTAAAGCAACAAAGCTTGACAAGAAGATCCCGTAGGATCTCGTCAGTCTCCCAACACTAATCCTTTACTTAAGACGAGTCTGTCAGGAACACGTAAGTCGATCAAGATCTCCATGGGTTGATCGGAACATAATTCTACACGTCAGGGTTTTATATAGGAGTTTCCTTTATATGTAATCTGAATGAAGGTTACCAAAGAGGTATAATGTTACATATTTCGTTTAATATAAAAAATATGAGGACTTGTAAACTCATTATTATTTCTGGTTAAAATTTTATAACAAATTGATCTAAAAAGCCATGGGCGATAAACAGGGAATTTGAGGTTTTACATTCTAAATGTTTAGGAACCGTAAAATTATTAGTATTCTTTTCACAATCGATTAGCTCAATTCGCTAACACACTTAACTCATAATTTCATATCCAAGCACAATGTTGTAGGAACAACAGCTAAAAATTCATTACTATTTATATATATATAATACAGGATGACTTTTGAATCCCCCCCCCTCAAATTCTTACTTTTTTCAAATATCGTTTCCCGACCTCCGACCTCCGCAAAACATTATTTGGTAGTAAGTACTTCATTTTGAGTTGATGGCCATTTTAGACCGCCAATTGGATCCGCCTTATTGGATGCAATGTTTTTTTTTTTCAATGTAAAAGTGGTGCTTTGAACCATCATCTCAAACTAGATTTTTGCACTGAATAGAATACCGCAAATCATTAAAAAAATCGAATTCCAAAAGATTTTTGGACTTTTTGAAATTTTATTTTGAATCCATTTTAACATATGCATTGTAAAAATAAGCACATGGCTTAAAATTTAAGCTAGATAATGACGAATAACCACCATTGTTCATGGTAGAGCCATTTTCAAGTGATTTTGACAAGTTTAGAATTTTTAGCCCCCATCTTAGATCCGTCATTTTAAAAATTAGGTAATATCAAAATCGTAGGTGATGTTGTGACCCATCATTTTTGATTTTTTTGTGCTAAATTGAATGCCGCAACCCGTTTTATATTATCATTTCCGTTGTTTATAAATCAAAATTTTTCAAGATTATGAATTTAGAAAGCAAATATCTTAAAAACTAAAAATTATATTTAAAAATAGATTGCGGTATTCAATTCAACATAAAAAATTAGCAGAGTATGATAGGTCACAACACCACCTCTTATTTTAAATAATTTATTTCATTTCAAAATGGCAGATCAAAATGGCGGCCAAAACTTTCAAACTTGTCAAAATTATATGTGAACAATTCCACAACGACTAGTGGTGGTAATTTGTCATTATCTAGCCTCATTTTGAGATCATTGGTTTGTTTTTACAATGCGTAGGATTAAAACGAGTTAAAAGTAAAAATTTAAAGCGTCATAATATATTATGATAGTTAACGTTTCCAAAAACGGATTTCGGCATTGTAACTAGCATAAAATCTAGTTTAAAATTATAGTTTACAACACCACCTTAACATCTGAAAACCATGTTTTATATAGAATATATTTGATGCAATATGGTAACCAAAAATGGCCATCTTCTGAAAATTAGGTACTTACTACGCAATAATATTGGAGGGGGATCATTTTAAACTCACCATATGTATAAATAAATAGTGCCTTTATTTACAGAGTCTAATCTCTACAGTGTCTATTTCACATTTAACTTTCACTGGCTCAACAGCTTAAACTGATATTATTGGTTTAAAAATAACTTTAAGTTTTAATACCATTTTTTAATGTTGGAGTACCATAGTTATTAGTATTCCGCTTTCCCTTTTTAATTTTCAATACTTGTTCACAAATCAATAAAACTATGAATATATTCAAAAATTACAATGAAATCTTGAACTAAACAAAAAACCATCAAAGCATATTTAGATGAAAATGTTCCGTAAGATGTCTGCTTTTAATGAACATTCAATAATTATTGTATGTGTGTGCTTCAAATATCACACATACTGAAATATTATTTTATTTTATATTTTAAAATATCAAACATTAAGCAGGTGTGTTGGTATAAGTAAAGTTGAAAACTGAGTAACTAGCAGGACACTTCTTGACTGCGAGGGTTGAGCTCCCGCATAATCTACTTGATATGTCACTGAAAAATGTCCTAAATAGTAGGAGAGTAGTGAACTTCCTTTCATCACAGATTTCATCAAATCCATTCTACTTCATTCTACATGTAAGTTGAAGGAAGTTAGGAAGGAGTTTTACAGTGTATCTGAGTATTTAAATGATACAAGTTAGTTTTAGTTACCGCATTTATCTTTTCTTTTCATTATATTCTATTGTACTACTTTCTTTGTATTTAATGTTCTGTGAACATTTATTTTGTGACGTTTGTCAATGCTGTAAACAGTCGGATGACAATAAATGATTGATTGATTTAAGTTGCAAGTAGTGAATAATCAGGAAACGTTTGTTTTCGTTATCGTTCTTGGACGCCATTATGCTTATTTTGATATTGGTGAGTATAGATATCAAAATATTTAGTTGGTTAATTTCGACGTTATTATATTAGTCTCCAAACTTTAACAATATCTTTACAATCTATAGCTAGCTGTCCCTTGGATATATTTTTGATGACAAATGATTTAAGTAAATTTTAGCTTTCTTTGCCATATCTGTGGGAAGCTATGAATATTCTAGTCAATTGAAACTCAATAATGAAAAACATCTCAACTTAAGTTATCCTATTTTAGAAAAGTTTTTGTGGTAATGTACTTAATCGACTAAACAGATAAGAACCAGCTGAAACCTTTTTTTTTGTTCAGTGCTCACTTTGAATTTGTGAACTTCAAAATGACGTTTCCCGCAGTAATAAAATGGATTGCTTATTTGGTGAAGTTTTATTAATCCAATATTATAGAAATTTTTTAACAGGTACGTCTATTAAAAAAAACTGAAAGTAAACGTAATGGAGTGTGGGGAGAAATTATCTATGTATGGTAAAATATTTTGTAGTAACCCCAAGGGATCTTGAAACTTTCTTGCTTAATACGTTGTAAAACAGGCAAGAAACAATTTTATGAGTTTCTGGTATTCTTTGATGAGAGTCTACTGTCTTCCTTTACCTGTATTTCTTGTTGTAATATATTACTTTAAAAAAATTATTCTCTAACATATTTTATTTATCTTTTGCATCTATACATTTTATGGTTTTTCCAAGTTCAAGTTCATTATTGAGTATAATGGCGTATAAAATGCAAATTAAAGTCATACAAAGCTTAAAAAAACCAAATAGTTTCTTTAAAATATATTTATTTGCTAGCATATAACAATGAGTATGTTCCTAAAGCTTTTCCAAAAATTCCGTAATCAAGATCAGCCATAAGCTCAAAGCAATTTCAATAATTGATTATAGATCAATAATTTAATAGCAGAGTATTTTGATTTTTTTGAATGAGGTAGAGTGAGAAGGTATACAAAGTATACATCTTGGTTTACTTCTTGTTTCATAATAACCGCGATTCGCCTGCTGGTCGTAACTTTCAACAAGACACTATCTTGGTTTTCCTTCCACTCCTCGCTGCTGTAAAATGTTTCATAAATAAAAACTTAATCATTCAAAAAATAAATTTGATCACAAATTTGAGGTTCTCAATATAAATAAACAAAATCTTAAATGTATTGAACCCAATTTTTAGTCAGTTGTGCAACGTTTTTACGAAGGATTTACACTCGTTACGGTAAGTTTTATAGTATATTTATAATAACTATTGTAATTTTATTGCCTCTAATTATTCTTTAATCATAGGTACGCTAAATTTTTTTATGAATAAAATCATAAATATTTGTTTGCAAAGGAAGTGTAGTATGAAAAACCACCTTTTTCTATCTGTTATTGCCTAGCGCAGCTTAAACGAGTAATCCTGATGGATCCTGATGGATTACTACTGTGACTAATTTTGCCACCTAATGTATGGTGAAGCACATACAAATTTATTACTATTCCTCCTTAATTAATAATATTTATGTAACGCTTGTTATAATTATCGCATAATATCGTTCAAGCCGACCTCTCCAGGAAGTTAACAAAAGAAAATGTGTGGTTAAATAAATAATCTTAGTCACAGAGAGTTTTTAAAAATCTGGCTATTTGTACTGGCAAACAAATAAAATTGTCCGGAACCATTAAGGAGAAGCGTTATTGCTAGTTAGTTTCCCAAACTGCCGCTCGGTTGCTCCTGACGGCCAACTTTGTTGTAAATGAGTTAGAGCTCATTTACGTTTCCGTTCGGAATAATTTTAATAACTGTAGTTGTTTTGTTTTTTAATTACGAATGATCTTATTAGTTATCTTTTCTCAAAAATATTAAGATATTAAATTGGAAATATTTTTTTTTATCAGTTGCGCATATATTTTTATTTTCTTCCATTTTATAAGCTTTAACTTGTTCTTATATTTTAATGCAATGTAAAAATATTTACGCAATTAACAAATAATGACCTCAAATACTTTGTCATAGATTAATAAATAGTTTCAGATAATTTCGATTAACTATTTTTTATGTAATAAATACATATTGGGCATTGTGTATATTTAACAATTACTTTTATTTCTTCAAAATATATTTTTAATTTTAATATGTCAATGGCACATTTTTTATTATTACCTGCACATGTTTTCTTCTTCACACCTTTGATTATAGTAAAACATTGCAATTTCATGTTAAGATCTAAAACTAAATCCCAAAATCAAGTTGAAAAATCAAGCCAAACCTGGTTACTACAAGTGCGTAGGAAACATGGCTAAAAACCGTGAAACAAAATAACATTTCAAAATAAAACTATAATTCTAGTATGCGAAAACTAGTGAAACTTGTTTTTCACGAAACCATGACGTGATTATCTGTTTTACGAACGTTATATGGAGGCAGGAAATAACTCTTTTCCGCTCCAACGGCCAAGCGTTTTGTAAAGTCAGCTGTTCGGTTTCTTGCATTAATGGGAACGCATATTAACATAAACATCCGTGCGAGGTTTCCTCTTTGTCAGAATTTGTTGACCTGTACATTACATCAGCTGACTAAGCTGTTTTGCTGGTTTTTTTAATTGTCAAGAAACACAAAAAGAGTTTTGAATTCTTGAAATTATAGTGTTTACAATTTTTATCATAATCATTAATAGTGAATTTAAAACTATGCTTAATCTAAGTTATTTTTATATTTAATTACTATTGTTATTGGTGGAAATACAGTAGTGCATTGTTAATGCATTGTTATTTTTATGATTTCCCATAGCGCCTGGGACGAAACGTCACTTTCGACCGAAGAAGCGAATTATAATGCAAATATTTACTGCCAGAAAATTTATGCAATCATCTTCTTAATAAGACTTAAAGTACTTAATAAAAGTAGCAATAGGGTAACATCAAGGTAACATCCCTTTGCACAATGTGTATTTCTTTGATTTTAAGTAGTTTTGAAATTGAATTATAACTTTGAATTTACAAAATCATTAATGCAGGAAATTTGTCAAGTGTTAGAAAAATTAGAAAAATTTTGGGAGCCTCTAAGGCTGGTCACATTACTTTCCAAATTAGAGAGAAAAATATGAATTGTCATTTCATTTTATTCAGTATTTGTGAAAAGACTGAAATTGGTAAAAATGGTGCAATACTCGTTTAAAAAAATGCTTGTAGCTTTATTGTATCTGGGAAATAAGGAATGTTTTTTATTATAATTATGAGTTTTTATTTTACCATACATTCACATAACAATGGTTTATTATTGTAGGTTTTTGGGCTATTAGTCCGACCATCAATGAAAAAACCTAAATAAATTTTACGGCATTCTTTTCCGCATTTAAGCTGAGACATAAAACTAACATAACTGAGTTGGATTATATCTTTCTCTTATAAAATTCCCGATGTGTCGTTTTACGGACGCGGCAGCCGATGTCTTTATATTGACTTATAAAAACTTAATAAACCAAGCAGCTGACGCAGTTATCTTGAACATTTCGTCTTTGAAAACTCGTTCTCTCTTTATTAAACTATATTAGACCTGCATGTTTCTTTATTCCAGCTATAACATGTTATAGCCACCTCTATAATAAAACACAAATAATACGCACTTATAGCAACATTATTGTTTATGCAGTTTTTAAGTTTGAACAGGATAATCTTTTCCGTCAAGATGGGAGAGTTTAAGTCTCGGTTTCGTATTTTTCAAACATTTGACTTCTGTTTTACATTTTTTAACTATTACATTATATACAAGTTGTTATTTTCTGTTTTTTTAAACTCTGGACTTTTTTAACTTTCCGGAGCTAGATTAGATTACATTTGGACAGCTTAAAAATATCGGTGGATAATTTCTACATAGTTAAGTTCTAAAAAAATTATGAAATCATTAAATAGTGAATGGTGAAATTGTTCCGTATATTAATTGCAAAGTAAAAGTGCAGAATTCCAAAAGGTTAAGTGGGAAAATTACCTGTTTTCCTCGTGATTATCCATTCTAAGTAGCTCGAGGGTGAAAGTATGGAGTTCTATAAGACTAAAACTCAGTTTTGTCAGCTTTATGTCTGTAAAAACAATGTACAAGGAAGTGTTGAGAAAGGTCTTTATGACGACCTTTAATAATTAAATCTAGAAAGTTCCTTAATTCTTATAAATTGAGTGAATAACTTAACTAAATGAATTAATTCTGTGACATTTTTAGGATATGGTATTACACATATTTTGGTTTAAAGCTTTTTTCTAATTCAATATGGGAAAGTATGAAAGTCATTAGAAAGGTAGTTTATCAGTTAATCCAGTTTTTTTTATTTGAATAAAGGTGAAACCATTTCAAACTTACTTGAGGTTTGACAAATAACGAGAACGTTTGAGAGTAAAAAGAACCACATGTTTACCTTCAATTGTTTTCGGTTTGATATGATGACATTTAAGAGCTACTAAATATAACATTGAAAACAAGGCCAAAAACTATTATTTTTATGAGTAATTGTTATTACTGGTTGAAAGGTGTTCTTGTACCTTTTGTTTTAATGTGAGAGAATCGTCACAAAGGATTTCAGTTAGAATTCAAACTGCTCGTGAAAGAAATATGTCGTATTTTAACTGATTTTAAGAACTCGCCTTACAAATAAAAACAAAAATAATCGTAACCATTTGGTCCTAAGTCTAAAAATATACTGCTAAATACAGTACCATAACTAAATATGGCATTTGAAGTATATTTCACAAACTGGCGCTGCTTTTCAAAGTACATAAAATGAAGTTAGGTTATTCTTTTACTTTTATGAAGTATATAATTCCTTTTAAAAAAACGTTTACATTAGAAAAATATATCAATTGATTGATGTCCAAAGCAGCAATCCTTGTAAAAGATGTTGTGTTTTGAAGCGGACGGTTATTCTTTTTGTCACTTTGCTTTGCTATTTTACTGAAAACAATTTCCATTCTTATAAAAAAAATTCTACATAATTTATAATTCTATCACCAAACAATTTAAAGCAGAATGAAAGCAGTGCGCCAGATTTTCTGAATTGTCCCAATTCCAATTCGACTACAATACAATACAATACAATACAATGAAATATAATACAATACAACCTACTACAAAACGTCAACAAATGTCTACAAAACTATAAATAGCAAACCAAAATATAAAAAATTAATAATTTTTTGTTTCATTGTCATTACAAGAAACGAAAAAAAGGAAGCTCCTTATCAGTTTTTGTGGTTCTCATAATATCTTTGAAAAAAGTACCTCTTACATCAGAAACATCTCAAAGTCACTTGGGCGTCCGGGAGGAGGGGGGGGGGGAATCACTTGTTTTTTAAGTTTTACAATGCGATATTGATTTGATCTTATCTTAAACAATAGAAAATTATTTCATACGTAAATATATAACTTACGGTGAACGCTGTCGTTGAGGGTAGACTGGAATGGAGCCAGTAAGGGTGCATTAATGATAAGGCCCTTGCTCTGCCAGGTTTCTGATCTTTATTGAGGCAAATATTACGGTTTAAACCAACATTCTTCAAAAGTCTGGCTTTTTCAACATTTAATTTAATCATAATTATATTTAATGAGTATTATTATAGGTTTTTAAATAAAGTTATAAAAAGAGCTATTTAGTTATTTGAAAGCGATTTTTTTTTAAAGATCCTTATAAATTTTAACGATATTTTTCATAATATTCGCAATAGCCCATCAACCTAGTTTGACCTTTTCTGGGAACACAATGATTTGCATAAATGTAATTTCTCTTATTTATTACTTTTACAGGTCTACGATATCATTAGAAATATTTTTCGGAGTTAAATGTATTATATCGAAGAGAACCTAAAGAGTTACCTTTAGGTTATATGTCATTGTTATTTTTTTTAATCATGAATAAAATATACCAAATAATGATTGTAGATTTGACTTATTGGTGTTGAAAGAGGGTAAGCTGAGAAATAGAAAGGCAATTTGAAGAGCAAGAAACGATTGCACGCTGGTTAACAAGTGACTTTTACTTATCGTTGGTTACTTTTGGTTAGGTCCCCTCCTTACTGATACGAATTTTCAGGTGAGTCTTTTATTTGATGTCTGTGGTTTGACCATGTTGTTTAGCACAATAGAAAAAAAATCGAAAATAATTATTATTCATTATGACCCTGGAGTAGAATATATAAATAATAAAATAAATCTACCACATCCAATCACTAGGACAATGTTATCCAATTATAATGACTGGAAACATTTTATTGAATCAATTCACTTTCATTAATGCAATGACAGATAGTTTAATTTTGTGACGTACCTTAAGGCCTGATAAAGGTCTGAGTAGCGGAAAATATCGTCTTAAGATAAACAGTGCTTGAATAAGGTAATTTTATTTAATTATTGAAATAAAATCATGCTAACATTTTCAGTAAGTTTCTCCTATAGACAATAACTATAGTTTTTAGAGTGGAAATTTATAAAAAAATAAGTCCTTCCGTCAAGCGAGGCTGGCTACGACGCGACACCAAGATAACAACGTGGCTGCAGCTTGTAACGTGTGTGGCGGACGTTAGTTGTATTTATGTGGTGATAAGCTTGACGTACGCGGGTGTTTATACGGCCCGACAAACACATACCCAACACGCTCTCCAAGTGCTCTTAACGCCACAACTTCTGTAATAAAATTATAAATATTCCAGTTTATATTTTACTAAATTAAGTTTTGATTTATACACACATGAGGTAAGAGTTACAAGAATATGTCATATTAAACACCGATTTTGCTTAGCACATTTTGATTGCTGGCCGTAGTTTGAGTGCAGTAGTGTCATGAATGCTCGCTATTAAAATGAAATACAAATAACAGACCTAATTACATCGTTAGGTATCTCAGATCCTTTCTTCGAACCTGTTATCCCCAGGTTGGGACCGACATAACTCTACTGTTGAGAACCTGTGGTTCCTCTTTTTATGTAGACAAAATATAATGTTTTGTTTTAAAAAAAAAGGTAATATTTTTGTCATTGACATTGAAAAATCTTCTCAAGGCATTGAACAGATTACCTGGGGCAATTTTTTATAATATTCCTAAAGTAAGACTGTTTTTCTATAGTTGGTTGATGGTTGATGATGTTTATTGGATGTCCCAGTCATTTTCCTTGTTTTTTCCCAACGTACACACTTAAGACAGATTAATCCATTGTTTATCAAGTAAGATTGCAAACTAAAATTATCTGTATAGTAATGAATCACATAAAAGGTAATATAAAGTGCATAACAACATAAATCAGCAATTGTATTATTTGAATTATTGTTTTGTTCCAAAATCGGACATTCCGTGATGTCAATTAAAGCTCAAATAAATCAGCTTCTGAAATCAGAAAGATTAGATCTGATTATAATGTAGGATTTAGATTACAAAGATCAAATTGGAAGATTATATTGAATATAATATTTGTATTAAGCGTTAGTCTCATGACATTTTTGACGTACTTTTGTTTGGAATATGAAGGTAAGAACAGGACGGTTCATTAAGTGGCATTAAACATATTCGATTCTCGGTCAGTTTCCGACTTGAACTTGTAAACAATTTGTTACTTTTCTCCTACGGTTAAAAGATGCATAATGAAGAGCCCAAGCAATACTTATTCGAGCTACAGTGTTTCTAATTGAATGATTACCTCCTTTCGAGACCCACTTTGGCTATGGCAATCTCGATGGTTAATTTAAAATATTTCAAATGAGGCAGCATCTGGCTTTGAGTAAGGGGTGTACCAACAACGTTTAACCTCGTAATTAATTTAATGGCAAAAATTTTATAACAGTAAATTCAAAAGTAATCTGTATTTTACTAGTAAAACCCTCAATAACACAAAAATAATTTACACACAATCTACAAAAATGGTTTTCGCGAAACAATCTCCATATCAAATATCAAATACCTTAAAAATTCAGTAAATATTTATGAGATTGAATTCTTTGAATGTTCAAAAAAGATATAAAACTCTTTTTTCATTGCTTTTTGAGTGAATAATTTGGTTATGGTTTTAAGTGAACCTCAGATGTCTTAAACGCATAACATTTTTTCGAGTGGATGAATAACATATTTTAGATTGTCGGTAAATTACTGTATCTAGGAAGTTTGAGGTAGTTAACAAGAGCTTGAGACGTACGTCTCAATTTTCAAGACGGTCCTTGACAAGTGTTCATTAAAGTAGCGAAGTGAGTCTACTCTGAGAAACATTTATTTTTTCTATTGAATATTTCTTAGCTTGTGGTCTCGATTTGGAAATGATATGCATTTTTAACCTTATTCTATTGTTTATGATAACTCTTGAAACAAATTATTAAAAAAACAGTTGTCAATTGAAGTCAAGTGACGAAACGTTCTACTTTAACCTCACGAATATTTTCGTCAAGGAGATACATTGAAATAAACACAAGGGTGAGTGGAAATTTAAAGGCCCTCGATTTTTTAATTAATGATCAAAATGTCATTCTTATGGGTCTACTTTGTCCACGACAAGGAGCACTGGGTATGAGGGCCTTGTTTTCATAATTAGTGCTGTACATCTGTGTTGTGTAGGCAGTAAGTTTAAGTAAATGTAAATTTACACTATGAAAAGTTTATTTTGCAAGGTCAAATAAAATCAATGTTATCCCAATGCCACAATAAAATCTGTGAATAACTTTCCCGAAATATAAAAGTCACTTTACTCGCACTGGGAGACAAAGTATAAGTATACATTCACATATATACTTCACACAAAGTATATATTCACTCATCGCAGTAAAATTCTACTGTACAGAGCAGGTGAGGGAAAGTACTTGTCTCCTTAATTTCACAAAACAAATAATTTTATATACTCGACTTCTATTTTTAATGTTACTGAGAATAATAGTTTAGCAACAGATATTCTTTTAGTTTAATCACCAAAAAGAATACTCCCGGTCATTTTCCTTGTTTTTTCCCAACATACACACTTTAAGACAGAGTAATCAATTGTTTATCAAGTAAGATTGCGAACTAAAATTATCTGTATAGTAATGAATCACATAAAAAGTAATATCAAGTGCTTAAATATAATATTTTCTTTCTAAATCAAACTATTATATAAAAAGCATAATCAGACAATTTAATTTATTATTTATAAGATTGCAGTTTACGTTGTCGGTAGCTTGTGACTTCCCAGGGTGTTTACAAACTCTAGGAAGACCTCGCGCAGAAAGTTCCTCGGATCAAGATGAGCAAATCACAAATAATAATTATTTGTAATTTGCTCACCTATTAATTATTAATTAATGATTAATGGCTTCCAGTGTCTTCTTACCACCTACCCGAATTCATCGTATTTCACCGGATGTTTACAAATACGACATAGATGTACGAATGTGTAGAAGCACTTAACATAAATAAACAAATCTTTAATCAGAGTAAAATAAACTCCTACCAGCTGATAAATGTAATTAATCAACTTCTTCAGGAACCCCTGTCTTAAGGCTAAATATGTGAATTGATTTTATTTTTCTTTATTTTTATTTGTATTATTTTATAGAAATAAATTATATTTCCACAAAATTTTATTTCTACAACACTTAGAAACTATAGCAAATTATTAAGGGACTGTACAATGTTACAAAAATTTACTTTTCTAACGATACAGAATTCTTCCTACGTGGCACACAGGCTGAGAAGAAAGGATCACAAAAATCATGCTTGCCTATTAGTTATATAGATAATAAGTTATCTATAATAGCTTAACGCTATTTAGAAAACAATAATTTAGTGATGTTATATTTATTTACAATGTACAAATATGTCTGGAACATCGAGTTTTAAAAATCATCGTTTAAAGTCGAGTTAGTCACAACAATGGACGGTCGCCTCCACCACTGGGGGATGCGAATAGTCTGAGCCTTGTTCGGTTTATTGGATTTCTCTTTCGAGTCTGTGTTGTTAACTTTCAATTTACTCGAAAGTAAATCATCGCGATAGAATTTTCAATAATATGTATATATATGTGTGTGTGAATGTATATATATATGTATATGTATGTATGTATATGTATATATACCTGCCATATATCGTCTTATTTAACTATATTTCAAAAAGAATCCTGCTCTGGCCAGCCATTGGATGTGAGTGCCCTGTTTTTTTTAATTAGTGTTAAAAATCTGTGTTGTGAAGGCAGTAAGTTTGAGTAAATTAAAGGAGCATTCACACTATGAAAAGTTTCTGTTGCAAGTTCAGATAGAATCGATGTTTAATCAAGGCCTCAAGAAAATCTATGAAAAACTTTCATAAAAAATATTGGCAACAGCTCCGCAAGGCTTCAATACGTATTTTAAGGTTATATTCTGATTTTTGGAGGCAATACTCTGTATTCACTGGTAATACTTTATATTGTGCTCTGCATTGCTTATTGCACAGACAGCTTTAGGTGTAATATTTCAGCACAAATTTCGTGAACTAAAGATTATAAATTCATGGAAATGAATGGTTAATATCAAACCAAGGTAAGCACTCAACGTCAATCGTTCATAAAGTAAGCAAAATAAGTAAATAGTAAGTAGGTAAAAAAATTATCAAGTATTTAAAAAGCGTGTAAGAAATGTTATCACCTCAGTTTGACTGCATGTTTAATGAGCATACCTTGTGCATCACTAAAATTGAAACTCTCTTGGAAAAACAAAAATAGAACATGAAGCTCTGATGGATCAATTTTTGATTCGGTCGTAATGTATTGATTGGACCAGATCAAAGTTGTTCTCAGGGGACCTTTGGATAAATCATGCACCATCTTGAGAAGCTGCAATCGCAGAAATCGGTCACAATCTGAGTCATTGGTAAACTGTCTTGGATAAAATTGGTTTTATTTATGAAATATTTATTAATTGATAAAATTTGCTTAATCACTTATTTAAACTAGCTAATGGTGTCCCGCTTTGCCGAGAAAAAAGTAAACAAATCATTGTAAATAAAAACAAATGCGTCAGCTGTTTGCCCTTTTATTTATATCTGTGCCCTTAGAGAAAATGTTATAAAAAACAATATTTTATCTGAGATATACTCACAGAGACCTTTTATCCAAGTATAAGGTTGATGGGTGTCAGACGTATGGCTTTCTCAAAAGTTACGGGTAATTTGGATTTATATATAGATAACAGTAATAGTGGTTACGGTAACTATATTCAACATCTTTTAAGGCATTTGACATAACGTTGTAATCGTTGTTTTCTTGTTGTCATGTTTTATTCTAATATATCTAGAATTAACGAAGATTTTTATTATTCTTGGCCGTGACGACTTACTTGAAATGACAAGTATGGATATTTTAGTGTCGCATCTTTTTAAGATCAAGCGGTGGACATAAAATCACATATTATTCCTACAAGTTACTTTACAATTAATTAGAAGTTTTAAAAAATCGACGAAAAGCAAGCTTTAAAGGAGTCTAAATACAGTGAAATTTACTAAACTAATGAGAACATAGCTTAAAAATAGGTTAGTTAGTTGAATTACTAATATCATAGATATGCCCTTAGTCAATTTACCATCGTATTGACGGGAAATTTGGAATAGTCCACAGCTATAAATCCGCCATGGTCGATACGCAAAATCAACATCATTGAATAGGAATTACATTAAAACCTGTAACGGCTTAAATCAACTAACATTTTAAAAACTTACTACTTTCCTCAATATTTGTACAGTTCGGCAGCATTGAGCTTACTTACGGACGCGAGCCAGAGCCATGTAGTTGGACTCGAACTATACAATGATTTATTTCGTATTTAAATGTATAAATGACATCAACAGAGTATCATTTGTTGCTTCAACTTATTTTTCAACCAACAAGCTCCGCTGTTTAAGGCCATTTCTACGTTTATTTTTTAATAAATAATAAATCTATAAAATAGATAAACCTCTGGCTCAATGAGAAAAGTTCTACAATTATTATAAAAGACGAGTGTATATTTGGTAGGCCCACAGCTCTCAGGTAGTATGTGCTTTCAAAGTAACTGTTTTTATAAAAGTCCCTTTGGGATTCGTCCGGTAGGTTTCCAGAGTTAATGAATTAAAATTGATCCGCAGGAAATATAAATAAATACATATACTGTTTTCAGTTGTTATAAATTTCGATTTGTTGCATATTTCAGTCAGCCTAGAACGGTATTAACATGCAGAGGTATTAAATAGAAAGACTTGTTTGTTGAAGTGACACCGAAATTACTAAATCTATCTACCTAATATTTATTATGACACAAGAGGTAATGAACTGTAGGCAAACAAAACATTTATCATGACTGTGTGTTACTGAAGTTGTTATGTACTAGGTACTTTTTTCACCTGAAGACGGGGTCGGGGTCAGATCCCTAAACGTCGTGAAACTTTTTTTACTAATCAGTGATGGCAAATGTCCGCAAAAATCAAAATCAAAATGATAAAGCCTACTGTGAGCTATACTAAGCTACTTTTATTAAACTACATTGAATTACGTTGTCAGTTGTCCGTTACCACATTAGTTCAGCTTGTCACATATTTTGACTCCATTGACAACAAACCGAGCTTGGCATTTGTTGTTATGTTTGATTTCCACTATGAAGAATTTAACAAATTATTTCTCTTTTCAAATTTATTTTACATTAATTGCATGAGCTACATAGACAAATACGATGTATTCCAAAAGTGGGTAAAGGATTCAGTCTCTTGTTGCAGGGATTTCTCATCGGCGCTTGGACAGCAGCAACGTTGACGTTAATTAACTTTACATTAATTAGAAGGCCCGAGGCTGTCTGAGATGAACTGCCATTACCGTACAGAAACAAAGCAAATATATTTTTAAGAATTGTATCGGAAACTGTTTACGTATTAAACGCTTCATGGGCTTTCTTTAATTAAATGTTCTGCTATGGATTTTAAATAATAGAATGTACAAAAATAAATGTAATATGTGTGCTTATTACAGTTCTAAAAAGCAAATTGTTTGAATTAGAAAAAAACTAGATAGGATAATTCCTTTTTTATTTATATTTATGAGAAAAATGTTGAAGTAATACATAAGTAATTCTAAAAAGAAAAACTAATGCAAACTTAATACATTTAATACATTGGTTTGTTTTCTTTGCAAATCGTTTCGGTGTATTTTGCTTAAGTGAAAGACCAAGAATACATGTTTATCACAAATTTAGTTTAACAATTAACAAGTTGTCTAAAAAAGGTATATAAATCAATCAATATTTTTCATTATTAGTCTCAATTTTTACCAATTCAATGGAAAAACGTATTTAACTATACTTTTATCTCGGTGAAAACCCTACTTAGAAAATAAAAATCGACATCTAAATACTTGTGTAGCTCATTCTAGAATTGCAATTAATTTAAATTTCATTCGCCTACACAAACCTCTCAAATAGCACAGTTGGTATTATTCATTTTAGCGTTGAAATCAACCAATTGGACACTAGACAAATTGGCAAAGACAATTTTAATCTTGTTGAAAAACTATTGCTCGTGAAGGCCTAATCAGGAAACTTATTCAGAAAAATAAATTTAAAGCCTGTAACGAAAAAGTAGGCTAAAATTTTCTTCACTCCAACGGAAATGATAAGTTTTTTAACAACGCGAAAACCTGCGACAAAACATACCATTTTAAATTTAGATATAAAATATCTACCTCTTTCAAACCCGTATACCTGCAGCCTGTTTATGTCATTTTTGTATAGGCCCATAATAGCAAAAAAGGGCCACCCTTAGACAAAGTATTAACAAGAGCCAGGGCAGGACATTTTTTCGTTTGCATGAAATTACCTTATAAACTGAACTGATGATGATCGATGACATTGAAATAGGCTCCAGCATTGAAATAGGGTTGATGGAGCCTTTCATGAAGGACATATCCGAATTTGTGTAAAATGCATTCTTATGACATAAAACCTGTCTCCAGGAAGCAGGCTTACGCAAGGGGTGAAATTTCCATGTACCGAAGAAGTATATTTCATCATTAAGGCCGAAAGTAACGCTTTTAGTTCGGGTTTATCTAAATAAGAAAGCTAGCTGACAAATAAGGATGCCAGAAAAATTATAAATAAAATTCATTTGGTTTTATGTTTGATTGTCAACGTAATAATAATTATTCTAGTGTTATTATATATTTACAATAAATTTCAGGCGCATTGTATTACTTTCATATTGATTATTTTATGAGGATGAAGAAACCCAAAGTGGTTTGGAAACGTTTTGGAAAATAAAACAATATGAATTTAAGAGAAAGTGCAAGACATTCACTGTAAATATAATAATATTATAATAGCTGACTCAAGTTTACGTAATGAGATTATAATGTTGTATGCTATATTGTAAAGCGTAACTTATTTTCAAATAAAAAAATTTATTTTGATTCTAATATTATTTATGATTAAATCGTTCAAAACGAAACTTAAACATAATTCCATAGTTTATCGTATAACAAATGGAACAGTGTACATGTTGAACAAGTGTTGAGCAGCGTTATTAGTTTCGTAATACCAAACACCAACAAATATTATGTATCACAGAGAACCAGGCTATACTCGATTTCACATTTAACTTTCAGTAGAGACCTTATGGAAAAATGTTATTTTGTTACTGTTATTGATATTTGTTATGTTTTTTTTCTTTTATTAGGTGCCTTTGTTTACTAATACCCATAACATGCTATAATAAAGTCAACATCTGATTATCATATGGTTTTGCCTGTACAACTTAAATTTTCATTCGAAATACATGGCTTAGGGAAATTCTATACTCCAAATTCCATGGAGCGTTTGAGTCGTAAATTTGCTAAATAATGTGAAAAGTGGTAAACGGTTTGAAACAAAATTATAAATATTTTTGTAATTCAAATATGATAAAATAATAGATTTAAAACAAACTAATTACGTCGTGCCTATTTGCGAGAGTCTTGAAAACAACTAGCCACATAATTTATTAAGTTAAAAAATACGCAAGTTAAATGACAAATAAATGTTAATTATCTTGATTAATTGATAACGACCCCAATAGACTGCCTTTAAACGTGGCAAATCTTTATGAACATTCAAATTTGAGTTTTTCCCTTTTTTCATTTGAATTATATAACACTTAAAAGTACTTAAATAAAAAGACAATTATTAAATTAATCATGTTTTGCAAGTCTGAGAATCGGACAAGTTTGTTCAGATCAAGAGCCCCTTATCTCACACAGACACGCAGCTTGCTGCAATAGGGGGAGGAATGTTCCGAAACTGAGGTCCACAATATAAAAGCTTGCTGCTGCCTCCTCTCTTTCTTTTTGAAGTTTGTTAGTTCAGTGATACAGTTTGGTTTGGGGTGCAGTAGCCTACTCCTGTTGTAGGCTCAAGTGTGACCCAGATGAAACAATTCCCCCAAGCTAGTCATTCCGTAACTTCACTTAAAAATTCAAAATTTAATGTTCAGAACAAATAAATATTGATTCCTTTAGTTGATTATAAATATTTTTCACACAGTGACTTACGGTTAGAAAATAGCTGAAATCACTTCAACCAAAGATCACTTGAGTGTTTTAAGACCAGAACAAATACAAAGACGTAATTATAATTAGATATTTTTTTATTTTTTTTATTTTGATTAGGATTTTTGCGGACATTTGCCATCACTGATTAGTAAAAAACAAGTTTCACGACGTTTCGGGATCTAAAACTCGTGAAACTTGTTTTTTACTAATCAGTGATGGCAAATGTCCGCAAAAATCCTAATCAAAATATAAAATCACCATCACCAACAATGAATTTCAAACAAAGAACGTAATTAGAATCTGAAATTTAAATCTTTAAATAAAAATTAATTTAAAAAATAACATTTTTGGGTGGTTGCGACTTAAAAACTCATTTTGACCGGTAGCATTCAAATAACCAAAAGTTCAAATCAAAGTCATTAAATTACTGAATCCATAGGTCGCTGGTTGAAATCCGGCTCGAAGGACCAAATCTTCAAATAAGTGATGAGAAAGAACTTTTTAGATTAATTATTTTATTTGAGTACAACATTGATGAAGAAAGAAACATTACAATAAAAAGGTAAACATAAAACATGTGTTTTATTAAAATAATTAACTGTCATTTCTTTAGCCAGACTTTTAACAAGACATAATACGATAATGCTGTGATTGGAATCTAATATATAGGAAAAACAAAAAATAGTCAAATTCGGAAAAAGAATGTAGAGGAAATAATTTATATTTGTGCATATCTCGAGAACGAAACAATATTTTCATAAGCAGATTGCGGTATTGTGATCGTCGTGAAAATAGAATCTGTAGTGATATGTCACAGCACCGCGAGAAATTATCTTGCATCCAATATGGCGAATCCAAGATTGGCTAAAATAATTTATAGCAGATCAAAATGAATTATTTACCATGTAACAACTATCGGCGGTGGTTTAAAATCAATATAATGGAAAATATTCGTTTAAATGTCATAAATATAATTTTTTTAAGTCTGCTTCTGCATTTTCGGTCCTGTGAACTTTGACCTTCGATATTCAAAGTTGCCCAAGAATGTGACTTTGGCTTCCACCATATTCTTGTTTAGTACATCAAGCAGTACTAGAATTAATCATAAAATTTGAGTCAGGCCGTACTTCAAGGTTCATGCCCAATTTCTTTATTTGGCGACTGGACTTCTAGTTTGCTGCTAAAAAGAGTAAAAAGTGTCTAAAAAACAAAATTATACAATTTGAGGTAAATCAGTATTTTTTTAGAAACCACACATTTTTCAAGACATTTAGTAATGACGTTATTAGATTAAAATTCAAGATGGCTGGAGGGACTGCAGACTCCTAAAGTACGTGTTTATTGGAATCAAATCGTGTTCTTTACTATGCAAGGAGGCATTATTTGCCTAGGTGTGTCCAACAGTTGTTTGGTTTCAATAATTGGTGTAATTATCGTCGCTTTGCTGCATTATTCCAAATTATTGTGAGCATGATATAGTCATTTAATACCACGTCTCTTCAAGCTATGGTGATTTAAAATTTTCGTACATTGTAATACTCATCCGTTTTAAGAGGTAACCTAATTTAATTTAAATTAATTAAACCTCTCATGTACCTAATATAAAACTATGTTTTCAAATTATGTTTTTCTCGATAATTTTAAGGAATGCTTTAGCCACGTATGATTTTAGAAACGCATCCTCTTACTATTTAGTAAATAGTGGATTTTTCAAAACCAAAGTTTTTATGCTTTAGTATTGTTTATTAAATATGACCCTTTACCCTTCAATAAGTTACATCTATTTTACATGGACAGTAAAATTTAATGTATCATTGGTTTTTAACAGTATCAAGAATAAATAAATTCCTTTCTAAATGTACATTAAGTTTGTACTACCACTGAAAATTCCAGTTGAACAATACCGTGACAGATTTTGTATCTATTTTGGTCATTAGTCATTAGGTTGAAATATAAAGTTACTCTTAAATACTATTCTAAAAAATACTCTTAAATTACTCTAAAATTTACTATATAAATTTACTTTTTTTATTATTATAATCGTTCTGCCGGTACAACTTAAATTCTCTCGTCTTTGAAGTAGGAAATAAAGTTTTAACTTACTTTTTATACTAACAGGGTGTTTTTTATTTGCACCTTAATCAATGGAAACTAAGATAACCTTCAATATTCAGTTTGCTACAATACAAACACCCATCCCCGATGGAAGAAGCCTTCATCACATGCACATTACATAGAGCATCATCCCCCTCCTATCACCCCGCTCCTTACATAAAAATATTAATCTTAAGGCGTCCTTTTTAGTACACATCAAATTAAAAAGTATAAAAAAGAAAAATTAATTGTGGTAAAGATAAAATCAACATAGCACAATACGTTCTTGAGATATTGAATGGTTTCAAAAGTCAAAGAAGCGTGTTTACAACTTTTTGACCTCTTTTAGCTGTTTAATTTCAGAGAGATTTAAAGATAGTTTAGTTTTCTGATAAAAGAAACCCGTTATCAATCCTTGCGTAAACATACTTCATTATAAATTCTTGCGCCCTCTCCATCCCCATTCTTCTCTGTCTTTCCCTTGAATAACAATTTCAAATGCAGAAATTGATACTATAATAGGAAAATTAAATTATATAAAAAATAAATATTTTGCTATAATCAACTTTAAAATCGCACTATACATTTTCTATATACTGTATTGCGCATTACTGCAATTGGGTGTACTGACACCCTTGTTGTATAGTATGTCCCGTTACTTAAAGGAGTTGCGCCACTAATATATGTAGAAAAAAATAGTAGTGTTACTCCCGATGACGCGTCACTGCACCTGTCTACTAAAAGCGGCCGTCGGGAGGCATAGTTGGGACATTTATTGCGTCATTTTCGCCAATTTAAAGCGGTTTACCACTGCCACTTGGTAACCTAGCTATAGCGCCTGCAATACGAGAGTTGCTGAATAGTTGCATGTCTGCGTTAAAAATTGCGGTCAATTATCGAATAAACGATTTCAATGTTATTAATTTGGGTTTACTTTACTAACGCAAAGAGATAAAATAAATCACTAAAAGGAATAAAATGCGACTAAATATAGCAGGCTAGGTAAAGTAATGTTTGATACATATTGTGTGTACATCCTTAATATCTTAATATTTTGTGCAGATTTTAAGAAAACGCCTCAGCTATCACATATTTGGGTAGATCTCTCGAGTATGATTCTGCATGTGGCATTCGTCCTTACGCTATCTGTACTGCCGATCCTTTCTGAGAAGAAACTTGAAACATCAGTGACTCCACAAAAATATGATATCGAAATCAAGTTGGTGAAAATGTATGCTGATTACGCACCCTCGGTTTTTTCGGGGAAAGTCACCATAGAGGTAGGATTAGTTTAAATATGGATGAATTGTCCTTTAAAGAATATTTACAGTAATACTTGCTAAAATAATGGTATAACCCGGGGTTCCCCGGTTGGCTAGAGTTCCTCGGGTTCCTGGAGTTCTCCGGATGGCTGGAGTCTCTCAAGTGGCAGAGTTCCTCTTGTGGCTGGAGTTCCCCGGTTGGCTAGAGTTCCTCGGGTTCCTGGAGTTCCCCGGTTGGCTGGAGTCTCTCAAGTGGCAGAGTTCCTCTTGTGGCTGGAGTTCCCCGGTTGGCTAGAGTTCCTCGGGTTCCTGGAGTTCTCCGGATGGCTGGAGTCTCTCAAGTGGCAGAGTTCCTCTTGTGGCTGGAGTTCCCCGGTTGGCTAGAGTTCCTCGGGTTCCTGGAGTTCTCCGGATGGCTGGAGTCTCTCAAGTGGCAGAGTTCCTCTTGTGGCTGGAGTTCCCCGGTTAGCTAGAGTTCCTCGGGTTCCTGGAGTTCTCCGGATGGCTGGAGTCTCTCAAGTGGCAGAGTTCCTCTTGTGGCTGGAGTTCCCCGGTTGGCTAGAGTTCCTCGGGTTCCTGGAGTTCTCCGGATGGCTGGAGTCTCTCAAGTGGCAGAGTTCCTCTTGTGGCTGGAGTTCCCCGGTTGGCTAGAGTTCCTCGGGTTCCTGGAGTTCTCCGGATGGCTGGAGTCTCTCAAGTGGCAGAGTTCCTCTTGTGGCTGGAGTTCCCCGGTTGGCTAGAGTTCCTCGGGTTCCTGGAGTTCTCCGGATGGCTGGAGTCTCTCAAGTGGCAGAGTTCCTCTTTTGGCTGGAGTTCCCCGGTTGGCTAGAATTCCTCGGGTTCCTGGAGTTCTTCGGATGGCTGGAGTCTCTCAAGTGGCAGAGTTCCTCTTGTGGCTGGAGTTCCCCGGTTAGCTAGAGTTCCTCGGGTTCCTGGAGTTCTCCGGATGGCTGGAGTCTCTCAAGTGGCAGAGTTCCTCTCGTGGCTGGAGTTCCCCGGTTGGCTAGAGTTCCTCGGGTTCCTGGAGTTCTCCGGATGGCTGGAGTCTCTCAAGTGGCAGAGTTCCTCTTGTGGCTGGAGTTCCCCGGTTGGCTAGAGTTCCTCGGGTTCCTGGAGTTCTCCGGATGGCTGGAGTCTCTCGAGTGGCAGAGTTCCTCTTGTGGCTGGAGTTCCCCGGTTGGCTAGAGTTCCTCGGGTTCCTGGAGTTCTCCGGATGGCTGGAGTCTCTCAAGTGGCAGAGTTCCTCTTGTGGCTGGAGTTCCCCGGTTGGCTAGAGTTCCTCGGGTTCCTGGAGTTCTCCGGATGGCTGGAGTCTCTCGAGTGGCAGAGTTCCTCTTGTGGCTGGAGTTCCCCGGTTGGCTAGAGTTCCTCGGGTTCCTGGAGTTCTCCGGATGGCTGGAGTCTCTCAAGTGGCAGAGTTCCTCTTGTGGCTGGGGTTCCCCGGTTGGCTAGAGTTCCTCGGGTTCCTGGAGTTCTCCGGATGGCTGGAGTCTCTCGAGTGGCAGAGTTCGTCTTGTGGCTGGAGTTCTCCGGATGGCTGGAGTCTCTCAAGTGGCAGAGTTCCTCTTGTGGCTGGGGTTCTCCGGATGGCTGGAGTCTCTCAAGTGGCAGAGTTCCTCTTGTGGCTGGAGTTCTCCGGATGGCTGGAGTCTCTTAAGTGGCAGAGTTCCTCTTGTGGCTGGAGTTCCCCGGTTGGCTAGAGTTCCTCGGGTTCCTGGAGTTCTCCGGATGGCTGGAGTCTCTCAAGTGGCAGAGTTCCTCTTGTGGCTGGGGTTCCCCGGTTGGCTAGAGTTCCTCGGGTTCCTGGAGTTCTCCGGATGGCTGGAGTCTCTCAAGTGGCAGAGTTCCTCTTGTGGCTTGGGTTCCCCGGTTGGCTAGAGTTCCTCGGGTTCCTGGAGTTCTCCGGATGGCTGGAGTCTCTCAAGTGGCAGAGTTCCTCTTGTGGCTGGAGTTCCCCGGTTGGCTAGAGTTCCTCGGGTTCCTGGAGTTCTCCGGATGGCTGGAGTCTCTCAAGTGGCAGAGTTCCTCTTGTGGCTGGAGTTCCCCGTGGATAGACTTATGGGTTTTTTATACACAAGGTAGGGCAAGGATCTAAGTGACCTAGAACCTGTGTAATACCAGTTCTTGGGTCCACGGTAACAATTCGCTCAGATTTCTTCCAGCTTATTTGATAGTTCAAATCATTAACATTATCCTAATATTCTCTACAGGTTTTATGTTGCACAACAAAAGCTGACAAACGGTCCATAAAACTTCACAGCAAGAAAATATATGGCCTTAAAATATTGGACGATCCTTCAGATATTAAAGTTGAGCAGGTTGGATACTATCGGAATTCCGAAGTACCCGTAGAAAAAACTTTCTATGAAGATTCCGATGATGTATTTGTAATTCAAATGCAAACTGCTTTGCAAGACGGGTCTACATATAGGTTAACCTTAAACTACGATGGAGAAATTGACGAAAAAAATGGATATGTTATTTGGCATGATGAAAGAAAGTAAGTGATTCGTTAAATAATGTATTATCTCTGTGTATCCTACAAAACTAATTTGTATGGCTCATGCATAAAAATTTTAATTTTATGTGAAAAATCATATATAGTAAAGTTTTTATTCATAAAAACTAATAATGACAACAGAAATAGACATTATTAGTTTTTTTTTACCAAGGAGTTTATTGACCAACTCTCCTCTCTTAATGGCCCATTTCGCACTTAAATCCAATAGAGGTTATGTTTTTCTGTGCTATCTACATGACATAAGGTCTTTGTTATTTGAAAACTATACAACAGACAGGGACGGTTTATTAATAATCCTCGTAACCTTTTGCAAGCATCAGCATGGACGTAATCGTGTAGTTTTTCGCCCGGCCACCGGTTTGGACATTTGATTTCCAACTAAACACCCTTAAATGTCTTAAATGTGTCTCACATCTAGACATGAAAAGCCAATCAACAGTTATAAATCATTATATATATATAAAGATAATTTATTAAGTAAATAATAAATTACCACCTTCTCATAATTTACAAGTTGCTGAATAACAAAGGTTGCAGAATAACAAAGGTTGATGAATTTTGAAATATTATAAAAAATGGTTGAATAATTAATTATTGGTATTTACTATATAAATGGTTCTTTAAAATGTTAATTGAATATCTGATGGCTGTTGTCGAGATATTTTTTAAAGATTCTTTTGGGAGGTGGAACTGATTCCAGAATTTTTTGAAAAAATCTGGAACAGTTCCTCTTGCTCCAACCATCAATCCAATGACTTCTACACTATAAAGTCTGTATTTTTGTTTAATGTCATCTCTTGTTCCACTATATATATATCTTTATTTTCGTTGTGTACAAGTGGTTGATTATGTGCTTTTTCAAATCGGACAGTTGGATCAATAATATATCCATGTTTTTTTCTTCTTGTCAATGGCAATGATATCACACCTTCTGATGGATCCATTGTTTTCCATAAATAAAAAAATAAATAAATAAAAGAATAAAGTAGTTTTGCTAACATATGGGTAAAATAAATTTAATTTTTAATTTTTTTTCAGAAACATCAGTCATACTTTTTACAGCAGAATGTACATGGTAAAAACTAATGGAATCGCTTCCACAAAGACTGTCCACCTGTGGGTGGGGGTGGGTCTAATCAGTCCACTTTCTGCGGGAACACAATACAAAAAAAAATCAGAATTCATTTTCCTACTGCTCGATATTAATGATTGATCAATGATAAAAATTATTATTTACCTTTTCAATGTCCTGTTCCTTTTGGCATTCTGCTACATATGTTTAGTGGTGATAGCCACATCTTCACCAATCTCCTCATGACCAATCTCCTCGAGATGCTGCGTGAGATGTGGCTGTCGCTACGTAACGTATGTAGCAGAATGTCAAAAGGAATAGGGCATTGAAAAGGTACAAAAAAACTATTTATCATTGACGAAAAAATCACTTTCTACATGAACTTATAGAGAGAAAACTTCACTTTAATGATTAACGTTAACATTGCTTAGCATAAATGAGGATAAAAAATAAACAGCAATTCGTGTGTACCTTGATAAGACAATAAAATATACATAAGAAATAAAAACTTAGTAACAAAAATAATAAGGAAGTTACTGAGAATTCAAATATTCCATCTCAGGTAACGAATAATCCATTGTGTGACAAACGTCCCCCATGACAAGCTGGCTAGGACATGGGAAGAGGTGGAATACTGTTACGACGTGTACCATGCCACTAATGGAGCTCAAATAGAACTTTATTAAATTGCTAAAAAAAACTTGAAAATGCGACTTTTACGATCATGCATTAAACATTTATATAAGATTTTTTTACTTCATTAATATGTTTTGCTTCAAATCCCGGAGTTCCTTTATATACACCCTGTATAAATGAATTGATAAAATTAAAAATAAATTACCTTTCAGCTATATAGTTGCGACTAATTCTGAAAGACAAATTGCTTTCCCATGCTTTGATGAACCAAATATGAGAGCAACATTCAAAATCAAAGCGACCGTAGTTCATGGAGAAGGAACGTTTCTCCAAACCTGGTAATGTACAACACATTATGAATTTTTGTTATTATGTATTTTTTGTTTACTATTTATTTTTAGGCCGGAAAGTGTAAGAGGTAAATGATAACAAATATCCCTTCCATAAGAAATACAGGTAAATTTTGTGTAACATACATGCCAGTAGATGGGAAGCGGGGTTTCTGCGCCGCCCGAAGAGGTCCTCTTCAGGCGAGAGCGGAGGGGAAGGGTAGGAGAGGGGTAGGAGAGGGGAAGGGAGGGGGAGGGGTAGGCAGGTGATGGGTAGAGGATGGGCAGGGGTAGGCAGGTGATGGGGGAGGGTTAAGCAGGGGTAGGCAGGTGATGAGGGAGGGTTAGGCAGGGGTAGGCAGGTGATGGGGGAGGGTTAGGTGGAGAATGGTTATAGAGGCTGGCGACGGGAAGAGCGGTTATGGAGCGATGTACTTGAATGGACGTGCACTCACGACGTCCACTCACGACGTTCCTTAAGGTTTGTCTCAAAAATCCAGATCCAGATTTTGCGCAAAACTTCGCCTAAACGTCATTTTAAGTAAATGATTCGAAGTTCTTAAAATTTTTTTACCTCCTCTACTTTTGGCCTCAGTCGCCTCAGTATTTTACCCTCTAATTTGATTGGTTTCAATCCTTAACCCATCTCCCCCTTCCTCCCTCCTCCACTCTTTCATTCCTCCCCCTCCTCTACTCTTCCATTTTAATAATCCCTCTTCCCTACTACTTCCTTTCTCTTCTCGTCCTCTCCTCTCCACAATTTTAATAGCATAAAACAACCAGTAGCTATTGTACAAATTATTTATATGTCCTACAACCTACTTAAACCAGCTTGCTCTTTCTTTTCCACCATTTATAGGTCGGAGCCTTCTCTTGGTATTGTTAGATTTAATTGATTTTCGAAATATACTAATCTTAAGTTAGAACTGAAATGATAACAAACCATTTTCATAGCAATTGTAACTTTTTTTAATGAATTTAGTTTTTAATTTTTAAACGTAGAGTGTGTCATTGTTTTTCATAAAATACACATGTTGCCAAAATCTGTTTACGTTAATATTAAGGGTGATGTCATTTTAAAAAACGTATGCCAAAAACAGTAGGTTAAAGGTTTTAATTGGAAACTCGTGTTTTGTTTCCTAATACTCATTGTCACAGACATATATCGACACTTATCTCTATAATATATGAATCAGCGTAAATATATTTTTCTATATTCAAATATCCGAGAAACACAGAATAAATATTGATACAAATATTTCTTTATCATGAACTTTGGTTAATGGTTTGAAAATTAAAAGCGACAGTCTTTGCGATAGTTTGTTTAACACTAATCTTAAATGATGACTAAAATGAGTGAAGGGTATTTTATTTAGTAAGTAAACACAGGTATAGTTAAACAAACTTTATTGTTTGCTCAACATTCCACATCACCCATGAGGTAGGAGCATGATGCGTTTTTTTTATAGTGGTTTCCCCAGTAGGCCTAGCCTAGACACAAAAACATGTGTCTAGTCCACTTTACAAAATACATTTAACTACACATACATTTATACAATAATAATATACATAATATACATTTATACATTTTAATATACACTTGAAATATGTATTAATATATACCCCTTTCTGAAGGACGATGTCTAGTTCACAATTTCATCTTCGGGTATTTTGTAGTGTCCCCACGGTAGTGATTGTATACCATCACTTAACACGTATCGTTTGTCATCGTGTGCTGACAAGGCGACTTTGTTAAGTTCTACGCTGTACAAGTCGTGCTTAAAGCTTCTTATCATATTTATTGAACGGTATTGGTCAATTTGTGTCTTCAGGCAGTCTTTGTAGTCTTGAAATGTGATATTTTTTTCTATAACCGACTTCTTTATACCCTTTGATTTTTTTATGTGATGATCGTCTTCGGAACGGCTGGCATACATTTTCGACCGTAATCCTACATGCTCATACATAATTTTCCCGTTCAACTCATCCTTGAACTTCCCAATCTTCTTGTTTTTGGTGTCAAAACAAAGGTGGTTGACTGGGTAATCACTGGTGTCAAAGTAACTTATCATCTCTTTCATATCTTTGTAGAAGTCATCAGTTTGTATATGGTAGGTCAGGCTATCTGTATCGGTGTATTGTAATCTGGCTTTCTCCTTGTATCGGGCCTTTATAACGTTGTAGTGGAAGTCGTACATAAGCGTCTTTGATACATCCAAAATACTCATTCCCACGTAGATAGCCTTATTGAAGAATAATTTGGTTTTACTCATATGCACTGCTGCCAGTTGTTCAGTGAAAATGGTTCTCCTCTTAAAGTTTGGTTGAGCTAGCCATTTGTCGACTTGATTTTCTCGAGTTGCCAGTCGGATGTCAACACGATTGCGGATATTCTCCATGGTTTTGCCAAATACAGAATTATTCATCAGTTTGAAGAAGTCTTTTTCAAAATTGTTTGTAGCGCATGTCCTCATATATGTATTGAGATCAATATAAGGTTTGAGCCATTTCTTTTGAGCGAAACGTATTATTCTGTGGATTTTCTTTAATTTTAAGCCCAGATAAATGTATTGTTTGAGATTTCTGTAATGAATTACATATTTTGTCTTGTCAAACAATGTTGCAAGTAGTTTTTTTCCTTGCTTTTGTCCTGGAGGTACTCTATGTTCAGGTGCTAAAGGGAGATCGGAATGAAGGTCATGTAATTCTTGCGGGTATTCTAAATCGACTTCTAGAATGTAACCATGGTCACTATCATCGGAAACTGATAGCACATCTATGCTTTGGGTGTCTTCAACCCATTGGAACTCAGAGTAAGGCATGGGTTCTCCCATTGCCCAGCCGTACAAGTTGTTTGCGTCGAGGTATGTTAAGTATGACGAGGGCAAGTGTTTGTCATAGTCTTTCTTCATGTACGTGTTATTTGCGGCCGCGTAACGGTTTGAACATTGCGACAATCCGCCTCGTATCCCATTGCCAATCATCAAGACCATGTTGTAGTCAGTTAGAAGCTCTTGCTCAACCTTGGTCGTCTTAAGCATCGCACTCCATGCCAGTCCAGGCGCTGTATAATACCATGCAGGATCAAGTTGGTACGTCTGCATACACAGGTCCCTAAAATTTTCCATTATGTCGGCTAGTTGTAGCACATCCGATTTGTTGTATAAAAGTGTATATTCCTTCATATTAGGTATATTAAACGCATTCCAAACTTTGCATGCATGCTCATAATCTTCCTCGAGTATCTCGGAGTCATTTAATTTGTTATAAAATTCTTCTTTTGCTGGAAGGTGTGGAAGTTCAAATTTGTCCAGTGAGTCCATGAAATCGTAAGGTTACACGCCCTTTTTTAGCAGCAACTGCAGTTGCTCACCGGAGAAGTGCTTCGATGTATATTTAAACTGGGAGGGTGATAGATTTTTTACTAGTACATCTAAGCTGCTAGACATAAATTTTAAGGAATCGATAAATCTTAGGTCAAAACCTCCTTCCACATGTACAGTATACGAAATGTATCTTTCTTCGTTGTTCGGGATAACTTCGATAGTTTCATTGTTTAGTCCAAACATTTTTATAAATAGATGTGTATCATAGCCTGAAAGGTTATGGATAAATATAGGTACGAAATGTGGTTTACGGTAGTTGAGATTGCAACTATTGTGGGCAGGTCCTCTAAATTGTCCTGTGAGATGATCATGATCCCTGACTGCAGGTTCTTCAGAAGTAAAATCTTTTCCACAAATATGACACTTTGTTGCTGATGAAATGATGGCACGGTCCTCTTCTGATAATTCCATTGGTTTTGCTGCTTCTTTTGAATATAAGTAGCTAATTTTTCTGGACTCATATATTAAACTATTTACAAACACGTGTGCTGCATCTTCGCCGAAGTATGTTACTGGATTATCAAAATCGTTTTTGTCTTGTATTATGTAGTATGAAAAGCTGATTGCCTTGTGTCTCTGATATTTCCTGGTGTTTGGTCGATTAGTGCCACATTCACTGCTTTGTACTGGGGTGAGCATACATTCGAAATCGGCATAAATTGTGAATGGGACTCTCATACTTCTGTTATAGTCCTGAAACTTAATGGTTTCACCTTTCTTGGGCATTACAATCTTTACTGGGTCATGCTGTTTACAGTATTCTTTGTGATTTTGTAATAATATTTCTGACCCGAAGCTTAATAGGCACCGTTTACATAAGTAAATGGCACATTTGTGTTTTGTTTTCTGCGATTTCACGAGTCTACTCAGATTATTTATTAGGCTATAGTGCGAGTTATTTTCATCCGTGTCATATAGTAAGTCAACGTGTCGCTCCTTCTCTTCTTCGGTTATGAGCAAGGGGTAGATGACATAGTTTTCATCGTAGCTGTACACATTTATGGATATTCCAGTTCGCTTCTCAAATAGTTTGACATGATTTAGTGCCACAGGAAATTCTATACCTAGTAGAGCATTGTCAAACTCGTGTTCATACTCCAAGTAGTGATGAACTCTTTCTGGGTGTTGTAATCTTTCAACAGGATGAATATTAGCAAGAACCGACCATAAGAAGCATTTCTGATCGTTGTTTTGTACATTTATTACAGCTTTCTTTTTTTTAGTGGGCCCTGGCAGATCAATGTATGAAGATCCACGCAGCGGGACATATCGGTTAATCCTTAGTTCGAGGTTTATGATTTTACTTAAAGACCAGCCCGATCCTTTAGTTTGAAACTCCTCCATCGCTTTAAGAATCTTGGACTCCTTACTTTGCAGCTTTTCACTGATGTTGTCGCTTGGATAAAAGATAATGTTTTTTGTCTTAAAGTTCATTTCTTGTATAATATCTGCATTGTTACTCGGTTTCTTAAATTCGGTTAAAAGTACGATATTGATTTTTAAATTCTGGATTAGCAGGTTTTCTTTTACTTTATCATCGAGTAGGTGCCTTGCGAGTTCAAGAAACTGCAATGGATCTTTTATGCCTAGTTTATTTTCAATAACATACGTTTTCATCCTGCTCTTGAAAGCCCTCTCTACCTCCACAATTTCTAATTCGTGTTCAGGTTTCACGATGTCTTTGGTGGTAGAAGCAGTTGGAGGTATGGATGATTGGATAGCACTCATAACTGAGCCGACAATTGGCTTTTTGGAGCTGGTTGAGGGTACTTCATTGTCTAAGCGCTGTTTCTTGGACGGTGGGACGAAATCACTTGCACGTTTGCATTTTTTAAGGTGTCGGGTGACATGACTTAGCGTTATAGGTACTCCACAGCACTTACAAGGTACCTGTGGCTCAGAAGTACGTACCTTCACTCCAGGACACGTTTTTAGGTGCCGTGAAAAGTTTTTTGAACTAACTGTCCTGCTACACTTAGCACAAGTTTTTTTAGTTGCTCCCATTTCACTTTAGTCCACTTTAAGAAGATACCACAATCTCAACTTGAAAAAGTCTTTAAGTTCACAATTCACAACTAAAAGAAGTTTGGAAGCACCTGAAAAAAAAATAAAGTTTTAGAATTATTATTTTAAACTATTTAAGATTTTGGAACTTTCCTCTTCTTTACTGATAGCGCTGCACTCTCCACGGAGCCTCGGGCAATACTAATGTTTGATCCGCTCTGGCTTGCCGTATTTATACCCTTACTCCGCAAGGTTGCCAACTTTCCCTGATAAAAATAAAAAACGGGACCCTTACTCCGCAAGGTTGCCAACTTTCCCTGATAAAAAAACGGGACCGGCACACACCACTGGGGGTTGTGGGGGGTATGGAATACCCCTCAGAAGAACGAAGGTCCGGGAAAAGTTTTGAATATTTCATGTATTTTAGTGAGTTTTTAAGGCAATCTAGGTATTAATTTTGTGATGTAATTTGTTTTGATTTGTTTTAAAAAATAACTAGTTACCCTAATGAAGTTTGATTATTAAATACTAATATATTAAGTCCAGTTAGGTGTGAAAAAAGTCGTGATTTAAAATTAATGATTAAACTTTTCTTACACATTTTTAATGAGACAGCTTCAGATAAAAATATTTATACTAAGATTAAACAATATCATATAAAGGCTTAAGATTTGTATTTATTTTTGAAAATTAGCAATTAATAATGTATTAATTTAATTAATACAGGGTAGAACAAAAAACAAAGTTCATAGTTGAATTGACGTCATGTTTATTATAAAGTGTATTTCTGAAAATTATACACAAACACAATCGGTGATTTCAATAAATGTTCATTGATTCCCTTATTTCTTTTTCCACTCGTATTTCTTCTCATTCCGAGCAGCAGAAAGTAGTTTCTGCCGTCTGTCCCAATTGAATACTAGCTCTGTTTACAAAAAATAGTGACAATTTAAGGTTTGGTTGAAAAAACGGGACAATTAGTGTCCCATTTGTAGTTACGCCGGAACGCTTCTTGAAAATACGGGACTGTCCCGGCTAAATCGGGAAGGTTGGCAACCCTGCTTACTCCCCCCATAACCTTGCTCTTTTGGGCATTTTTTTAAGCACAGAGTTTTATGTAGTCTACATTTATACGTATTATTATAGATAGTTTTAATTTTAAGTAAAATACTTGAAAATAATTTTCGATTAAAAAAAAAGTTTTAAAAACAGGCTTCTAGCAGAGCATTTTAATGGGAATCCCTGGATATGCTACTTTTGAAACCTCATTATATTATATAAGATAAAAGTTCTGCTTAAGCCACAATCGTGAAAAATTGAGGACAAAAATGTGTTTTATGTTGGTTTATTATTTATTATAGAGTTGGCAAGATAGTTATAAATATAAATTGTTCTTAGTTTGGGAAATAATCGGTAATTATTTTACTTAAAATGTTTTCCCGTAAAAAATCTTCAAATTATCTTTTTTTCCGTAACAACCAATTAATCCTCCATCTTATAAAATGGCAACATAAAAGTGTTTAATATTGGTGCAGAATAACACTTTCTTTACAAAAAATACTTTCCAAAGACACACCTTTAATAATGTGTGTTGGGATTTTTTTACTTTGTTTTAGGTTTACGCACAGAGGCACCATATTATAAAAATAGTCAAGAATAATTGTTTTATGGTTGGGTATTTTTATTATGTACTTTCTCACTATACCGGTCTCACCAGGAGAAGAATAAATAAGTTTTTGTAGTGATAACTTAAACAGTGAAACTTAAATCACATCAACTATTTTTTTAATAATATTACTTAATAGCACGAAATGGTAACAACATGGCCCCATTTGATTATCATATGAACTTTGGATGTCCGTAGGGGGTAGCCCTAGAGGATGACATCACCATTAGACCATTAAAATCTTAGTCTTTCAAATATAATTGTCACCATTAGTCTTTTCTTTTGCTATTGCAACCTTAATTATTGAGATTTAAAAGATATTGTAACAATTGTATTTTAATTTACTTTTTTATTTTAAATTAATGCACTGAGTCTTAGAAAACTGGTCGGATGTATTTTTTCCTACGTAGATCTTCTTATTAATGAACTTAATGACAGTCATTAATCTCTATATTTTGGAAGTGGTGAAATATATATTCAATGAGCTACCCAACCTTATAATGAGAGGTGATATTCATGAGTATAATACTCGTAACAGAACCAACTTTGATTGTAACTACCTACGACTTACAAAATCACTAAACTCACATTTCTTGATAGGCTTAAGAGTTTTCAATAAAGTAAATACTAGGTTAGTTAGTGATAAGTCTTTGGTCAAATTTCAGTGCTGGCTTCTGGCGAACCCCTTTTACTCGCTACAGGAGTTCTCGTTTTTGTTTTGAGAAACTGTGATATTAGTTTTAATATTAGTTTTTGTTTTTTTTTTCTCTCATTGTTCTTATTTATTAGTATTAAATGTTTGTAGTTAACTATAACTTGTAATGTTAAATACTTTGTTAGGACCTATTTAGGCTATTATCTGTCAATTTTTTTCTTCATAGTTTATCTGCTCTTGTTTTTCATGTAAGTTATTGATGAGTCACACCAGTATTACCAACCAATTTTTTGTTAATTTCTGGTCTCACGAGTTAGTTAAAGCTAATGTCCTTAACAAATGGACTGATATCAATTTGCATAAAAAAATTAATACTAATAATTGACATATTTTGTAATGACAAAGTGTATTTCACTGAATGTATTGATATGTCCTACTGTACATTTGAACCCAAAGGAAATAAAGGTGATTTGATTTGATTTTGATTATGGACTAGCCGATAACACCAGTTTCACCCAGGGAAGTTTTCCTAAAATTACCCCTCAAACTCAGGTGCAACAGCTGCAACAGTAAGGAACAGTCCCTTAAAATATTGTCTAGCTCAAGTTTAGCCATACGACAAGCCACTCACGCACATAGATAGGAACACTGCTTTATTCCTACCGGGTGTCAATCCTAAGTTTTCCAATAGCTAACTTTTTATTTTATGTCTGAAAAAACTTCTTTTGGGGAACAGCTTTTATTTTTTATTCTGCTTTTAGGTATGTATTTCAATTTTCATAATTTCCCGTCATTTTTCCAATATGGTGGAATTCTTTGTTTTTTATGTAACATCCTGTATGGAATGGTATTTTTTAATTTTACAGAACATTATAAGACACTTTTGTATATTTGTATTTCTCCCTAACTCAATGGCTAAAGAGATACGAGCAGTTAAATAGTAGTTTTCATTACTAGGAGCACTTTCGCTCCGTGTGATGAACAACTATTTTCATCATTATGAATAAATATCCATTTAATCGTTAACAAATTAGACTACATAATTTTTAGGTTATCCAAAAATAGTCACCATCATTTCCACATTTGTTATTTGTTTACAAACACAAGTTAAGAAATCGTTCAACCTTTCAAACTTAAGTAAAAATTCTAAATTATCAACAGAAAATAAATTACTGTTATACAAAGTCATTTCAAAACCAGTATGGACGTATGGTATTCAACTATGGGGAACATCCAGCGAATAAAAATAATGAATGAACGAATGAATGAATGAATGAATGAATGAATGGTTTATTTCGTTTAATATACATAGCAATTTTTTACAAAAACAAATAGAAATGATCCCCAAATGGGCTATTGCCTGTGGTTGGGGACCGAGCCCATTATCAGAAGCAGAGTCAATCCATGCTTAGTTAATTGATTAGAAAAAAAGCCATGTTGATAACATAGAAGAAATTAAAGAGAAAAAATATTAAAGATGCATGTGTATATTGAAGGGGGGGAAGTGACTGTGTTCAACTTACATAAAATAAGATAACTTTGGAAAATAATTTCCACTAGCAAGATTGAAAGGATAGAACCTGGACCTACTTTATATGAAATTGGGCTTCTTTAATAGCAACGTACTTAAAATTTCTCAACCCAAGAGTACTTTTACTTTTTTTACCTTCCTGTCAAACCCTAACTAAGGATTTTATAGTTTATGAAAAAATACTCCTAAATTGTATAACTCCCTACAGACACTTGCAGTTTCAAACTATTTAACATTATGCATCCTTTCATTTATGTAAAAATACATATAAAAAGTCAATGACCCCTATATTTGATAAAACTCTGGAAAAACATTAATCCTACAATATTTTTACCAATAACACAATAAACACCTAAGCATAACCTAATCCTGAAAGAAAATTTTCTCTTATTTGGAATAATTATCATAGGCCTATGAAAGGCTATTATTTTATTTTTTATTTCAAGTTGTGGAACTCATTGAAATGATACAGCCTCTCTTAGCAAAAATGAGAGCTTTAACAAAGTTTCACAAAAATTATCAAAATGTTCATTCAAGCCATTTTTTAGTTTCACGGCAGGGCCTTATTATTATTCTAATGGGTAAACCTGAAATCGTTTCTGAGGTCAAAATAATCATATGCTCAGGACAATCATAATTCAAAGTACAAATTACCGTTTACACATCACACATGGCTTAGGTCAATAACGTATTTAAATTAATTTAAACAAATAATACAATAAAGACTAAAGTTAGTTTTTATACAATTTTGTAATTTTATGACATTAAACCTTCAGGTTTGATAGGATTATTAAATGCCTATATGCGGTTTTAATTTATGCTATTTTGGTGAACCATATCTATAATTTATGCAGATTGGACAACAAAGACAAACTAAGTATTTTTGCATATGTTTTATAATTTATCGTTTTTGATTTATTTAGGTAAATAGAAATAATACTTTTGCAGTTATATGTGCTGACATGGGTTAACCACATATCCAAAATTTTAGAACGTATCGATTAGGAAAGACAAGAGTCAATAATAGTCTGATTTTATTGTTTCATATTTCAAAATATTATAAATAAAGAGGGAAGGTATAAGCTATTTATATGCTATATAGGTATACCATAAATGTAAAATTCAGCACTTTTACCATTATTTAAAGCAAAATAGGTTCCAAATACACAAGATAAAGAAAATTTGTTTAGTAATTCAACATACACTGGCTTCAAACCAAATCAGTTTAACAGACCAATAAAACTATCACGCAAATTCCGAATTATTACTTTGGTGGTTTTATAAATTTATATCTGATTATTTAAAGAAAGTTTGGTATCAAATTAATATTGTACTATAGGGGCTGGGTGTAGACAGTATGAATATACATTTTAAATATCTTGAAATATGAATATAAATTTAAAGTCTGGTTTAAAGGCGTAACCTTTACATATACTTACATGAACATACACTTTACAGTATTCACATAAGACGATATCAAACACAAGCAAACTATGCTTAACTGAACGCACACGACTATCTAAATATCAACTGAAAATTGAAACAACCAAATGCTTTTCTTACGCGAGGGTGTGCGGCGTACCTTAACGGCCGCGGGCCAGGTGTTCAGCAAAGGGTCGCGATGGCTGATCAATAGTTAAATCTCAAATTAATTCATTAACTGCTTACAACTTGTTTCAAATGCAGCTTGCAACTTCCATTTCCGCGTGCATAATGGAAACTGAAAGCTAAAAAATTATTATGAATCTCAACTCTAGGATAACGACCAATATTTTTAAACAAATCTCTGTAAAAGAAATGAATTCTTTAGGAAAGTTGATAACAGATCGGCTAACAATAAATTTAAACTAGTTTATTTTATATATAAACAACTTAGGTAAAATTAACTTGACTAATGACAACGTTTTTCTGTATGGAAACGATTCCGTTCTTTTAAGTATTTAAGTATTTAAATATTCCGTTCTTTTAAGGTGTTTAAGACATCACAGTTGGAGTTGGGCGACAGATGGAGGAAATCTTTCAGAAAAGCGGAGTGCGGCCTATCTACCGTCAAGAACTGGTTCGATCAAAATCAGCTCCCTCAAAAACCAAAACAATGACAATTTCGTTGAGAGCCGATCACGGTCCTACTAACTTGCGTCTTCGCTTGCACACGTGTGGCGGCATAAATGGGTGTATGACGTGCGATGCTACTGAGAGGGTATCCGATTATAAATACATCGAGATGATTTTCGACGACAGATAAAATTTGTCTGATCATGTCATGTCACTTATTTGAAAAACAAACTTAGAAAATTCTGTTTGATTTTTCAAACCTAAGCTTGGTTTTACCTCTCGATCTGATCAAATTGTTTGTTATGCTTATGAAATTTCAGCTTTGGGAAGTTGTTTCTGAAGTTTAATTTTGCCTTTAAACATCTTTAAAAATCTTTAATTAAATCAACACTAAATAAAAAATTCATTTAACAAGAACTATGAACAGCACATCCAGCTCTATGCATCCATGAAGAACTATGAACATGATCTATCCATTACTTTCGCATTTTATTAAAAATCCCCAAACTGACAACATTAATATGTTCAAATAAATTGTTAATGAATGTCTAGTAGGTATTGGCAGGACAGAAAATGATTATTTTTAAGTTCCCCATTTGCAAAAAGCAAACTGAGTGTGAGTGTTTGTGAGAGTGAAAGCGCGCGCGCGCGCGCGTGTGTGTGTGTGTGTGTGTGTGCATGCGTGCTTGCATATGAATGAATGTGGATGTGTGGGTCCGTCCGTCCGTCTTCTGCAGGGGGGAATGTCTGCCTGCAAGTCTCTGGTCTCTGTAACTACTGTCGCGTCACAAACGTTTAGCTTGACAACCTCATAATATGCGCATAATCTCTTTCCTATTTTTCCTATTTTTGGTAACAGCCGAAAAATAGGAAAGAGATTATGCGCATATTATGAGGTTGTCAAGCTAAACGTTTGGGCTGTTACCAAAAAGCCACGAATTTTCGGTCCATCTGAAATTACCAAATAGCCACGACCATTAGTGAGGATTAAGAAGGGTCATCTCGTAAGGAACAAAGTGTCCAAAAAGCCACGATCGCTGCGGCAGGTAGGCGCTGCCAGGGAGGTAATGGTCGGGAGGAATGGGAATTTTAAATTCCCTCTCTCCTGCCCGTATTTGTCTTCCATGCCACTGCCGCCCCCTTCGATGCAGACCACGCCACAACATATCACCTTAGATGTAAGATATAAGATAACTAACAAGTAAATTTGTTTAACATACAAATAATGTAAACCATTCATAAACTGTTTACAATAAATTAATTTACAAACAAGCACTCTTTCCTTTTGTTACTTACAACTAAATCAACTTCTTCACCTACCATCTTACCACTTTCAATAATCTTACAAGACTGGTGCGAATGGTGTAAAACTGGTACAAAAATGCCTAACCCCTTAAAACTAGTTATGGTGGCGCCGTATTACACCGGAAATCGCGCGGGAGCGTTGACATTTGCTCATACGTGCTCTCTTTAGAATATGTAATTTAAAATATGTTAGTCTTGTTTTATAAACTTGCTAGAGACTTAATTATTGAAGAATTCGTGCAACGCCAAATATCAAATATACAGAACAATATAGTGTTGGCCAATAAACTATTATCATAATTATATAATAAATTATTATTTCATGAAAAATAAATTTTTTATTTTACAAACTACTAAGTGCAGAAGTAAATGGTTTAAGTCAAGGAATTACCAATTCCCTTTTTCCCAGAGGTGGTGCCGGCTACCTGGCTGAGCCGTCATGGCTTTTCGGACATTTCAGCGCTGGCAAACGAACCCTTCTTAATCCCCTCTAATGATCGTGGCTATTCGGGAGGGTCAGAGCGGCCCAAAAATTCGTGGCTTTTCGGTAGTTCCCTATTTTTCACCATCATTATCATTACACAAATCAAGGTCGTCGATCAACGCACAATGTATTTTTGCCAAGTTTTATTTATTCTTTAACATTTATTGTACACTTATTATTTTAATCAATTTAGTATATTTATTAAGTACATAGAGCACTAATTTTTATTTTGTATATTGTAGACAGGAACTTTTTTCGAACTCTTTCCTTATACTCACAGGCAAAAACGCAAATTAGGAAATATTTTAGTGTCGTTTCTGTATTTGTATTGTGATTATACAATTGTAAAATTTTGTGCTGAATAAACTCATTTAGTTTATAACAGTATTACCTAAGATACAGGAATATGGTTAAGAAAAATTTCAAGGAAGCAAAGCTATCTCATCACTACGCTACAAAATTTAGTAACAGCTAGGGTAATTTGAAAACGGTAAAATACTGTTAATAAAATCGCAGGGAAACACAAACACACATTTTTAACTGAACCTATGTACTGAATCTGTAAGTAGTCCTAAAATGGTTACCAATGTATTGAATAATTATTTTTATCAGTTGATAGAGAAGTTTTTGAAGTAATGTACTGTAATAGTTTCGCAGATTTGCCATTGAAGCAATGCTTTTCTAGTTACGATTTAGGGAGTCAAGAGTGAAAAGATAAAATTAAGATATCTGATTAGAAATCAAAATAAAAATGGCGTCTTCTTAGGGTTTTACTGAAAATTTCAGCCTCAGACACTCTTGTAAAACCATATGTTGAGCAACAAGAACCACTGCCTTCCCAATAGTTGTAAAGTGTATAGAAAAAGAATCAAAACTATGGGGACAGTAAGTATAAGATACCTGCATATACCCACTTAAAGTTTTGCTGTCTGATAAACATTTATTAACTTAATTTGAAAAATGTATTATAAAGAATCAAAACCATGGGGACAGTAAGTATAAGATACCTGCATATACCCACTTAAAGTTTTGATGTCTAATAAACGTTTATTAACTTAATTTGAAAAATGTATTATAATTGTTATTCATGAAAAATAAAACCGAAATAAAAATGGGAGGTAACGCATACTCCCGTCATCTTATTCTAAATCAAACACAAGTTTCCCACAAGAAAGCAGTATCTGATATTTGAAATACTCATTTTTGTTACTTGACTCATCGTGATAGTGCTCTCAAAAGTAGCTCAATACTGGAGTTTCCTGCTAAATGTAGTGAAAAGATTGATATGTCCACTCTGACTCTTGCGTGTGCAATGTAAAACATGAATGGTTGAGCAAAAGTAGCACAATGGCAGCAAAAAAGATTGATAAAAAGAATTTCCAGATTCAAAAAAGATAACTGGCGAATTTATAAATTTAATACGAACATGTTGATTCCGTTACCACCCAAGATTATGTTGCAAACTATTCAACGAGATTTTTAATTTACAAGGATTGCCCGGATTATCACATAATCTGCAAGTAGGCATTATTTTGTGCAACATCCACTTTTTGTAATAGCACCAAGGTAAACAATTAAATTAATAGTGTTACTGAGGTCAATTTTGACAGGGAAGTATACAAAAACGAAGACGTTTTGATTCCACACATTACCATAATTTTGAAGGATTGGCTTTCGACTTGAAATAGTTTTAATTTTCAATGCAGCTGACATTTGTAATTTATATTTAAAAATCGCAATAGCAGTCGTTACTTTTTTGTAACATCACTCTCAAAACCCATGTTTATTTATATAAGTTTTTCCAACCAAGATCTGTGTCAGCTTGAAGTTCAAAATACTAAATACTCTCGGCTTGGTCTTTAGCAGCACATTTTAACTTCCGATAGTTTTGTTTACTCAGACATTCAGAGCTTTTATATAAAATGAGTTCCTTCAATGTGATAGTATTTTAACATGTTTTGAGTTTTTTCAGCACTAATTAATAATCAGTTAACAGTGAACAGCCAGTGCTTCCAATCTTTCCAGTTTTTATTGTCAGTTCAACACAACATAATGCTCCAACATAATGTTCCTTTAGAGTAACATAATTCCATGAAAAGTGATATCACACAAATTATAAATGTAGATAATAATTAAAATAGTCCCTACAGTGGTGCCTTTTTGAGAGACCCATCTTATAACAGTTCCTACTTCGCTAATTGGAAAGCTAATTTTGACGCTTGGCGCTTTCTATCTAATAAGCAGCTTTTGAACTAATCATGAGCTAATCTAAAGTGTGATTAGACTATTTTTGAATACGTTGCATCCCTCCTTTTTTGCTCTTATTATTGTCTTTACAAACATAAGTTATGAAATTAAACAGAACATTTTTCAGTTTTGAGGCCGCTCCAATTTAAAAACCAAAATGCTTTTAATAACAAATATGGTTTCTAAACCATATTTTTATGCGAGGTGCAGCCGAGCTTTTAAAAACGATCAAACACTAAAAAGACACTTTTGCTCCGAGTGATGAACAACGTTTTTTATCATAATGCGGAATTACTTTTAATATTGAAAATTTGAACAATAAAGTTGTATTTTTGAGGTTATATTTACAAAGTAAGAAATATTCAGTGTTTACATTTCTGTTATTTACAAACAATACGTTTTATAAACAAGACTTTAGGTCCTAACAGCTAACTTTTTAGGTCCTAGGACTTAAAAAAGATAACAGCTTATTTTTTAGGTCCTAGGACAAAATAGCAATGTTTTGGGTACTAGTTTGAGAACAAAAAACAGGTGAATTTCGTGCAGAATGATAAAAAAGATATTATTCATATGGAAAGAGTTTATACCATAGACTTAAATTCCTGGCGGAAGTAAAACTGTATTAGTCAATTTAAAACTGTAAAATGTTTACCATATTTCTGTCAATACAATTACATGAACACAATTTCTATAAGTTAGCAGCATAGCATTAAAATTTTGAGTAGTGGCGAGGTGGCGTTTCTGGCCCAATCAAACTTTGACAGCCAGTCAATTTTTTGACAGCTACTTCCGGTCACGTGACCGGAAGTGACGTCATCAGCTGTGACGTGTTGTTGGTGGGTATTTAAAGTTTAAATGCCCTGCTGTGCTGGGTATTTAAATTTTAAATGGCCGGAAGTGTGTCAAGGTCGTTTGGGGATGTTTTTAAAAAAGATCTTGCATTTTCGGATTTTCCGAAAATGCAAGATATTTTCTTTTTTTATTTATTTGTTTTTTACAAAAGTATTATTTTACAAGTTAGTAAAGTTTGCTCCCAAATTTGAAAAGTAAGTTGTTGTCGGTGCTGAAATTTCTTGTTTATTTTCATTCTTCTTGTTGTTGTAAGTTGGCAAAACACATTTTTTTCGTTTTGATTGTTTGTTGCATAAAGTTCTAAAGATAAACCAAACCCAGTGGTTATAAGTTGTTTTAGTTCTTCACTAAAAATTTCCAAATCCTTGTAGGTTGTAAGATTGATAGTGTTGTAGTGAATCCCGCGAATGTTGAGAGACATGACTAGAGTTGTTTACTCGACGAGAGGTGTAGCAGGAATGACTATTGCAAAGCCGGTGCTGCAGGTACCTCCGATGGTAGTGGGGGTAGTGGTGGGGGTAATGGCAGGTGGGGGTAATGGCACTTTGAATTTAATCGTTGCCACAATAGACCGAGTCGATGTTGCAATTCTTCTAGTTTATCCAACCGGTTCTTTTGATATGTTTTGCAACTACATTTACAATAGCTGAAAGAATTACATTTTGTACAAGCTTTTCCGTCAACTTGATCTTCAGGTATTCTAAAACATTTTTCTTTGCAACAATAAGTTATAAGTGTTAGATTATTTATTTTGGATGACATGTTGGTTGTAGCTTGTCTTAAACAGAACTGAGCCTCTCAACGTTAAAGTTTCGTATTTATGTAAAGTATTCGAATAAAACTATCGAATAAAATAATCGAATAATACTATCGAATAAAATAATTGAATAATACTATCGATTAAAAAGTTCAAGGTCATCCGTTTGAGGTTTTAAAAAATACAACATATCAGTATATAAAAACATATACTGATATGTTGTTTTTTATCTTTTTATTTAAAACATTTTTTTACAATGTTATTTTTGTGCGATGTGCAGAGTTAGTTCCGTAGAGTTGTTTCCGCTCATTCCGTGTGACACCAAATATAATGATCCTGGTTGAATTTCCCGCAGATCTTCATTTTGCAGCAACTGGACGAATCGTTTTGGAAGATATACTTGAAACTTTGGTTCATCACCCGGTGTATATGGTGCATCGGATAAAGATGCGACGACTGCGTCTCCATGCGTTGTATCAATTTTCTTCATTTCATGAACAATATAATGTTTCTGTTCTTTTAATTCTGAACATTTCTTGATAATTAGAGTATTTGATTTTGAATGCAAGTTGAATTGTTCAACTAAACATTGGAGAAACTGTTGTGATGCCATCCTTCACAGGAGATGATGTCTGTTCGGAGTATGGAGTTAGACTGATACTCGGGGTGTGTTGCCTCTTCGTTTATATAACCTTCGGAACCCCCACTACATTCTTCCGTTTGTTGTTGTAAGTAAGCAGCCAAGTGATACGCGTTTTGTAATGCGCATTGAGATTGGTTGTGTTTCGGATTTATTGTAGAAACACAAATATTTCTAGCATCAAAGTGAAATGTTTTGTCCACTTTTATGTTTAAAACTTCTTTGTTTGTGTACTGTCGTATCCAATTCTTTTTTTCCAATCCTCTGGTATATATGTGTGTAAATTGTTTGCAAAAATGAAACATAATTTTGTGTACATTGTTGTACGGTAGGAAACCTTCATACCAATGGATATGATGAAAATTATTTGTTAGCCATCTGTTTGTTATTTTAGCTTTTGACTTTAGTTCATGGACAGAACACGGTGCTTCAAATAAAAACGGGTATGCTACTTGTGTAAGCAAATCCAAAATTACCAATTCTTTTATGATAAATCTATCATCGTTTCCGCGAAATGCTTGAAATTCTATTACACAAGGTTTTGCTGCCATTTCTTCATCCTGTCTGCTCATCATGGTGTCTGCTGATCAACTGTTTTCCACACCACGGTAGGTTAGATATATATAAACCAGGCCGTACAGTTGTAGGCGCGTTGGTGTATGTTTAACGTGGGCACCATCGCCAGTAGGCCTACCCCACGGTTTATTCTTTTGTTAAATTACATTGTAGTTTTAACCTAGCAAAGTACCTTCTTCTGTATTATTGTTGTTGTTGGTTTCTTCTTCTGTACTGTTGTTGTTGTTGGTTTCTTCTTCTGTAGCCTCCGTTGCAACTTCAGTAAAAGGTTCAAAGTTTCTTAACTGCCTCCACATTTCCACTTCGTGAGGTATTCTATTAAAGATGGATGTATCTATTGGTCCGTATTGTAAAGTGCTTTCTGGTTGTTTTTCGCATGCATCTACCAGATATTCCTTAATAACAGAGCTTGAAAATACTAATTGTTTCATATACCTGGTAATAGGTGATGTTGCATAGTTTAAAATGTAAAATTCTTCACGTGTTAGAAGAATTTTATTTTCAAATTAATAGAATTAATATAAGATATTAATAGAACTAATGTTTATCTTTTAGGTCTGTTTCGCATTATGCGAGTCTTATCGTTCCGGCAAAAGTCGGATGCCAGAATAACCATCCGACACAAAGTCGGACAGTGTGAAAGCGCCCCTTCGATCAAATGTTCCACTGCTGCCAACGTGTTAGGCCTAGAATAACACAATCCGGCGGGGGGTGTAGGACCAACAAAAAATCCTTGTCGGATTGTGTAAAAGGCTCAATACATTTCTTTGCACTACCAAATCTTCTCCGACATCCGACTTTTTGGCGGAACGACAAAAACCGCATAGTATTGGACTTTCATTTTTCAAATTAATATACTAAAAGTTTATAGTTTTCATGTTATTTAGTAAATGCCTAAAAACATTTACCTAAAATCCAAGATGGCGGCAACTTGCCTACCATCCATATGGGCTGTTGGGTTTCTTAAAACACACACCTAGGAAGATATGACTGGTGATAAGGTGTGAAATGACTGGGCTCTATGTCAAAACTGATTGTCTTCTTCAAAAGAGACAGGATTATTGAGTATTCCCAAAATAAAGTGTTATTTGACCAGTTCTTTTTTCATTCAGGTAATTTCAGGTAATAATGCGCCTTTGCAAGATATGGATCCAAATTTTGTTGCCATGCTATTTGTTTGAGTATTCACTGATTATGGTTATATCATTGCAATAACTTAACAAATCTCATTGCTTGATGTGTCGTAGCATAACGGTTGACATGGTTAATTTGGCTATTTGTGTATTAAGAGCGCAAAGTACGGCATTGCCGCTCGAGAATTGTAGATGAGCGGAAACATTTCGAGAGCGGCAATGACTATTTGTGCTCGTAATACACACAAGAATTTTCCTTCCACAATTATAAAAGTTTAACTTATTAACTAACCTATACAGAAAAGTTCATTGAGGTCGTTTTTGCTTATTCTATTGGAACGAACCGGAAGTTAGTGCATAGAAACGCCGACTGTGAAATCAGCTGATTTAGAGCAAGACAACTAGAATTTAGAATACGGTGAGTGTCATGGGATTTCTGACCAATAGAAACTGGTCTTTGGTGTTTGACGTCATAGTTATCTTTCTTTTGTGCCACCTTAACCTAATAAGTAACCCTGATTTAGCGAGCGGGAATGAAATGAAAGCGGAAATGAACCGTTTCGTGTACTTTTTACAGGTGTTGCAATGTGATTATTTCCATAGAAAAAACTGTTTTGAAATTCTGCGTTTTTGACATGACACATGTTTACAATTAAATTATATATTTTCCCAGGCCGGCAGGAAAGTTCCCACCTTCTCAGATAGCCTTTGTGGCTACGGATTTGAAGCTGAACGAAGCTAAAATTGATTTTTTTGCTAAGAAAATGAAGGCCAATTTCCTGACAAATTTTGAAGACTCGTCGCCGACATTAGATCAATTAACTGAATGTATGCCTAATAGAATACCAAATGTCCCAGAAAACAAAGACTTCATTGGAAAAGTTGCGATTGATGAAGTAAAGTTTCTCGTCATACCAGAAACGGGTGTTGAACGGGAGATGGTGTCGATGAAATGGGGTATTGCAAACCTAAGGTAAACTACAAACATATCATTATTACTGATTTTATCCAAAAAAATTACTGTTGTTTTAGGTAAACACACCGGTGCCTGAAATTTTAAGAAGCCGTTTGCCCATTATTACCTCTGGATTTGTAAAAATAGGAATTTAATCTATGTCATTAATTGTAAGTGATTCCAAATTTAGTTTGGTTTCAAAACTTACCGTAATGAAGGGGTTTTTAATATTTTTTTGTTGAATTTTTCAAATCAGCTCAACCCTAGTCCATGTTCCAGTGCCGTTCACTAATAAAATTTTAAGCCCAAAAATTCATATTCTTTAGAATATAAAGGTGTATTTGTATAAAATATCAAACTTAATGATTTATACTACTTATGAATATCGCTAAAATTACAACCACAAAACCGAACCTGCTCCTTAACGATTCTAATTAGTATAACTCCAAAAGCGATGCCATCCGGTAGAGAAGACTTTAAACAACTACCATTTTTTTTATATGAGCTCAATGATATTATGTGCTTAGTAAAAATAACACGAATAAACATAGTTTCTCTAAAAAAACTTAATCTTGTGTAAAATATTGCTAGGGAACCGCGTTATAAGGCAAATTAATCAAACTGCCAGACATTGTAGCAGTGTTGGCTATTGGTGCGTTCAGCTTAGAAGCATAGTCAGTTTGAATCGCTCATTGATATATGTACTAAAATCAATCAACCATTATGTCTTTATATTAATAATATTTCTATGCAGTATATTTTTTTGCACTCATTGTTAATATATATTTTAGTGAGAATGAATACTTTGAAAAATCGGATGAAAAGAGGATGTTTCACTACTACGTTAGATTCACCAAGGCGATCTTTGGGGGACTGGTGTCGCCCGATAGTTGGGAGTCTGCCATGTACTTCAACGCCCTGGCCGAGTTCGTGGCAGTACTGATGATGCCTGAGGTAATCTATATATATAAGCCAAAACGGTTGACTGACCGACTGACCCACTCACTCACTCACTCACTCACTCACTGATCACAGTTTCTCAAAAACCATAACGCTTTGGACCATGAAACTTGGCTAAATTATTCATTATAGGCTCTAGATGCGTACTAAGAACGGATTTTAAAATATATTCTCTCAAAATGCTGCAAAATTTCATTTTAGACGTTTTCTTAATCTAAGCCATATGCGTAGCAATCTAATAATGCAAGGCGTATGTTTTTTTAGCCAACAGCAATTGATAACTTTCTGAAATTAACGTGGGAACGACCTAGTGAAGATCTAGATGAAATAATGGAAAAGGGGGTGGATAGTTTTCAACGTGACATCACTGGTAAAAATAAAGGTAAAAAAACTACATCAGTCTGTTGAACAGTCATATTTACAGAAGGCAAAGGAAAGTTAAATTAGGATAATCTTTTAGGCGTGATAATTCAGTATTTATGATCGATCAATACCTTAACCCAACATTTGATAGTAAGTTTACATTCCTTTTATTTATTTTTCAGTATATTAGTTATATATTTTTTCTATGACAAAAGAGTTATCACTTTATCAGTTTGTTTGACTGTCGGTTGTGAATGGTTATTTCTTCCTTTCTTACAGAGCAGCGTGGTTCCTTTAATAATAATAGTGACGTATATTAAGGTATAATTACGGTAGGATAATATAATGCTCTGAAATATAAAATCATAAGGCGAATTTTTCTTTATAACGTATCGAAATGTTACAAATTAGTAACCAAAAGTGACTTTCAATCAAAATATTGAATTAAAAAATCTCCCATTACATCAAAACGAAAAATATTTATGGTCTCGGGCTTAGATAATCACGCTGTTTCAATTAACTGGGAAAAGGGTATATTGTATAGAGGATACTGTATAACCTTAACGCACTCGTGACTGAGATAAAAATAATTCCTTCCGATTTTTCAGGCTTGTTGTTGTTCCGAATGATCTATGCTTTCCAGAAACAGAACTTCATTAGCGAGGTACAGACGTTTTTAAACACTTACAAGTACAAGACTGCCTCGCTTGACAATCTATGGCAGGCGTTAAAAGGACGGGGTAAGTACAACTGACTAGGATGCAATTAAATGTATTTAATTTTTATAATTCCAACAAGCACATATTGACACAAATTAACTCAAAACACGGTCTCCAAAAAGAGGATACCATGTTAGAAAACTAATACGTATGTGTCATCAGAACTGATATTTTACGTTTATGGGTCAAATTAGTTATCAAGGGTACGGGAAAAAAATTAATTTATTTCTTGTATTCGTGCTAGATGCTGTACTTGTTCTCGGCACGGATTTCAAGAGATTATCACATTGAAATATTGAGCTTCAGTAGTAAAATGATTTGAAACATCCGTTTCTCCTTCTTTGGATACTGTTCGTTTTACTATAATTTAAAAATATTAGGTTTTATCAAATATATTTTTAAATGTTTAAAATATGTAGAGGTTTTAACATAATCCAAAAATCTTTATTAGATTTTTTAACTAAGAAATAAAAAATATTTAATGTTGATAGCAGATTTGCTCTATTCTGAGTTATCCGTTAACATATTATTTATAGTTTCTGTTCGGAAAATTAAGTTTCTAATGCGGAAAATTAGAAGATAGGAATTCACGCTTCTACACTAGGCTTTAACCATTGACTTTATTTATAATCAATGTTTTAAACTACGGTTTGAATATGTTTTCAAGCTCCAAAAGTTCAGCTTTAGGGATTATCATGAACCGGTCGAAAAATATTAGTTAACCTCTGCAAAGGATATTTTGACTTGCATATTATTTTCCCCTTTAATGTACTAAAAATCCATTATATAGTTTTGATACTGGTTTTTACTGAGTTTTTTACCTCTGGTTTTTATTTAAACGCATTGTTTTCATATCTAATTGAATCATATTAAAAAAAAAACTTGAAATAAAATTTACTAATTTAAAAATCAAAGCAATCATTAAATGTTTGATTACATGCAAGAGTAATAACCACTTGATTTTTTATACTGTAAATATTGATCTATTTGTCTTACCAGGTTTTACAATAAAAACATTGCCATTTACATGGGGGCAGATCTTTGTATAAAGACGAAATATGACAAGTCTTCTTTGTTATGGTTATGTCGTACGTACGGTACAACCAATCAAATCTTAAGTTATTTTTAGCTTTATTTGGAATTGCGTATACTATAAACTTTGATTCACAATAAAGGCTACCTTACGTAAATGCAGCTTTTAAAAATGTTTGGAAGATAAAGAGTTCTTTCCTCGATGGTGAAGCTGAGGCGCCAATAATGACAAAAACAGTCAACAACAATAAACTAAATCTAAATCCCTTAGACGCTAACGATTCGGACTTGCTACGAATCATGCCCTATTCGTGTTTCCTTTTAGAGTTGACAGATGGCAGTGATTGGAGAATGGCAATCAAGCAATTTACTGATCAAGAAGGTTACCCTATACTTACAGTGATGCGGGATGATCCAGCAAAAAGCGAATTTAACTTTGATCAGGTAAGCTAGCATACTTAATAATGTCCATTAAAAGGGAGCAATAAAACGTGTGAAGAGCGGATGGATTATTGATGCTCAGGGGCTTATAGATAAACTAAGAATCCTTAAAGCAAGAAAATAATCCAAAAAATAGCGCAATGGCGGATTTTTTATTTAAAAGGTTGAAAATTGGTGGAGAGGTCACGCATACAGCTGGGATCATAACACTAAAATTCCCAAAAACTCCAACTTGGGCAACATGCCGCAATCTTAAAAAACATTTCCATTCCGTGCTTCTCTAAATATTTTTTTTTAATTACCACAAACCTATAAGAGTTACAAAGAAGTGTGATTGGCGTTTTTTGTTGAAAATCAAATTTTCAAAAAAATGAGTATAAATATGTACAATAAATATTGGTAATAACTATTGATATTATTAATTTTCTAAAATCTTGCAATTCTAATACCCCTGCCCCTGTCATTTATTACTCATTAGGGTCAAAGGGATTCGCCCCCTTGGGAACGTATTTTATATCAAATTTTACATGTATCCCTTATGTCAGGGATATTAGAATTAAAACATTTCAGGAAATAATGATATTAATATGTTTAGCAGTTATAGCAGTTATTTTACTAACAATTCTTGTATATATATATATATATATAATCATTTTATTGGAAATTATATTTTCTTCAAAAAACGCCATTTATACTTGTTTTGTATCTCTTTTGGTTTTCGTGCTAATCAAAAAAACGTTTAGAGAAACGCGAACCGGATTTTTTTTTTAAGATGGCGGCATTTTACCCAAGCTCCGACCACGAAAGCTCCTAAGCTCCCAAATAGTCGTTCCGAAAACTACTTTGTTGGAGCCAGGATGCACCGAAACAAATATTTCCACTTACAGCTTGAACTTAGAAATTTGTAGCAAGATATTACTTTCTCCATGCGGCTACGTGTACGGAGAGAAAGTAAAGAATGTAACGTAGCCATGGGCCCAAAATACAGTTGATGAAATCACATAGACGTTTCTTAGAGTTCATAGATTAATTTGATCTAAAGTATGTGTATGCGTAATGGCTAAATGAAAATTACGATACTTCACTAACTCTGACATAAACATGGGGAGGCAATAACTAGGATCGCTCCGGAGTATAAGTTTCGGCCCTGGGCCCTTTCATAGTAGGTAATACCTCTAGAGGGAGGGCCAGCATGTACTCACCACCCCCCTTCGTGGGAATTTTCGTCACCCATATTTTTTTGTTGTTACTGACAAGTACTTTAAGGTTTTTGCTTGTTTACAGCATAACCCAAGAAAACAAAAAATATTATCGATAAATAGTTGAAAAAAATTAACATGGATAATTTTTGAAAAAACTACTTCATTGCACTTTTTACAAGCTTTTTTTGAGATATTGACTCGAGGCCAACGCCTAGCATTGTTGGCCGGTTAATTCTTTATTTTGACAAGAAAATAATTTTCGGCCGCCATCTTGGATCCGCCATGTTGGATATAAACTTTCTTTTACGTAAAGATGGTGTTGTGATAAATCATTATGAACTAGATTTTTATGCTGATTACAATGCTGAAACCCGTTTTGAAAATATGCATTTGTTAAAAATATATACTCAAATGAAAATTCATCCCTATACATTTCTTATGGACGTTTCATGTTTTCAGTTTGTTTTTGGGTTTTTTTTTATATTTCTCCTTATAATTAAGAAATGTAGTAGGTTTACATCTTAAAATACTCAGTAAAATACCGGCTTCCATTTAAGATATTAATTATCAACATCGGACAAGTGGCAGATGATAACCTAAGGCTCAATGTAACCTAAATATCAATTTTTTGGAAATTGGTTTTTAATCAAGTATTTATATATCCGGTTCTAAATAAAGTATTTAGTTCATTTTGTCCTAAATCTCTCAGTAAGCCATCAGCTTTCAAGAAAGCTAACTCTCAATAAAGTCAGACTTAAGTTTAAATGACTCATGAGCTTTCACTCAACATAAATTCAATTTATTTGCATCATTTTACATTTATTGAAAGATTTCTCTTGTTCCAAAGAATACTCAAAGATCGCAAAGGTCCTAATTAACTCTGTAGATTATTGGCTTTCATTTGAGTCATACATTATTTTAATAGATTGAGTTTTACGTGAGTAATGGTTCTAAAACCCACATAAAATTAACTTTTTCAGACACTTTTGCTTACATAAAGACTATATCTCCAGTTCTAAGACAGGTATGGAGTTCTAAATATTTTTATAAGACTCAATAGATATCACCTTTCTTTTGAGACTGCGATAATTTAATTCTTATATGTTCGAGATGAGTTATGATCCACTATTAAGCGTAAAATTTAAAAATCAGTGATCTTTATGTCATAATAAGCCTTGAAATCCGTTTACAACTTAACCGTTTTTACATATCAATATTTCAAATAAAAGTCAACGTATCACTGCGTATTTTAAGACAAAAATGAACTAAATTCCTTATTTGGAACCGGATATATAAATACTTGATTAAAAACAAATTTGCAAAAAAAAATTAAGTTACGTTGAGCCTCATAAATCATCTGTCACTAGTCCGATGTTGATGATTAATATCCTAAATGAAAGCCGGTATTCCAATAAGTGTTCAAAGACTAAAACTTACTACGTATCTTAAATATCAGTCAACAGTAATAAGTGGTATTGCGACGTTAAGGCATGTAAACCTGTTCATTATTGATAAACCGACGCCGGAAGGCTTCAACATGAACCAAAAAAATAACAAAGTTGTTTAAATATTTTCAGTGTTCCAAACGTTGGTGTATTTCAATGCGCGCATCAGAATTTTATCGTAATTTCTTCGCGGTTTGAACCATTTGGTAGGCAAACGCCTGACGGAAGTTCGCTCACTTACGATGTACCTGTATGCATGGTGTAAAGAAAAAAGAAAGGTGTGTGCACAGTCTGCTAGTGTGACGTAGTTGGGCTCACGCAACTAGCGTTTATGACGACTACAATACAAACCAGTTCATAAAACTCAATAATAGTATATTTCATTACAAGGACCTAAAGTGACGCTTTTCATACAAGGTCAAGTTTTACAACCGAGGCTGTAAGCCGAGGTTGAAAAATGACCGAGTAACGAAAAGCAGCTTTAGGTCCGTGTGATGAACTATATTTTTCGTTATATTGCTCAATACAATACGTAAACTACTTAAGAAAACCAAAATGTTACAGCTTGTTTACCTTTAAAGATACCTTCAAAAGATGCCACCGTCTTGTTCTTGCTATTTGAAGCAATCAGCTGTCTGTTTCATTTGTGTTAGGGTAGACTGACAACAATGAACAACTATCGACGTATCGAACGCATGTAATAATCGATTGGTGAAATGAGCGAGTTTCACAAATTAATTAAACTGACAACAATGAGTGTTTCGATAATAACGATGAATGTTTCGATTATTTGTAATCGAATGAATATTGCTCGATTATTACGACGTACTCGGCACTTTTTGACTTTTATAGTCCTAGGACTCTTAAAGAGTCAGCTGGTATCGAGTACATCAGCTTTTAATTCCTAGGAATAAAAAGAGTGTATTTAGGTCCGCAAAACATGCATTAAAAACATCTGTTTTTGGAGCAGTATAACGAAAAAATATTTATGTGTACGGTCTTCGTTCAGCTTTCATACCGCAAGGTCCGCTAGTTGCATGAGCCCAACTACGTCATACCAGCTGACTGTATACACATACCCTTTCTTTTTTCTTTACACCATGCCTGTATGGGCGATGCTCAGACGACATAGGCGATCTTGCAGTCTGTTTAATTTTGTGGTCTCTGGATTCAATCTATATTATTTTCCACATCAATCGGTAGATTTTTGACTAATCTTAATTTAATAGAAAATTCGAAGAGATTGGCTACACCGTCTGGGTAGTGGGTCCTGGTGTTACGAATCAGACTGTTCAGTCGTTCAAATTTACAGCAATAAAAACTTTAGAGAAAAAATATTTTAGAAAAAACAAACATGGCAAAAATACTAAGGTTAGGCCTAGTCTTCATCCAACAATCATTTCAAATCGTAAAAATAATCTATGGACACCCGGTATTTACTATATTTTTTCAATCATAATCCTTCATCCTTCCTTACATTTCTTGGCTTTCACAGGAGCCATTTGTTGGAAGTTTCAAAGAGAGGATGGACAAGCGATTTGAGCAAGATAACAGCAATAGATGCTGGAATATCCCAATATCTTACGACATTTACAATTTGAAAGACAGGAGTAAAAAAGGTGCTACTGTATGGAACTATTGGTTAACGTGTGAACCCGGCAAATCGGGAGTGCAAATAAACTGGGTTATGAACACGAAAGCAGAAAAAGGGGAAGTAGCAGTTTTTAACATAGACTGTTTAGGTAGGTGAAAGTTGTATTTATTTTATAAAATATAGTTTATTAAATTCAATTCCTAAGGCCTCAATTGAAGTCTCATAACTGTTTGGGTTATAGGTTGAACAATTTTCAATTTTTACAGTATCTGTTAGATTTTCTACAGAAGAGTTATTAACGTTTCCTTCAATATTTTCATCTTCGTTTAAATTTTCAACAATGTTATTAAATGGCATGTTGTTAGGATGACCAAAGTTGTTGTTAACATAGGCGAATGAGGATTTTGGCATACTGATAGGGTGATGCCAATAAAAGCCTTCAAATGGTCTTTGATAATATAGTTAGCAAACAATAATATAGTTAGCAAATGTTCAGTTTCATTTCAAATGTTTCAAGAGCCTTATATGATCATAAATATGTTTTCGGCCTTTTTCTTGATTTAAGTAAGGCTTTTGACATGGTGAATCATGGTTTACTTTTGGAAAAAATGGAATGTTTAGGTATTAGAGGTATTCCCTTGAATTGGATTTCGTCGTTTGTCTTGAACAGGAAGCAGGCAGTCAAGGTAAATTACGTTGACAATAAGGGCTGTATAAGGTTTCATGAATCTAGTGAAGTAGCTGTTAGTTCCGGTGTCCCTCAAGGGTCAGTCCTTGGACCGATTCTTTTTTTAATATTCATTAATGACATTGCCAGCAAGGTCCCAAGTTCAGATCTTTGTTTGTTTGCGGACGATACTTCCCTGTGTATCAATGATCACACCATAACTGGTACTGAAATGAAGGCTTTCATTCATAGTAGTCTTTTACTGCAGTGGCTGGAGGATAACAATCTTTCTGTAAATACTGGAAAATCTAAACTCATTGATTTCAAACTTAGGGATGAGGGTAGTAGATCTTCGACCTCATCATTGGGGATACTGAGATAGATTCTTGTGATCAAACCAGCTTCTTGGGCCTAATAATCGATTCTCGACTTAACTTCTCAAAGCATATTGATAAGGTTGCAAGCAAAATGAATAGCGGAATTTTCACTATTCGCAGGCTAGCTTTGTTTTCTGATAGGAAGGTTCTTCTCACTGCCTATTTCGCTTGTGTGTATCCTCATATGTGTTATGGTCTACCAATCTGGGGAGCCGAAACTGTCAGAACGAAGAGGATATTCATATTAAAGAAGAAAGCTTTGAGACTCATTTTTGGTTTGGGGAGGGTTGAAACTTGCAAGGGTGTATTTTCTGGTAATAATCTGTTGACGTTTCCTTGCATTTATATTTTCGAATCCCTCTCATTTCTTGTTAAAAATAAACATCTTTTCCAGTCTAATCTCTCATCTATGTATGAATTTAGAAGGCGAGATCTCCTAACTATTCCCCAACACAACACCACTTTTTTCGATAACCAAGCATTTTATTCTGGAATCAAATTATTCAACTCCCTCCCATCCCACCTAAGATCTGTTACTGATCCGGTCACCTTTAAAAGGCTTCTGAGGACCTTTTTGATTAGGAAGGAGTTTTACAGTGTATCTGATTATTTAAATGATACAGGTTAGTTTTAGTTACCGCATTTATCTTTTCTTTTCTTTATATTCTATTGTACTAATTCTTTGTATTTAATGTTCTGTGAACATTTATTTTGTGACGTTTGTCAATGCTGTTTACAGTCGGATGACAATAAATGATTGATTGATTGATTGATTAATTGATTGATTGAACAGATTACCAAGATTGCTGACCCCATTAAAGTTGGGATATTAGTTTGAATATAGAATTTTTAGTTTCTTTAGGAGAGTTTAACATTTATTAGATATAAATAACTGTGAGTCAGATAAGATCCTATTAGTTTCATTTAAAGTATGGTGAAATTCCATGGTAAGACTTCTTTGAATATATTTCACATTATAGGTATGATGATTGGCTAAGTTTTTATATGACTCGAACACTAGTGCAGTGAGATCAAAACTAGTTTTCATAGCAAGGTGAAGTACTTCACTATGGAATTGGGGAGGTATAGCATTTACGGGAAACTTTACTTGTAAGTCTTTAGGTGTTAAGTTCAATGATAGACAAGCTGTAAGAAACATGATATGACAGTTAATTTTAGCAAGCTTGTTTTGTGGAATCGAAACTGTTTGAGCAAATAAGTACGAGTGTTTACCTAAGAGTTCATTCTATGACCATTGGTTACCGAGATGTTTAAAGCGGTAAACACAGTACGTTTTCCCAATGTTAACCTCATGGAAAATAAGTAAAATTCTCTATCTCGGTTATTTCTCAACATATCGTGATAAAACTTGGTAAATGGCTTCTTCTAGTTCAGATATACTAAATATTGAATTAAAACCACCCAGTTTTAATATACCTGTAGCAGCGAACCTGCATAATCATTCCCCATGTTATTCTTAAGGAGCTTTCCAAAACATGTCAAATCTCGCTATGTTGGATTTAAATATGTTGTTTTGCATTTAAAATTCGCTGAGTATGCAGGTCTGTGCAACGGGGGTATTATCCTTTTAAGGTCCTTTACTTTGTCCACAAGAAGTTTTAGACATCTTAAGAGGGACCCTGTAGATTAAAAAAACTCTTATAGGACAATTTTCATTTCAGGAATGTACCGAGTGAAATATCACGATAGATACTGGGCAAATTTAGTTTTGATTATCAAAACCAACAACGAGGCGTTCAGCACGTCGACTCTGGGGTGCATCTTGCACGACGCGTTCTCGCTCGCGTGGCTGGGATACCAAACTTACGACAAGGTCTTCGAACTCCTCCCGTTCCTCAAAGACGAACACAGAGACCTTGTCTGGAGTGCATTCTTTTATGGAGCTACTGATTTGAATGAGATTCTACAGTCTTCAAAGGAGGTTACATATCAAAAATTTCGGGTAAGATTTTTGTTTTGTTAGTGTATGTAGGAATAATATTGGAAATCGAGTAAAAAATATGTTTCTAACATATTTTATGAATTCCAAGCAAAACTTTTCTATGTGTTTTATAACCGTAATTTTATTAACAAATGTTTGACATTGATATTTGTATCGAGGCTTCACTTAAGAGCGTCACGAACTTAATAATTTGGTTCAAAATAAGCGAAACAGAGTATAGGAAAATGTGTACTATCCTCCTCAGTTTACAGTCCGTTAGTCGAAATGGCTTTCTTACATAGTTTAATACAGTTGCCATTTGTCATTGGGCTATGAATTAATGGTACTATCTAACATCTAACAAAAGGTCGCCATTAGATAGTAACAAGACCCAGGTTTGGACCGTTCCTGATCAAAACTTTTAAAAATGTCACTGCGTTGAAATACACAAAATAAAAAATATATAACTTTTAAACCACTTGAGGTACCACCTTAAAACGTGTTTTAACAATATCACGGCCTACTTTGGTACGAAGGACAGTATCAAGTTTTCACTCTATGACTATTAAAAATGGCGGCTGTTTTTATGTTTTAAAACTAAATATCAAAAGAATTTTGGGAAAATGTTTAACTTGATTGTTGATTGTGTAAAGAATAAAATACACCGTCCTTCAGCCCTGCACATTTAACGAATTTCAAATTCTTAAAAAATATTTCATCCAACATAGAGAGAAATGACATTTTTCCCTTAAGATTAACATAGGGAATGAGTATGATGTTTGTAAAAAGTGGTTTTTATTAGCGAATTTCCCCTATAGGGAAGAAGCTATTACCGTAGGTCTCATGGTAAGACCTTAGTCGAAGACTATGATAACTTTTCGTTTTCGGGCCACCAGAAGCAAAAAACACCATTCGATCGAATTTATTTATATCTACCTATCTATCTATCCATCTATCTATCTATCTATCTATCTATATATATATATATATATATATATATATATATGTATGTGTGTGTGTGTGTGTGTGTGTGTGTGTGTGTCTGTGAGCACGATAGCGTCCGTAAATATGGCCCGATCTTAATGAAATTTGGTACAGACATGTAAAGTGGTAATCGCTTGGACGAGTTCATGAACCAGCCCGATCGGACCACCGGAAGGGGGGATAAAGGGGGATAAACCCCTCCAAAAATGGGGTTTTGAGTTTTTTACACGCAAAAATATAAATTATCTTTCTACCATTGCATTCAGCTCAAAAGAACGAACAATTTAGTATTTTGAATCATTGCTCTATGTCTATTGGTTACCGAGATATTGAAAGTGGTAAACACAGTACGTTGTCCCAATGTTAACCTTATAGGAAATAAGAAAAATTCTATACCTCGCTTCTTTCTCACCATATTTTAATAAAACTTGGTTTGTAGCTTCGTCTCGATGACATCTAATGTTTAATAGTCTAAAATCCCCGATAAATCCATTTTCCAGGCAGCAAACCTGCATACTCATTCCCCATGTTATTCTTATGGAGATTACAAAAACATGTCAAATCTTGCTATGTTGGATTGAAGTTTGTTCTTTTGCATTTGAAATTCGCTGAGTATGCAGGTCTGCTGCAACGGGGGTACTCAATATTTAGAAGATCTGAATAATAAGAAGCCATAAACCAAGTTTTAACAAGGAACATTAAGAAATAAATAAGGAAGATATGAAATATTTTATCTTCCCATAAGATAACATGGGGAATGAGTATTTAGGTTTGCTACCACAGAAACCTAGAAACCGGATATTTTATGGTAATATGCGATAGATGTCACCCATATGAAGCCACAAACCTAGATTTATTAGTACTGTTTTTAATTATTTCAGTATCTCGGGAACCAATGGTAGTATACATTGCCAATGGATTCAAAATGTATTTTCATTCAGAGCAAAGATTCAAAATATCAAATTGTTAGTTTTTCGAACTAAATTGAATGGTGCAAACAAAAAAAATTATAATTTTATTTTTCTATGTTAAAAAACTAACCCAACCTAACCTAACCAAACCTCACCATTTTAGGCTTTTTCGGGCGTAAAAAGAGGATTTTCATAAAAAAAACAAAAACCAGAAATTTGTGGGGCCGTGTGTAAGGCCCCGCAATCCCAAATGGCCCCACAATATTGTAAAATGCACACACAAGGCCCCACAAATATTGATGAACTGGTACACACACACACACACACACACACACACACACACACACACACACACATTATATTAGGTATACATAATACAATATTCGAACGAATGGTGTTTTTGGCCTCTGGGGGCCTCAAAAGTTATTTATTATGGTCTCAGGCCTAGTTCTTACCATGAGACCCACGATAACAGCTTCATCCCTTTAAGGGAAATTCGATACAGGACATTGATTTCAATCTTTTAAACGCAAGTGGAAAATTTTACAATAGTTAAAACACAAGAAAGGGGGAAATAGAAATTTATTTCACTTCGGTGAATTTTAAGTGTATTTTCATGTGCCTTAATTGTATTTTAATTTTCACTCTTATTGTGACAAAAAGCATTGTTAATTCCGTTTAAAGATTTTGTATCTTCCTTGAAACTTGAAAATGTCTATACAATTTGCAATTTTCGAAATATTTACGTTTCATAAATCAAATTTGCTGCCACTTTCACCTGCTAAAAAGTTGTATAAAGGTATTTCATACCATGGAAGGTCCAAATAGACTCAATACAGACACTAAGTTGGAAGTTGGTACCTCATAAGTTATCATTAAGTTGGTGGTTTAAAATATATCATACATTTTCTTATAAAAATCATGCATACCGACAGACAATAAACGAAGCGACGAAATATGTAGGGTATATGTTCCTTAAACTTTTTTGCATGTTATTGCAAAAATAAAAAAAAGTTTGGTGGCACACTTAAAGAACACTCAGTATTGTATAGGGCAATTTAAAATTGTTTATAAAAATTGGTTCTCTCATAAGGACAGTTCAAATTGATATAAGCTTCAAGGTCAAATAATTTTGAAATCAATCTTCTACTATATATTTGTCAAATACCACTCACCTATCACCGCACAGCTCAAACTACTTGACCTAGAACATTGAAACTTTGCATGAACATTCCTCTCTGGGCATAAGCACCCACTAAGAACGGATTTTTAAAAATTTCTTCAGGGTTACGCCCTATGGTATATCAGAGTTCCAATGTTAAAGTATAGGGAAGCTCATGTAGTTGTCATGGCAACCTTAACATTAAATCATGAATCCAAAGAAGTTTTTTTATTGTTTTTCCACGGGTAAAACCGTGTTGATCAGCTAGTCCTCTATATTATTAAAAGAATTTCTGAGATCTTTACAGAGCAAACCGACCCTTAGGAATTACTTTTTCTACACATATTTGTTATCAAATTAAAGCTATTACTCTCTAGATGTTCCTTTTGTGGGTTTGGAAAATAACCCAAGAAAAGCCTTCACACAGGAGGCTTTTGAAATTCCAGCGAAAGTGCTACTATCTGTGGTAGAACCTGTGAACCTTTTCCAATTCACATTTATTTATAACAAAACAGATTATCAAGATTTGAAAGTTCCAGAGATCAACTAAAGAATGCAGGGATAGCAAAAGTCAGTTAACATTCACCTACATTATGATTTTGATTTCTTAAAGTATTGACAACTGGTTTTGACAACAAATGGTTTTTTAAGACAACAGAAAATAAGGAAGAGTATTTGCCCTATTGAAACTAAGACCAATAGTCTATAATCATCTTAACTTACTGTATTTCTTTCCTTAAAAAGGAAACTTCAAAAGGAACATGAGTAACTCAGTAGGTGCTCCGGAGATAAGGTTTTCTAACAAACTATTGACAGTGAATACACATTTATACATGTTTCGACACATTGGTGCATGTTTCAACGTTTAGAGTTTTAAAATATCAATGTTTGTTGAATATTAAACTAAAGAATTTAAGTTTTATAACACATTATGAATTTAAAACCTATATTTTGTAAATGTACTTGGAATGCGAAGGGTATATTGAAAGTGTTAACGATTAACCTGACTATTTTACTAAATTTTGAAATTCACCAATAAATATGCCTATTTAATGAAGGCATTTCATAGAAAATTATGTTATTCATTTGCTAAGATAAAAATTTGCCAAACATGTATTTAAGATGCAAACAAAAAAGTGGGTCAATTTGAAAATTTATTTCCTTCGCCGTTTTGAGCGTTGAATAATTTGTTTTTACGACGAATAGCTATTTCATAAATGTTTTTTTAGAAATGAGTTCATGAGTTGATCAGAGGTTTATCCATCTTCTTACCGTTTGTCGTTAAGACCTACAAAAAACTGATACGGAGATGTTGTGCAGAATCATCTTAAAGATTCAATACTTTTGAAAAGAAAAGTCTAAAACAGAGATATGACCATGCACCAAGCAATGAAGACCCATACAAACGTATACATACATAGACACTTTTAAAGCAGATGAAATAAATTAACTTCTCAAATCTTCTGAGGAATTTCTTACCCATATTGAAGGTTCAAGTCTAAAGTACTAAGATATTTTTACAAGTTTGCCCCGATGAAAAGCTCAATCACTGGCAATTTCATTCCAGCGCTATGGCCCAAAGAATTAATATAAATTTTTTTTTTAATCACAATGATTCTCACGGTTCCTTATTGAATAGAGTTTTACGCAGCAAAACAGTATGCATAATCAACATGAAACTAAAGCCTATTTTGCTAAGCTATTTTAAGTCACGAATTGACGCGGGCTGCTAGTATAGTTTATTTATAAAGATAAGCAATCAGCAAATCTAAATGTTTGTATAAATCTAGTGACCTCAAAGCTCCTGTTGATTTGAACGTGATTATAAGTGACTAGCTGATCAACACGGTTTTGCCCGTGGAAAGACAGAAAAAAACTTCCTTGGGTTCATGATTTAATGTTAAGGTTGCCATGACAACTACATGAGCTTCCCTATACTTTAACATTGACACTTTGATGTATCATAGGGCGTAGCCCTGAGGGAATTTTTTTAAGTCCGTTCTTACTGGGTACCTATGCCCTGAGAGGAACGTTCATGCAAAGGTTCAAGGTCCTAGGTCAAGTAGTTTGGGCTGTGCGATGATGGGTGAGTGGTATTTGACAAATATATAGTAGATTACCAGAAGAAATAAGTATTGTTATCTAATTATGAAGATTGTGACACTGTGAATCTCTTTGCATGTGTTCAATTTTTGTAAATCTTTATTTATTTTCTCTATTCGTTTTTCTTTTTGTCTGAAGTCATTTCTGTACGTATTGATATTTCATTCCATAAACATACTCCCTGAAAATGAACTGGTAGGATTGATAGCCTTTCCATGTACGATTTTCATCAATTAAATGGAAACGGGCTTGTCCATGAAAACAGACATTTTCATTTTTTGTGACAGTTTGTAAAGGAATAATCTTTTCCCTTTTTCAGAAATTTGTATTCAACTTGATAGAAACAGAGTTCGTCAAGAGGTACGCTGTGTCTAACTACTTCGATCGGTTGAGCAAGAATATACCTATAAACACGGTGGACGCTTTCTTCGTTTACTGGGCTTGTTACGTTGCAAGAATTAAGACGTGCACAACGCAAGCTGAAGAAATTGTCGACAAATGGATTCAAGCAGATAGTAAAGGTCGAAACATTCTTAAAGCCAAAGGGTATGTATTAGTCTCGTTTTAATTATAATGTTTGTTGTAATTGTTGAAATTGTTGGAATAAAGTTAATACGTAAGGCCCCAAAAGATACAAATAATAAAAGTATACGAAAAAACTCTTGAAACAAATTATATTTCTGGAGACACTGTGACATGCGCAATTTATTTAACAAGCCAGGACAAATAATTCATGACTGATCACCCTGAATTATTGATTCAATTAAATCTAAAATGTCGTAGTGCGCCGACATTTGGGTCAACGTTACTAAATTTTGAGTGAGCGTCATGAAACCGCCAAACCCGCAAACAATAGGCATAATCTGATGAGTCATCTACTTGCGGCCGTGACAAACTCGCTAGCGAGCCTGCCTAAACGTGCGTTAGCGATAACGCTACCGCTGAGTTGCGATTACGGGGAGAACGACTGACCGGATCACGTCGCCGCTCACGTCCAGAAGCCCTTCAGCATCGCTGGATTATTTGAAGATCTCGACTTCGTTTAAAAAGGGCTTTTTTTGGACTACTGCTGGGTCTCTTGGTGATTTGTGGAGTGTGGACGAGCCGACCCGTGGATGCCTGGCGCTCCCGCACTGGAGGATTTTGTTGCGCCGTGGACTTGGTCTCAGCGGGACCGCCTGCGACTCTGCTGCCGCGCTACCGCGCCGGTCGCCTTCCTACAGATCGCCCGCGGCGCCGTGCCAAACCGCCGCGGTCCGGACCTGTCGTGTCGCCCGTATTGTCTCTTGGGTGAGTTTACACTTCTGTTTTTGGACTGGTCACAGACTACCTCATGGTGTACCGATGCGGGACTCCTCGGATGATGGACTTGATGGACGTAGCCGAGCCCCGATCAACCAGCTCTAGGACCCTAGGATCCCAGGACTGCAGTTTAAGTTGTTATCTATAGAATATATTTTGGCCCATTCATTATCTGTATTTGTTTGGTTTTATATGAGTGTATTACTGATTTATCTTTGTGTGTTTGTTCTCAATGTCTAGATTCATGTTGTTTTGTTTGTACCTTCTGTACGACCTATGAATATATTTTGTATCGAAAGCCAATGGAGCGCGCGACTTTGGGTTATTAATTAGGTTAATGATTGACTAATTGAAGGCAGTTAATCTTACATATTTGAATATTTAATGATTTCTAATGTTGATCTGATTTAATATGATATAATTTTGTCAAGTGAATAATCATATCAATTAATTTTGTGTTATATGCAAAGTTATAGCAAATTTGGATTATTTATATCAAATTTTACTTTCTTGAGCCCCCTTCGTGTGTGAGTTAAGGTGTAACCAATGGGTTGATATCACAAATAATTAATTTCAATAGTTACAGTGTAGACATTATTTTATCAATATTTAGCATTTACAGTAGTAAAAGAAATAAGTTTTCCAAGGTCTGGCTTATGCCATCAATGGTAGTAGTGTGGTAATAGGGATCCTGGTTGAACATACCGGGACGCGGGAGACTGTTCCTTGTTGGAGCCCTGCTTGACTCTGCCCTACAACAAGGTGGCGCCCTTACCTCTCCGAGCAAGTTGGACCATCTGCAGTATTCTCAACCCAGGATTCCCCTACCCACTAAGTTATCAATTGAATTTCACTGCCCCATATTCGAACCCCCCTTCTCCACTGAGGGCCGAGGCTGGTGTTGGTAAAACCTTAAGGCGGGCGGTGGCAAGGGGATGTTGTGACATGCGCAATTTATTTAACAAGCCAGGAAAAATAATTCAACCTACCTCAAAGTTACGAAAGAGTCTTAACTCTCCTACTAAACCAATACTTAACTTTTATGTAAACTAACATCCTGAATATTGTCATAATGGTTTATTTGAAATTAAATAAAATTGGTATTTTTCCACCCTGATGTTCATAATAGAAGGCGATAAGCTACTTAAAGGATTAGTTCGGAAAGACATTATTCAACGGATACTTTGTTGATAACTTATTCATTCACGCATGGGTGCTCGAACCGAGACGGTACGACCAGTGTTTGTCTGAATTCACTAGTGCGGGAGCACCAGCCTCCAACCCAGCCCACGGTGGGCGGCCAGCGGGTGGAGTGTCGAAGGTCCCGGCCGACACCCCGGCTGGACCCTGTCCGAGGCTGGCCAAGTTGCCAGTGTGGGAGCCCTAGCCTCCAACCCAGCCCTCGGCGCCGCGTACAGCGGGTGGAGTGTCGAAGGTCTCGGCCGACACCCCGGGTGGACCCTGTCCGAGGCTGGCCAAGTTGCCAGTGTGGGAGCCCTAGCCTCCAACCCAGCCCACGGCGCCGCGTACAGCGGGTGGAGTGTCGAAGGTCTCGGCCGACACCCCGGGTGGACCCTGTTCGAGGCTGGCCAAGTTGCCAGTGTGGGAGCCCTAGCCTCCAACCCAGCCCACGGCGCCGCGTACAGCGGGTGGAGTGTCGAAGGTCTCGGCCGACACCCCGGGTGGACCCTGTTCGAGGCTGGCCAAGTTGCCAGTGTGGGAGCCCTAGCCTCCAACCCAGCCCACGGCGCCGCGTACAGCGGGTGGAGTGTCGAAGGTCTCGGCCGACACCCCGGGTGGACCCTGTCCGAGGCTGGCCAAGTTGCCAGTGTGGGAGCCCTAGCCTCCAACCCAGCCCACGGCGCCGCGTACAGCGGGTGGAGTGTCGAAGGTCTCGGCCGACACCCTGGGTGGACCCTGTTCGAGGCTGGCCAAGTTGCCAGTGTGGGAGCCCTAGCCTCCAACCCAGCCCACGGCGCCGCGTACAGCGGGTGGAGTGTCGAAGGTCTCGGCCGACACCTCGGGTGGACCCTGTTCGAGGCTGGCCAAGTTCGCCAGTAAAAGACCGGCCCCACTAGTGTCCGTTTTGGCTCTGGGATTCCTTGAATTGGGTAGTCGTTGTAGAAAATATTTTTAAGTTATTTTTGAATATGTACTTTGTTCTTATAGACATATGAAACGGGTAATTCTTCCTAGTAAAACTGTTATGTAGGTTAAATTTACCACGCAAACTACTTTATTATTTCCACTGGTATTTAGTGTAAAAATATTGTGCTGTATCAAGTTATCTGGAATGACTTTATATTACTTTTAAATTGGGACGGGTTTTTTGTTTTTTTAAATGTCACGTAGTGGGTAAACGTAAGAGTACTCTCTTTGAATTATTAAATATATTACTGAAGGAAAAGTAAAGACAAAGTATGCTAACTGATGAAAATACAATATATAATATATTATTATATAAATTATATAATATACCAGAAGTAAGAAATTTTATTCCTCACTCACCAAGCTGATCGACGTCAACATTTCTGCGTAAGCCCCAACGACCAAACCCCTCAGCACATTGGTGGACCAAGTGCCACACTGGTCCACCAATATAATGCAAGTATAATGTCTTGTTAAGTATATAGTGAAGCGATTATCGAAATCCGGTTCGCCCAATTTTTTGTTCTCGCTTCCCGACACCAGTGGTGTCTGTGGTGACCGTGGTGACCGTGGTGACCGGGTCCTCCAGTGTATGAGTCCCTTCAAATTTAGACGTAATAATCGTAAACATTGCTTTGATGACAACAAGAGGTCAAGCTTAGGTCAATAAACATTTGTATCAAATGGTTTTCCAGCTATTGTAATGGTTGTTTGTATTGTTAATATTCAACCTAATATTAAAATTAAAATTAGCAACTATCTTGCGACCACATTCGAGGTGCATCACCTTGCCTGATGATTGTGGAAATATGTGTTGAAATCTTTATACTATATTATATAAGGAGGAAGGGTTTTTTTCAACGGACAGCGAATCCCCAAAACAAGGGCCTAGGGAGCTGAAATTTGAATTTTTTAAGGGTAATTGTCAGTAATTTATATTTGTTAAGAAAATATGTCTAAGTAATCTAGAGTGTGTTATAGTTGTACGTTAAAACAAATTTAAACGTTTTGAAGTTTTTGAATTGGAGAAGCAGTGGACCTGTTTTCATATTTTTCACAACCTTCCAGAGACACGTTCGAAGATTAGTAGATACTTATTTGTTTGTTTAAATTTAATTTTCATTTTATTCTTTTAAATTTTGCTCCATCCTTCAAGGAACTGCCAACAATTGATTTCGTGATACATACTAATATTAATCAAATTACATACACACATACACAACCATAGTTGATTTTTGTTGTTTTATTTTGTTATATGGATTTTGATTTATATTTTGATGGTATTAATTATTTATTATTACTAATCAAATTTATTCTTGTTGAATTGCTATGTCATTCGGAATTCCATGAGTGTCACTGTAAATGAAGTAGCTTCTCATGTTGTACAGTACCTTGATCCTTTTATTGCTCAAGCACGAAGTTTTATTCATTATTCACTGCATTGCGCAGTTGTTATTTGACACAATCAAATTAATCAAGATTGTAAATTGCATTGCTCATTTTTTAACGCTTGAATTGTATGATATTACTAGGCCATGATTGTAATGGCATGAGAGAAAATTCCAATTTTTTTTCAAAACCTCTTTGTTAGTTCATAAGCACGATAAATGTACAAGTAGTCAAAAAATATGTTAAAGAACATGACAGTTATTTTTCGTGTTTGCCTTAGAAAATAAATAAATATATTTTACAATAGGATAAATCCACTAAATTGGGGCACAAGAAATGTTATTGCAAGCATCACAGCAGCATCGAGCCGAACGATTTTAAAGGACAAATCAAAACTTGTAAAATAGGCTTCTTGTAAATTTATAAGTATTAATGTTACTTATCGTTTACATTTATACTTATATAAATCCATGCTGCAAATCAAATAAATATCACAAATGTTAACTATGTAACTCACAAATTATGTTATCACAAATTATGTAACTGTGAATATAAATGTTATATTAATAATTTGGGTCAAGCAACAAAATAAGCGTAAATCATAACCATATATTTCATTTTAAACATAAATTAACACCCTTGTTATTTATAATACCTTCCTCATTCTAATTTCTAACCAAAGATCATAATTTAGTTTAACTTTGGATTGACAGACCTCATTATAGCCCGTTGTTTACAGAAATGTCAAGGACTATCAGAGTTTGCTGCGTACCGCTTACTGCACAGTGCTGAGTGAAAAAATAGTTTATGACGATGGCTTGAACAAAAAAGCAGATTTCTTAAAGAATATGTTGATTAAAACAAAGGAAACTGAAGCCTATCGGGAAGGCTATTTTGAAGCACTTCGATGTATGACAGACCCAGGCAAAATTAACAGGTATATATTCTTCTTCATTCTTTACTTTTCAATAACTATATTTTCATTCATGTCAACCATTTAATGCCAAACTCGCTAGGAGGATCTTGGTTGTGGAATCTCCTTCATAATTTCAAGATCACCGGATCGATACTCAGCAGCAACCTGTCTTATCTATTACATCTTTTATAATGTAATAGATAAGGCAGGACAACGCATTGTCTTCGATCTGAATGTGTACTAAAAATAATTATTTAGAAAAGGTTATTGTCATTAATTTTTTTATTTATAACGTTATTACTGTAGTTCCTGTTTGATACAGTCTATACACCACTATGGTGGCAATAACCTCAGCTGAGATGTATTTTAACGGTAGTTATTTTTGTAAAAAGTGTTATTAATTATGATATCTTTGCTGCCTTCAACAAATTGTATCAATCTTCTGCCTCTGTTCGCTTTTTCAACTTTCTCTTTTGAACAGGTAAATATGTCAAAACACTCGATATAAATATAAACATGCGCGTAGAATTGCAGAACAACAGATCTAGAGAACATTTTCCCAAACAATTGCTTTACATTATTAATATGGTTGAATGCGCCAGTGAGTGACCGGTTAAGGACGAAACGACATGTTAATTCAACATTACTCCCTTATTTCTCACTTACAGTTATCTCTTACACTAATATTCATACATTATTACAGAATAAGCGTAAATTTAGCTTGCTGGCAAGACTCAACTTGTTAGACCGGGAGCTGGGAGGTCAAAAATTACGTCATAAGGTGCACATGTAAAAGCTGTGCCATTTTGAAGGGGCATCCTGGGGGGTTTCAAAAATGGGTTTGTGAGCCCTCAATCTGGGGGCTTTCTCTAAGGTGGACAAACTTGAATGTGACTTTTTTGTATTCTCCATAAAAATAACATGGGGATTATGTTTACGGGTTTGTTGCAACAGGTATGTACAAATCGGGTGGTTTTAAGACAATATCCAATAAACCTCGACTAGAAGAAGCCTTATGCCAAGTTTTATCATTATATGTTTAAAAACAAGCATGTTATGGACTTTTATTTTCTCGCCATAAGACTAACATGGGGAAAATGTGTGCACGTTTACTGCCACGGAAATGCAAAAATGGGGGATTTAAGGCTAATATACAATAGGTCTTAACTAAATGAAGCCATATATCATGTTTCATTAAGATATGTTGAGACATAAGCGAGTTATACGATTTTATTTATTACCCATAAAGTTAACATTGGACGACATTTTGAGTTCATCACCGGCAGTATCTCGGTAACCAATGAACATAGAACAATGATTCAACATACCAAAATGTTTGTTTTTTTTAAGCTGAATTCAATGGTGTGAGCTAAAACGTGATAATTTAAGTTGTTCTACATGAAAATTGCAAAAACCCTTTTTTAAGGGTGATTTTCATGTTTGTCCACCTTGGAGAAAGCCCCCAGATTGAGGGCTCAAAAATCCATTTTTGACACCCCCTAGGATGCCTCTTCAAAACGGAATAGCTTTTACATGTGCACCTTATGACATAATTTTTGACCTCCCAGCTCCCGGTCTATGTAGGTGGTTGGTCATTTGACATTAAATAAAAATATATTTTCCGTACCAATATCAGAAAAATTTAAAGTAAAATTCCAAGTTAAGCCTTTTTATGGATTCCTCGCTAAAATAAAATGCTTATACAGTATTTCAGAGGCAACACAGATATTCACTGCGGGTTGGTCATTCTCTGTTGCTCTCACCCCACTGCTGCAAAATTTTTGTTGTCATGTATCACAGACGAAAATAGTGCAATCATTCCGGCTAATTTTCTTAAATTTTCAGAATCAAAGACCGAACATATTGAGATGGCGCTTCCGAATATTGCTCAAAATTACGATAATCGATGGCAAAAAAGTTACTTCAAATAACTTTCTTGTGATCCAAATTATTTCATTTTAGCAAATATTTTATTGCTAGACATGATTCCGAAAAGTATAGGAACTGGCCCATCGAAAAACACTCAATTCGGAAAACCATTGAATTTAATAGATCTCGTTGCGGCAGCTTCCAAACAGCATCATTTTTTTAATGACTACGGGTGCTTTACTTTCCAGGGACTTCATCTTTTAACTTTAATTAATGTCTTATAATGTGAACTAATGTCTTGGACACACAACATGCTTTGGTCCAATAAAAACTCTAATCGGTCGCCTCGTTATATACGTCTGTAGCTCGATGGGGACCAACATGCAGATGATAACTTCAATTCCGCTCAACTTCATTTTGTGCATCGCGTTGTTCGTCAGTTTGACTCAGGAGAGTTGTCTTTGATTTGCAGCATGGAAGGTTCTGTGGCCTACACTGGAGATTCTAGTTGGTTCATTTTACAGAGCGAAAATTCTATAAAACTCGATGTCCGATGAAACTTTCAGTGTAAGACGCACTTGCGGTTTAAAACTGGTAGAAGCGACATTGAGTCGGTTTATGTATATGTCAACAGCGATAGGGATCCTATTTTATTATATAAAACAAAATTATTCATAAAAGTTATAGTACCTCGGTTTCGACTCAATCCCACTTCTCTTGCTATACCTTTAAAAGAGTTCCATTTTAGTGCAAACATACTGAACTCAATAGCTATGATATAGTCCAGTAAATCTACGCAAAAAACACCCTTAACCTAGAACAAATTGCAACACGAGCGTTTTTGGTGGAAATCTGTCAAAAAAATGTGCTTTTTAACATATCCAAAATCGGACAAAATCGGTCCATGGGAAATTCCCTAAAATTACGTTTCAAAATGGCGGATTACAATGGAAAAATTTAAAATTAAGTTTTACTCTTAGTTTTCAACTACATCTCTAGAGATATAAAATTAGAAATGCTTCAGAAAACCGTTAGGGGGGTAATACTTCATTTTCATAGGATTTTAAATTTTGGCCGCCATCTTGGATCCGCCATATTGGATTCAATTATTTTTTTTCAAATACAAAGGTGGTCATGTGACACATCATTTAGAACTAGATTTTTACGCTGATTCCAATGCTGAAATCTGTTTTCAAAAATCCGTTTTTGTTTTTAAGATATAACAAATTTGTTTTTTAAATTTTTTTAAAATTTGTTAAAATGCTCACCAACTTAGACCAAACTGCAACACAACCTTTTCTCATGAAAATATAACAAAAAATACTTATTCAAACATATCCAAAATCTAACAAAATCGGTCAACGGGAAACCCCCAAAAATCACGTTTCAAAATGGCGGCTTTTTTAACATTGGGAAGTTTTTGAAAAAACCACTCGGCTGCATTTTTTATCTACATTTAACAAGATATTGAGTTGAGACCACCGCCAATACGTTTTGAGTGGCTAGTCGTGCATTTTGGCAAGGTAAAAGTTTTTGGCCGCCATCTTGGATCCGCCATATTGGATCCAAAATAATTCTTCCAAATGTAAAAGTGGTGTTGTGACCCATCATTTCAAATTAGATTTTTTCACTGATTACAATGCCGCAATCTGTTTTTAATATATAAATTAATTCTCAAGATATGGGTACTTTTAATTAGTTTATTTTCAACCAATTTTAACATTACAAATTGATAAAATAGGCCCATAACCACAAAATAATGCTAGATAGTGGCGAATAACCACCATCAGTCATTGTTGAGCGATTTACACTTAACTTTCACCGATGTAAATTTTTTGGCCGCCATCTTGGATCCGCCATTATGAAATGAGGCAAGTTATTTCAAATATGAAGTTGGTATTGTGACCCATTATTTCAAACTAAATTTTTACGCTGAATTCAATGCCGTAACTCGTTTTTATTATAGTGTTTAGTTTTCAAGATATTGACATGTTTCTAATAAATATCTCAAAAAACCTGAATTTTTCAAAAAATAAGTTGTATAGCTAAAAACGGGTTGCGGAATTGAATTCGGCGTAAAAAGCTAGTTTAAAATGATGGGTCACAATACCAACTTCATATTTTAAATAACTTGCCTCATTCGAAAATGGCGGATCCAATATGGCGGCCAAAAAAATTACATCGGTGAAAGTTAAGTGTAAAGCGCTCAACAATGACTGGTGGTGGTTATTCGTCACTACCTAGCATTATTTTGTGGTTATGGGCCTATTTTATCAATTTTTAATGTTTAAATTGGTTGAAAATAAATTAATTAAAAGTGCCCATATCTTGAGAACTAATTGAGATACTAAAAAAACGGATTGCGGCATTGTAATCAGTGAAAAATTATAATTTGAAATGATGGGTCACAACACCACTTTTACATTTGGAATCATTATTTTGGATCCAATATGGCGGATCCAAGATGGCGGCCAAAATTGGGTACCCTCTCAAAATTAAGTATTAACTACCCAATAATGTTTGGGGCTGGTGTAAAATTGATATTTGAAAAAATATAGGAAAAGGTTAGGATGGGGCTATTATGGGATACCCGGTATATACATATATTTATATATATAATTTATTTATTTATGTGAGTATGTATTTATTTATTTATTTATTTATATAATATGAAATAAAGGTCGTTTCGGTGTTGTTTTTGTGTAAGTTGTTTCAGGTAAATGCAAAAACTTCCGAGGGGAATAGGCTATATCATCGCACCAAGGTATATCATCTACCCAGGCAAAACATGGGTCTACCCAGGTCCTTAATATCCCTTTAAGTTTCACCCCGTATGCATTATTTCTCACTAGTGTTTTGAATAATGTTTGTAGTTTTTATTTGGTTTCCATAGGAACTATAGTTGATTTTATATAATATGGCCATAGCAGTTACCATAGCAAAACTGAGTTGACAAGGATTAAGAATTTCTAAACAGAACTAAAATACTTGTAGTGGTTTAAAAAAAATCCAATGTTTTCCGTAAATATTGGAAAATACCTCTAAAATGGCCGCCTTTTGAAACGGCTAGAGATTATTTAGTTCAGTTTTCCTCAAAATGTTCCGTTCAGCAGGACCTGTAAAATGATATAAAACGTGGTATAGATTTACTTTACAATATTGTGATATTTTTATCCTTGGCCTTAATTTGTGGAACACCCTGTAGATAAATCGCGATGAACACATTTTCAATGAATTCTACATATCTGAGTTAGTGGAGGACAATTCTGTTTAGCATCCCTGGATTACACAGTTTCCCCTTTAAAATAGGTAAATGTTTGGTTTTATTGATACCGTGTAAGCTTTAAATGTGACACAAAAAAATAGTTAAAAAAACAATTAATAAAACAATATAACTCACTCCAAACTTGTCCGATTTTAATGATCAATGGGTCAAATGAAAGCTGATAGCTCACTGAGTGTTATGAAACAATTCAAACCTATATTCCTTCAACAAAACTGGCGATACTCGTCCTTAACTGAATTAAAAATTATGAAAAAAATTATTTTTATGTTGATTAAAGGTCCATAACTCGCATCTAACTCAACCTATTTAAATGGTTAAGAGCTTAAATTAAAGCCAGTAATGTACTGAGTTAATTAAGACCTTAATTAGGCCTGAGTCTCAGCTAAATTTGGGGATGTAAGTCTTTAAGTGGTGACAAATTTCGAAAGTTAGAAGAATTTAAGTTGTATTATGGATCATAACTCCAATTATATCAGTCAGATTTCGATTAGTCATAGTTCATATGAAAGCTTATACCTTACCGAGTAATTTGACACCAGAAGGAACTTTTTAACTCATTTCAAACCTGAGATATAAATCTTTAACAAAAAACAAATTTAAAAAAAAACCAATTTTCATGTAGCATTTAGCTTTATAGCTCGTTTCACACTTGTCCGATTTTAGTGATCAATAGCCCAAATAACAGCCAAAAAATCACTCATCATTTTAAGATCAAAACGAACTGAAAGCCTTGCTTGGTTCCTGAGATATAAGAAACATAATCGTAAAAATGTTATTATTTATTTAGCCCCCATAAGAAATGTACAGGCACAGAAGAATATACTTCATCTGTGGTACAGGGAAGAATTTTATTTTGAGCATATCTTAAAAACGAATCGATATTTTTGAAAACGGACTTCAGCATTGAAATCAGCGTAAAAATCTAGTTCTAAATTATGTGTCACACGACCACCTTTACATTTGAAAAAAATAAAATAAATCCAATATGGCGGATCCAAGATGGCTGCCAAAAACTTTTACCCTGTCAAAATGCACAACTAGCCACTCAAAAATTATTGGCGGTGGTCCCAACTCAATATCTTGTTAAATGTAGATAAAAAATGCAACCGCGTGGCTTTTTTCAAAAACTTTCCAATGTTAAAAAAGCCGCCATTTTTAAACGTGATTTTAAGGGGTTTCCCATGGTCCGATTTTGTCCGATTTTGGATATGTTAATATGCACATTCTTTTGAGCAGAATACCGTCAAAAACGCTCGTGTTGCAATTTGTTCTAGGTTAAACAGTATTTTTACTGGACTAATAGGTGTAAATCAGTGAACATATTAAAATCATTAAATGACAAAAACTTTTTTACTTTTTGACACCAGTCAGTTAACATTTTATATTAATTTTAACTTTAAACTAAATATGTTTCAAATTCCAGGAACAAAATTAAATAAATAAAATGTAAAAAATAATGATCATACTGTGTATTAAAATACAAAGCTCTTTTCATTTTCTTTAGATGTTCCTTTTGCGGGTTCGGAAATGAACCCGTGTTTTGAAAATTCCAGAGATTGTGCTCAATTCTGTTGTATATCCTGTTAATTATTTCAAATTCGCATTTGTTTACATTTCAACATATGATTTTGATTTGAAATATTTCTCAAGTATCTCCGCAGAATGCATAGGCCTACATGTTCAAATAAATTTAAAGGCCAGTGGGACAGAGCCCTGAGGTCGGATTTAAAATTTTATCTCACAGATACCATGACCTAACAAATACGAACACAAAAAACAATCATCCAGTTTGGTGCACGCGTTAAAAAGTTATTGAATTACATAGAAGTAGAGATAGATTTTCATTTATAGAGATAAGTTATGCTGCCATGTCTTAAAACCTATTAATCCGAAGGTAGGAAACATTCGTTTAATCTCTTTCAATCGTATTATACAATAAACATTTATTAAAAAAACTTTCGATAATGAACTATTGAATGCGAAATATAAGTAATGAATCCAATAGCATTGGAGGGGCCAAGGGGGTGCGGGTGTATTTTGGACAGCCAGGGAGCTGCGTAGATGTTGGAAACCAGGATACATCTTCACCCCCAGAGGCGCCAGTTTTGGTGACGGAAAGAGGCAGTACAAAAGTTAATGTGCTGCCCTGTGTAACCGAAGTTGCACCGTTTACGTTCGTGGCCCTGATACGCTAGTCCCGGCAGATCTAGGCTGGAATCCCGAATGATTCCCTGGTAGGGGGTAGCAGCACTACCAGAACCGGAATGAGCCAAAACCGGTTCAGGATGAGCCCTTGCTTAGGTGGGGGTGGCATCTGGACCCAGAGGCTCAAGCCGGATGCCTGGGCATCTGTCACGTGGGCGAGTTGCCTAGGCACTGCGGGCCTTAGACTAAGGTGTTATGCGGTCCGTGCTGAGTCTCGTGGCACTGGGGGCCTAATATTCAATGTCTCTAACGGAGCCTTCTGGGAACCTGGGGGAACTCAGTCGTATGTACCCCTTACCACTCTAATCAGGTCACTGGGAAGGTGGACCTTTAGATACCCTTTAAGAGGGGCATCACCTGGTATACGGATGACTCGAAAAAGCCATCTGGAACAGGGACAGGGATATATGGTGCCAGACCCAAGGTGCATTGCTGCATAAGTCTGAGGAAACTGGCTATCGTATCCCAAGCGGAGGTTGTTGCGTTGTCTGAGTGTGCGAGAATGTGTGTGGATTGTGGCCTCAAAAGCCACACCATATAAATGAACTCAGACAGAAGAGCTGTACTGACGGCACTTGACAGCTACGACTTCAAGATGGGTAGCTACGACTTCAGCACTTGGGTGTGCGAATTCACCTCTAAGTTCAGGGCCACATCAAGCCATGAAAACCTGGGAGAGAGCAATAAGGTAATAGTCGGTTTCCAGGGCACAAAGGAATTGCGGGCAATGAGGGAGATGACATGTGTGCAATCAGAGGAGCTGACAGCCCACTCATTGGTCCGGGGCGTACGTGCGGTGTTGTTTACAGCACAGTACGTGAGGAGGAAGAAACAGCCTTCCACGTGTTAGTTAAGTACCCAGCCCTACAAGGTCTGCGCACTACCAATGAGTGACCTTGGGGAAGGACAGGTAATCATCGTCAAGAAAATCTCAAGGTTCGTTACGGACCTGGGATTTGACGGAGAGTGAGGACCTTTGTCTGAGGGTGTAAAATAAGGTAATTTAGCTGCGTTGCAACACCATGGTCAAGTGAAGCCATGGCCCTCTTCTAAAAAAAAAAATGGATGAAAGGTTTATTCCTATTTATATAGTGAATTTGTTTGTATTGTATTTATGCTTTCTCATAATAATACTGCATGTCTAGTTTCCTTGATTGGGCCTGCACTGCCGATAAGGAGGGGGAAAAAGGACTGTCTCTCAAGGATAAGCAAAAGGTTTTCCTCAATCTCGCCAAAGGCACAAATTCGTTCCAAACAACTTTGAAATATTTCAACGAACACGTATCAGACAAAATATTGCCTACGTAAGTTTTTCACGAGAATCTGTACTTGCAAACGCAAGACTTTATACTGCACCTTAATATAATGCAAACGTGTGATATTTTATGTTACAAATAGTATAGTACGATATATTGTACAATGTTATATTTACGCCTGTGTCAAATACCACAGCATTAACGCTTTGAGAAACGATTGTCTTATAACAAATTACTTGGTTGGAAAAGACGTATTGAAATGTTGTTGCATCTATTGGGTATATAAAATGAAATTATTAAAAATAAATGTTATTTATGAGGTTAAAGTACAGTTTGTTGAATGACCTAATAAATTTAAATGGCCATTTTTAAAATTCATATCTTAGCAGTTTACCAAATACTAAAGAAAGAAATGCATTTGCTGATCCACTTTTCATTAGATACTCATAATATCTTGAAGTTAAGATAATTATGAGCTTAGAGTTACTCTTTTCCAGCAATGTTTGCATATTCTTACTATCTAATATATATATAACGGTGGGTTACACAGTGATACTTTCCTATTATTTTCTCTCGCTTTTTATTTTTTTTGTCGCTCTTTAACCTCTCTTTAGATGTTTGGGAAACATGCCAGGGCTACATGTCCACTTTTATATTTTTTTATAATATATTTTTTTACAGTATAAATTTTGTCCAGACATGTTTCCAAAACTTAAGATGTGACATTTTATTAAATTAACCACTTACTTTTTTGTCATCTAATAATGGGAAAAAACTTCAAGGCTACTCATTTGAACCTCAATTATCCTATATATCGTTATGAAGTTAGAATGAAGCTAATGTGGCAATTTTTTATTGTTTGCAAGTTTTTTTTAGACCAGTATCAGCAAAAGGGTACCAGCAACTATTTATCCTGATTCCAAGCCGTGGCAGGTAAAATTATTTAGCAAGTAAACCCCTGAGACCTAGTTTTAATTTCCACGGTGAACCAAGTGAAAGGAAAACTAATCACAGTTAACCCTTTTGCCAACCTACTTAAAATACTTACAGCTATTTTTTTCAGTCATAAAAGTGTTAGATTTTTGGCAAGAATCGTCTCAACGCTTACACCAATGATGAGTCCTGACGAAGTTCAAAAGGTAATTTCATAAATATAAATACAATAAATATTTTTAAATATAAATATATGTATATATATATATATATATATATATATATATTTTAATTACAATAAATACTATTCCTATTTAGCCTTTTATTTCAATTGATTTGGAGTAATTGTATTAACAGCGGGAAAATATTATAAGGTAGTAGGACCATTAGTAAGTTTCAACAAAGTTCGTCTGAAACCCTTGTAAAGGTCACTTTTTTCTAAATCAAGACCAAGATCACGAGTCTTTATCTTGATCGGAATAATTTAATATAATTGATTTTCATGAACGAGTTTTCGCATGGAATAAGTAGGTCCTGGCTAACCCGGGAAATAATAAATGCTACAATCTTTCAAACTTTCTAACTATTTAAAACCATGTACATATGTTTATACATATGTTTGCAAACAAAGTGATTCTAGTTTAACTCGACGGGTAACTCCGCAGTTCCGAAAATTCATAGTCCAGGAATTTTAGGTATAAAAAAGTGCATCGACCTAACAAATCCTGACTGAGTTGAAACTTCACACAGATGTTAAGTAAACCTCCCTAATTAAATTCTCACAAATCTCTGGAAATCCTAGCTGTGTTCCAGCCGCTATCTTAAAACAACCCATTTCCGGTCCTTGTTTGTCTCTACATTTTTTCAATCAACACAAAAACCATAAGAGATATTAAGAAAGGTAAATTGCGTTTCTGTATATAACATAAGATGTCCAACAAAATAAGTATGTACAGTAAATTTTAAAAAACTGCTGATTTTATTAATTTTCTAAACTGCTGTAATTCTAATAGCACTGCTTTAAGGTATACATATAAAATTTGATTTAAATTACATTCCCAAGGGTGCGCAGCCCTTTGCACTTAATGAATAATAAATTATATTCATAGAATCCTTACACAAAATTCCAGCTATTTGACATCTCTATCATCAAAATTGTTTGACAATAAGTGCGTGGTTAAACTCACTAAAAATGATTCCTTATGTTAATATTGTTACCAATTCCTTAAGAAATGCATTTTTATGAGTCCACCCATGACTTCATTGTGAACCAATTTCCTTTTTCTATGAAACAATCATTAACTCAACCCAACATTAATAAAAATCAGGTGTTCTTTAGCTCTTGATAAATCATGCCTTTTTAATAACAAAAAAACTCACTAATTTGGTTTGTTGTTATTGTGTAGGCAAACAAGCCGGTTTAGGCAGGTATTCGACACATTTGTTTCTTATTTCAAAAATTAAACACTGCGGAACAGCGTACATTTTCTAGTATATAAGTTAATAAAAAATTAAATCGATGACCATTTACTGTTTATACATTTTAATATTTCAATTTGTTTTTCAATACAAATGGAAATTTTAAAAAGAATGAAGATAAAATTACTATACTACTTACTTTATACTAATTTTAATTGCCGTTCATTGCGTAGCCTAAATTACTTGAATAGAACCTTACCATTTGCTTAGTTATTTTTTCTAGGCAATAAAATTCGGCTGGTAACTGTTTCGTTCCACAGATGTTGGAGGTTTTTGGGAAGGGGAGGGTTGTATTTGAGACCTGTAAGTGAATAGTCAGCCTGCGCTCACTATTCTTTTCCCTAGTGCTTACACATGACATCTGATCTTCAGATGTGTTTAAAAAACGTAAATGTGAAATTAAATTAAAAACTCTAATCAAATAAAAGGTTTTGAATAATTTTAAAAGTTTCTTAGATTTTTCGCAAAATATGCTGAAATTGTGGAAAAGTCAAGGTCCCCCGAAAGTTACAGGAGACGCTGCAACGCACCTATTCAGGTGTAGATTCCTGAAGTCACAATTTTATTGATCTTGATGTCATTGATCTCGTAGTTTTAACTGGCCGAGTTGAGGCAATTGCACAATGGCTCGAATCCCATTAAGGGCATAATTTATTTTAATGAAACCCCATTTTAGTTAGTTTAATAATCGTTAGAGCTTTTTGACGATAAAATTTCAAAAGGGGAAGCAAATGTTAGCCAATACAAAACATTATACCTCCTTAAATGGAACAAAAACAAAATTTAAGGAATCATACTTCACCATTAAACTCTCTGGTGGAGTTTCAAACTGGCAGATTTTGGTTGTAATTGAATGAAAGCAAATCTAAAATTGATATATATATATATATATATTATATATATATATATATATATATTTTATTATTACAATAAATTTGTGCATTTTGTATTTTGCAAAAATAGCTCTTACGTATATAAGTTTAATTCAAGGAAATATTTCTAATCTAAATGGTCGTAACAACCACAGTTAAGTCTCCATAATCTCTTACAGTGAAATTGTTGATCTTTTAATATTATTTCAGATGGAAACATTCATTGCAAGTTCTCCTGCTCTAAAAGGAAAAGAAAGGATAAAGAAAGCATTTGATGCAGGAAAAGCCGCAAACTCCAGAAGAGCTAAGTGGCTAGAAAAAAATGATAAAAACATACAAGAAGCATGCGAGAAAAAGATATCTATGACAGCATGATCTTGATGTATACCAAACTGAAAAACGCTAATGAAGTGATATGGTCGGTTTCGTTTACATTGTTAATAAATAATTACAGGAAATTAAAAATTAATTGCAAAACCTAGTTTTTTATTTTATAGTTTCAGAAAATAATCATATGTAGGTACATACCATCCCCATAGCTAGAGAGAATAGTCAAATGTAGCTGAATTGCATATAGGGCGGGCCATAATTTTAGCCTAAAGAAGTAATTTTTAAATAAAATATTATTTTGTCCTTTACATGCAGCGTCTTTTTCATTAACTATACTTTGATAACATCTAGCGTCCTAATTAACAAGGTCGTTTAATTACATCCGTTCAGGCTTCTTTCGTTGGCTCAGCTATACTCGTTGTTTTAATTTACCATCAACCCAACAACATATTTGTTTTTATTTAGCTTAATTTAGTACATTTTAATAGTTAAGAATAATATTGTGGAATTTTAAGCATTAATCTACTTGTTTATGTAAAATTCTTGTAAGTATCTTACGATTTTAGGAAAATAATAACCAACTAGTCTCAGTCCTAAACCGATATACTTTTTATAAACTTAATCTTTATCAATTTGGCATATAGGTACTCAAAGTATCAATTTATAAAGTAAGTAGGCCTAAATCTTATAAAAAAAATTCTTATGAAAATCTAGCTTACGTGCAAAACATTGCACATTTCAGTTAATCATGTATTTCAAGAACAGACCAACAGACCTGCACTAAAAACCAGTAAAATTTATTACTCGCCCAAGTTCTATTTTAAGTAACCTCCTACTGCAAATTCTTATGAGAAACAATCTGATCTACGCTAATCAGAATGACGTGCTCAGAATTACGAGCACGTTTGTACGCGGACGTTTAACCCAGTACATTTTGAACCGACCATGGAGATTACGCCATTCCGTCTGCGCGTGTGACGCCTGTTGTAGAGTGCAAGGCAGTTTTTAACTTCTACATATAATATAAACTTGCATAAACAACATTCTCTATTTTACATTTAATGTAAAAAATAACAGCGGTAGATCAATCGTTGTTGTGTTCATGGTTGCGTAAATAGATTTTCAACAGTTAGTTGACCAAAATAATTCAGGTAATGCGTTATTTTTACTTTATCTCAGTCATTTATTTAAGCATTTGAAATTCGCTGTGTATGCAGGTCTGCTAGAACAGGGTGTTTTCTGTTTCAATTCGTATTGATAAGTTTTGCGGTAATGTAAAACCATGTTATCTTAACTACTAAATCTCTAAGGGCTGTTTTCAGCTCAAGTACAAAACTTGTTATTGGCAAGTTTCGATGGTTGAGATGCCTAATTGTAGATGTAACACCACACGTGATCATTATGTTGACAGTGTACCATCCATTAACTAACTAGGAACACCTCTTTGACGTCTTTGTCTAGAAATTACAACGAAAATAAACGGCAGTGATACTGAATAATAAGGATAATTTGAGCAGTGGAGGGTCGTGATATAATTGGGTCCCTGGAAGTGAGGACAATTAAACCAAAGCCCCAGCGGAAGGTTATTAGGAACACGTGTATACGTGTTAATGTTCAAAACCATTTTTAATTGGTTTCTTTCTTTACTTAATTTTTGGCTTGTTTTACACTATCTAGTATCTAAATAAATTAAATTAGATTTTTATCTGTACATTGCTTAGAATTATGGAATTATTGGTTATCTTTGCGTTTTGAAGGTCAGAGAATCCGAATCAAACCGTATCTCAATTTCTGTCACTCAGTTGGTAACGCTTAACATCACACATTAGACCGCTTTTCACGCAAAAACTAGATTACTGGTATGGCCGAAACTTATTTTCTGTATTTTATGCACATACGAGAAGGTTTAAGACGAATTAAAACTAGCGTAAGTCTTTTTGAAATCAAACAGCAAGCTTCTAAAAAGCGGATTTTATTTGATTTCGACTCAATAGGGAAGCTTATGAAGTTTTCATGGCAACGTAAACATTAAATAATGAATCCAAGGAAGTTTTCCTGTTTTTCCACGGATAAAACCGTGTTGATCAGCTAGTTTGATCAAATATTTTATTTTGAAAACTCGAGTAACAGCTAATCTTCAGAATAAAACTTGAATGTTGATTGGTTAAATTAAATCTTTCATATTTGGTTTATTTCATAAAGTAAAGCGGGTAAAAAAAATTGTTAAAATAACGCTAACGAAATGATCATTGAAGAATTAAACCTTCTTAAAGCTCCTGAAAAGTACTGATTAAAATGTTTTTTCTGTAAATTTGGATGCAGAAGTCATAGTGCATATCCATGATTTATAAATTCGGCATTCAGTTTAATTGATTTAAACTAAAAGGTAAAATTGATTTTGATTTACTATACAAGAATATTACACGATTACAGGATATTGGGTAGCTAACAAATATGTTTGTTTATATAAGCTCTACTTTGTTTAACTGATATCGAATATTATATTGTTGTTATGTTACAATCTGAAAAATATTCATACTGTATTTGTTAGGTTTGATAGGTCAGGACTAATCAAGTTTAAAAAATAAAACATAAACTGCAGAAAACTACATTAATAAAGATAACTCTCTATTTATTAAGCATGCATAAGAAGAAAGTAATCAAAATCTCGGGTAACAATAATAGTTCACCTAGCACTACAGTCTTTATTGTAGTACCTCACAATTCCTGTGTTACTGTAGGGTCAAGTGTTGCTTAATCTAATTTTCCCGATAAATACATCAACATTTTGTTAAAGATTTAATTTTCTAATTTCGCAGGCAGATTTTGGAAGATTTCTCAAAATCTTATCAAGAGTCACCTACCGACGACTATGACGACAATATGGGATGCGATAGGTATTTTCCGCAATCGCTATTTTTATATTTTGCGCTGTTTTACGGTAACTTAAGACTATCCAAATTTTGGTTGTCAAAGTCAGATATCCGCCAAATTAATTTGGACAGTCCAAATTGTACTGTGGTACCGATATTAAATAATAATATACTGCAATCAAGTTTTAAACCACTGAAACGTAAGGTCATACTTAAGAACTGTCAACTTCGAAAGAGAGAGGATATTTCTAAAGTTTTATTAAAACAAAGTTTATTTTCCTTGACAAATTCGGAGTAAAATAGATTTCCTTTCCACACACACGTTTAAAAAATCAATTGACAAAAACAAAGATTAAATATTACTCGGAGTCAGACTAAAACCATTGAAAGCCAACCATAACCTACTCTAAAAAGAGTTACTTTAATTAATATAGGATTGAAGTAAAAACTAGGCCTCCAAATTTCACTTTTTTTCAAACCACAAGGGGACGCTGGAGACTATTTTTTTAAGTTTATTATTTATTAAGTTTATTAGGTTTTAAAAAATATCATTGAAGCGGCGAAAGTATGGAGGAAACTCAGTGGCAATAAGTCATATACGATTGTTTGAGTTAGACATCGAGGTCCCTTATAAACTTTGTTTGGGTTACTTCATTCTTTGCTCTTGGTTTTGAAGCATACGTCAAACCTTCACATTTCACATTTGTACAACTAGAAATGCAAAAGTTTCTCATTAATATGAAGTTAAATTCTCAAGTACAACGTAATTCATACCTTACGTTAATACAACTTTTAATTACTCTGTTTGAACATGTAATCTGGATTGTGCTTAGGACTGGAATATTTGAATATATAAATACTAATCACATTGTAATGTAACTTTGCAAATAATGTGAATTTGACCCAATAATAAACATGTTGAGATACATTACCTTCCTTTTCCGTGCCCAGAGGACGGTCCATGATCCAGTCTTGAAATTCTCAAATGGAAGCTTACCTTGAGATGTATATCATTTTTTAATTCTTTAAAGTGTAACACAACGCCGCTAACTTAGATGCAAAAGAATGACCCAAACGAAAATTACAGTTCCCAAAATATTTTTATATCAAAGTAATAAAAGGTGAGAAAAAAGTCTGGAATTTTGTGAATAGCAAAAGTTTCATGTAGAATATAATGAAGATTTGCAATTATTTATGTTCATAAAAACCAACAAATTTTATACTTTTGCATACCTCAGGTAGAGACCTTAGTTACCTTAGCTATGTCTTGAAATTTATTTTTAAAAAGGAAGCACACATCGATTCATACCTTATTTTAAAGGTCTTTTGACTAAAACACAAGTCCAAACTTGTAAAATTTGTGTCCAGTCCAAAGCTAGAACTGGTTAATGAAACTATCACATCGAGTAATGTTACTATTAAAATCTTCAACGAGCTGTAACTTTTGACTTTTGCGACCGGCTTTGCTCTGCAGTGTTCTGCTTTGAAACGCATTTAAAATGAGGCATAATTCGAGGTATCCTAACCTTTAAGAATTCAAAAACCCCCATCAAGGGTCATTCCCTAGAAATGCCAACAAATTATAATTATTGAAATCTTTGTGGTTTCCGTTGAAAATATATCGTAGTTTCGGACTTATTCACAATTATAGTTTGTTTGGATCATCTTTTTGCAACCGGGTTTGCGGCGTTGTAATATGTGTGATCTTAAACCTACGATTTGCTGTAAAGATACAATATAATACACTATTAATTTATTTATCCTAACGGTAATGCCGATTCATGAACCACCACACAACTTATGTTGTTGTGATCCACAAGTATCATAGCATACAAATCATCAGCAATTTATAAATTGCAGGTAAAGGAGTACAATGTTAAGTTTTGTGTTGCTATCACAACAACAATAAAATAATAGTTCAAAAAGTATAATAAATTATTGATGAATACATCAGCTACAATGACTTTGTTTCCTCACATTATCACACCATCAGAACTGTCACTTGCACGCTCCAACACCTTGTCACTTGTTTTGTCTCCATTACCGAGTTAACCAGGCTTTCCATTCACGATAACGTTTCACATACACAACTTTTGTTCGTAATATTAATATTATGTTTCTTACGAGGAAGAAATGTTGCGTCTTGTGGCAGAGAGGTTATAAATAACATTTATTTAACGTTTTACGCTATGTTTTAATATTAATGTTACAATTCTATTGCATATTTTAATACTCAAGTCATCGAAGTTGCCAACTTTATTTTCGTTTGTTTACGCCAGTAGCATTTAAAAAGAGTTACTTAAACGCTTTTGCGGGAAAGGGAGCTATACCCCTCAAAATTCGCCGGAAAATGAAAATGAATACCGTCCTTATGTTCGCCTTTATTTCTAGGCTGTAATTGGATAATTCATTAAATAACGTTTTTATTTAACAAGTGTCCATCAAAGTACAAAACACTGTTTTTCATGACAGTTCTTGTGAAATAAACTATAGAAAATATAATATTTATCTCAGCTGAAATAAGTAGCTAGAGAACGAAATGTGTGATAAAAGGCTAGGACCTGATTAAAAGACGAAGGACGTTTTTTATTTACTTACGTTACATGTCTAAACATCTATAAAATTAAAGATAATATTGTTATGCTGCTAAATATTGATTCGATTATCATTCGATAATCTTCAGTGTTACTAGCTTACAACCAAACTATTGGAGTGGATGTAAAATAACAATTTATACATTAACATTAAATTTCGATATTATTCTAAATATACTTTTGCTTTATTCTGGACGATGTGGCGACAGTGTAGTTAGGAAAACCTCGAGCCTTCTAATTAATGTAAAGTTAATTAACGTCAACGTGCTGCTGTCCGAGCGGTGATGAGAAATCCTTACTAGCCTTCAGAATCCGCTCTCAGTGTCCACGTACATGTAAATTACAGACTCTTTTGAATAAAATATTTACAAAATATTTTTTTCTGTCTATTGACTTATAATGAATTGTTTCTACCAAAAAAATTTACAGGACGGCAAAGTTAGGATGCTATAAACAAAATGTGTATCCGTATCGTGGGTAGAGGTTGAAATTTCTTATTTGAAGAGGCATGTTTATGTCTATTTAGTGACCTAAGATGTTCAAAAGTCATCGTCTAGACAAAAATGGCCATAATTTGAAAATAAATCGTAATAATTTAGTTCTGTTTGGCCAAATTGTTATAATAGGCCAAATTGTCAATAATTTATTCCAATTTTCTAAAGGTCTATTGTGATGTTATTAAGGGGAAATGGTAAGTTTTTAAGTCCTGTTTTCTATACATTTTTCACCTAATATATTACTTTATGAAGGTAATGATGGATTCTTCAATGCGATTTATTACGAAATAATTTTTTGGGGGGCTCCAAGGTGGAACAGTTTCTCCATAGCTCGTTGGACTGAACTACCCTGAATATTACTGATGATAGATTGAACTCCAAAGTGGCCAGATTTTCTAGATTTATGTTCCGCAATAAAGAGGAAAACTATTCACTCTTTGGGAATTTCCCAAAAATTCACATTGTCTACTTAGAGTTATGCCGACCACTTGTAAGAGTATAATCAAATAGAATGCCAACCAATATATTTCAAATTGTAAAAACTATATAATCGTAAGAAAATATTTGATAAAGGATATTAATTGAACAGCTACAGAGAAGTTCAACGCATATTTCTGGAATGTTAGCAACATTATTTAACACGATTCCTACCAATTCGAAGCTGCATCATTAAACTATAATTGATAGTGTAAAGTGTTAAGAGCCATGATATAGCCACTTTGTAATCCCAGTGAAAATTATGAGACAGTTAGGCTATAACTACGTCCGGAGTTTGAGTGAACGGGTTCATTTAGGCTGTAAAAAATAAAAACGAGGCTATCTCGGTCAGTAAATGAAATTGGCTCGTTTTTTTATGAAACTCGGGACCAATAAAAATAAATGGTTGGCTGTAAAGTTTGAGGATGAAAAAGTTGGTAACTAAAATTGAGAGTAGCCTCGAGGGTATTTTCTATAGTAATAAAAATATCACCCGACAAAGCAATTATTCTTTGTGTGTTTCTAGCGTGATGGGTCGCCGTTTTGGTATTCATTTCTAGAGGTCGCGGGTTCGACTTCCATCATGCCCAAAATTATCAGAGGGTTTTGGGCCTTTTCTTATTTATCTCTTCGAAAAATGCCGTAACAGTTTACACACAAAAACTGGGCACAAACAAGAGTACATGACTTATGAAATTTACAAGACAAAAATATATTTTAGGCCGATTGCTAAATATTAGCCTATTTGGAATACTTACAAGCATGAAATTTATTTACCGATTAACTTGTCATAATCAACTCTTTTTTATCAATTGGGAATGCAAGTCTGAGTTGTTTTTTTCCATTCTTTTATTTTTTGTATTCGCATTATAATTTCAATTTTAAATGTAAATAAAAAATTGTTCTGTGGTCCTTTTAATTCTGTTTCCTGACTTTAATTTGTATTTTTAAGTAATTTAATTAACAAAAAACATTAATATAAAAATGATTACGTAACATAAATCGTTAAATTTATTTTCCTTTTTGAGCTTCGAAACAGTTAAATGTATATGTATTGTTCTGACCAACAAGATTAATTTATTAGTTGTCGAGAGAATGAAAATCTTGAAAATGTCAACGATCAAAGAATAATGTTTGCTCCCCTCAATTTCTTAGGTTCCGTCCAATTGGACTAACGCTTTAATCTTTTACCTTTAACTGGAAGTAGCTAATTATTGAGTTTACTAAACTTAGCCGCCTTAAGAAAGGCTATATTCCTATTTCCTATCCCAACTTTCTCCAAATATACTGTTGTTTTAAGACATAAGCAATCCCTTTCATGATCAAACCAATTCATTTCAATAGAAAATTACCACTGATTTTCTTTATTTAATAGGTCACAAGTTTCCCATTGACTAAATCAAAATTGCGGGTAGTTTAATTCCAATCGTAGTCGTTCGCATAAACTTTTTAACTCTATTAGATTTGTAACCGATAGTTCTAGGTTGTAATCTTTTTTTTCTAACAAGTCTTACAAAATGTGTTACCTTTGGAGAGTTGGAATTGCATAATAAATAACAGGGGTAGGCATACCCAAAAAAATATACACACTTGAACTTCAAAGCACATATTAGCCACTAAACGCAACTGTGCGGCAGTTTACAGACTACGTTTGGCCGAGTTGTGTACGGTATAAACTCAGTTATGGGCCAGCTGCACTATTGCACTAATATTGGATTGCTTAAGGGAATAAAAGTTACGAATACAGTTTGTACCATATTGTGCCTACTCCTACAGTATACTTATTGTTACTTCAAAAACATAAGTTGTGTTGGTCTCAGTGTACTTAAAATATCTTACAGTTCTTAAAAATATAATATATAATGTATGAAAAAAACTTCGTGGAAATATCAACTAAAATGTTTGATAGTTTTGTATTACTGCTTGGCTGTAAACAGAATTCAGAATAGCGATAGTCCACTAAAGAGAAATAATATTACCGTTTTGTTTGTGATATAACAGTTATCCAGTTTCAGCTTTACAGCTACATCATTTACATTTAACAAATTATTTAAAATATTCATTTCAGAAAATTCTATGAAAACACCAATTTGCATTACCTTAAAGTTCATTAGTTAATTACTAATTTTGTTTGCGTTATCCTTTAGATGTAAAGAATCACAAAGCAATAAGAATTTTGATATGAGTTTCGCGTTGCTACATAATAAACAGATTTTGGAAGGGTTTACATGTTGAATTCTAAATTACAATTGGCTTGTTGAACTAAATGATTTTAATAGTTTTATTTTTTTATTTAATGGATCAACCTCTGGAAAGAAGTTTTGAGTTAACAGCGTTGACAGGGTCTATAGAATGCTGAAAACCTTCGAGGGAGAAAAGGTAAAAAAAGATTACGCAGGTTCCTGAATCCCAGAAGTCGAACTCTAAGCCTTTGTAAGGAGCTTAGCTCTCTAAACTGAAGTCCAGTCTCCAATTTTTCCTTGTATGTTCATTCTTTTTTTTACCTTGTACAAAAATGACCCTATCATTTTTAGTCATCAACATAAACAAGTAATTCTCCTAATTCTCTTTTTTTCAGTATATCCCAGTTCTTGAAAAGTTATCATTTAAAAAAAAATCATCCATCAAGGTTACACGGAAAAACTACAGTTAATTTTTTTTAAGTTGTTTGAAGTAATAACATATAATACAAGACACAACTTTTCCCCATCCCGCCTTGTTTATCTCTTCTGACCCGACCCTCTAAAAATTTAGTTATTATTAATGTACATCCAAATTTGTTATCTGAACTGAAGAAAAATACAAATATATTCTCTCAATAAAACCTTACCTTTGAAATTCTTAATTTAAGCAACTTTAAAGCCACTTGAGTACCAAATTCATGATAACTAATATAAGATCTATTTTCGTGCGGAATATCAAGTTTCTACTTTATACCATTTCAAAATGGCAGCCATTTTTTTATTTTCAAAGTTGAATATCTAAGAAACTGTTGATGTTACTAACAACTTTAAACGAGCTGTAAATATGCAAAACTAGTAGATATACGCGGCTTCGTTCGCTGAAAGGATAACAATATTTAGTACAACAATACGATATTTGCAATGTATTTTTTTACAAATTACTAAATAGAATGATACATTTTAATCATTTATCCGAATTACGATTTTTTTGAAACCGGAACGAGAAAGGCTACATTCGTAATAACATTTTTTGTTTCTTTGGACCTGCTGATTAACCTGGAGAGGTTAGACATTCGAAGCTGGACACCCTGTATATATATATAACTTTTAAGTTCACTAGGAAAGTTCTATGACAAATGCATATCATTCGTCACATAAATTAAAGTGTAATTTCAAAACTAATGGACATTAACTTAGTCCACAGTTATTTAAGTTGAATGAGCATGATGGTACTTCAGTCAGTACTCATCACAGAGTAACACTTCACAGTTTTATGGAGGAATGAAACGATATGGTGGTTAAGTTAATGTGGATTCTTACAGAGACCGAGGTCATGGGATCGATCCTTTGACAAATTCGGCAGCTTTTTATGAATTGTTTCTGGAGTCAGCCGTCATTGCCAATTACGGCTTGCCAATTACGGCAAATTAAAGTGATTAAGAATCACTTTAATTTGTGATTCTTAAAATAAAACTTTCCTAAGAAGGTCATCACAATATTCTACTCTCACACTTCATTCATTTTTTTTATTCGCACTGAGTTGAGTTGGTGTTTTATTTGGTAATAAAATAATGGCTATGTAATAACAGCCCTGATGTAATAAAACAAAACTAGTGAACCCGCTGCTCGAAATCGAGCAATTGTTATGTATTGATTTCAAAATTATAATAATTATGGTACAGTAATCTAGAACTATTGTATTTATTATATGGTTGAACTTCCTGTTGTACTGATTTTTTTTACAAAAGCTTTTTTAAACTAAATTTCTTGTGAATTTCCAATCATGTGTCCATGTGTCTTTAGTGTTCTCTACGAATATTAAGAGCCCCTCAAAGGAGTTGGCCTGACCTGCTGCCACATATACAGTAGTCCATGACAAAGTACTGGGAGGGAAGGCAAATTCTATTGTACTGACTCTGAGCTATACCTAGTCATAGCGAGTGCTGGAATTACTGGAAACTGGGTTCTTTTTATTACAGAACATCACTAAACACAAAAAAATAGTTAAAATTATATCATTTTCATGTTTTTATCATTCATGGTTAGCATTTCATAGTTGAACTAAATAAAAGTAATTTACATTTTCATGTAATTTTCTTTTAGGTAATTGCTCACAAACGCTTCGCATTAACGTTCGCCATAAACTCCAATCGAAGCGTATACACAACCAAGTATTGGATATATGGTATATAATTTAAACATTAGAATATTCATACGGTTTAAATTAAATTCACGTTTATTTCTAACCTTAATTGGGGAAAGCGGCCTTAAGTAGCGTATGACCCGTCTTAATCTTAAACCGAACTAAAATGGTTCAATAAATCTACTCATAATGAATGTTAAGTCTGTTTCTTTTTTCTTTTATTTCTATTTATATTTATAAAATTTATAAATAAGAATATTTATTTTTTCTTTTAGTATTTTTCTTTGGAATATAAACATATAGGTGAATATTAAGATCTTCACACATGTGATTCAAAATCAATGTTTTTAAAACTGAATTCTGACCTTAAGAATGTATTAGGATAATAGTTTATTTATTTACATCTTCCATCTTACTGAAATGCCTCCAGCTCTATCTCTAAATGCACCGGTTTTCATTCTATTAACAACATATGGCTTTGCTGAAAAACTTTGTTTGCTCCAATCAGCTGCTTTATTTGAAATTTTCTATTCCCATTTAAATTTCAGGGACTAATATGAAACTTTAAGGGCGCCTAGGGCTCTTCCCTTTAGTCGAACCTATTTAAATTTTATTTCCTGCAAAACTTCACGCCAAGCTCTTTCCAATGACACCTTAATTATTAAAATCGGCCCAGTATTTTAGGAGGAGTAATGATCACAAAAAACCCCTAGCGTATTAAATAGATAGATGGTGAAAAGCAGGTTTATCGTCTGGATCACAGTCAACGAAAAAATTATGTGCTATGACAAACTCTTACAAATTATTTAAAATTACCAATGTAACAATGGTGAACATGAATATCTCATATTTACCAAAGCTCTACTAAAATTCAAGTGAAAGTTACTGCAAAGCTTGTAAGTCGAAAACTCCATGCATTCATACTTAAAGTTCTCACCTATCAAAAGTTTTCTCATGTTTATAAAGTCTTTGGCTGCCGCTTCAGGCTGGGGAAAGTTTGCCCATTTATAAACAGCAGCTCACACATCACTGAACACTAAGTTAACCTCAGAACGTTGTGGCCCACCCCTAATATGTTGTGAGGTAGAATATTCCCAAGTTATTTTTGCTGTCTTCTAAGAGAAATGATTTCTGTTCAAGATATCGATTGAAGCATTTTTCTACGTAGATGACTCAGATTGTGACGTATTTCTTGAAATATTTAAGCAAAGTAAATTTTTGAGCATCGTTTTTTATCTTATTGGAAATACAACGTCAGTAGTGATAATTTTTGCAAAGTCAATGTCGGTGTAAAACCGCACAATGTATATCTTGTCTCCCAATATAACTTATTCGAGTGAGCCTTTAATTGGTAGGATGTAATTTCAAGAAAAATGTAAAGTATTGTATAGTAAAATTGTTTAATCGTTTTCTAAGGGATTGAAATTAAGTTTCATTTCCATTCTAATGGTTAAAACGGTCGGGGATGCGGCCCGAACGCATAACCAAAACCGACCTAACGTCGGATTTAAGCAGTATATCCGACTGTCTTCCGAGTCTTACACTGACTCCCTTAAACGTCGGATTTAAGAGCGAACTGTCTGGTCAATTTATGTGCATTGTGTGAATGTGTGAACTTAGTTTAATAACGAAAATTGACAAGACCAACAGTCTGCTCTCCAATAAAATTAGGTGAGTAAAGCCCAACAACATAAAAAATACCCCCGCTGCAGCAGACCTGTATACTCAGCGAATTCCAAATGCTTAAATAAATCACTTAGACGCAGTCTTAACTCGAGTAAAATCAACGTGAATCCTAAAATGAGCATACATCAATTTTCTCCATTAGAATAACATGGGAAATGAGTATCTCTAACTGCTCATCTCTCCTTAACAGGAATAAAGTCTAAGAATAAATTGTTCTCAAAATTAAGCGTAGAATCCAAAATTATGTAAAATACATCGTGGAAAAATCAAAGTTGTCAGCCATATTCGAAACTAACGGCCATTTTTTAAATACTTCAACAATGCAATTTTCAAGAAAATAATTTAAATAAACACTACACAAAATATGAGCTGACGCACTGTTCAAAAAAGTGTTTTTCTTAAATCCTGACAAAATGAATCTTTGTCAGTAGTAACGTTTTCATTTCATCCATCCACACCCCCCTTATTTTCATCTCATCCATCCACACTAATTTTCATTTCATCCATCCATAACTTTCTTTTATCCATCCACACTTATTTTCATCTCATCCATCCACACTAATTTTCCAATCATATTCAGTCAAAATGCGCCAGTGATGTTTCCCAGGATTAACCAAGTGTTAAAGGTGGAGTGTGCACTAAAGGATTTATCTGCTGGAAACCATTTATTTTAACACCGAATGTAACAAATCAACAGAAAATAGACACTCATAATCTTTGTTGTATATTTTATTCACATACAGAGTCAAAGTATGATTAGTATGATTAAAGTCGCGTTGGCTTCTACATAAGATTTTATCTCTAAATATTATTTCTACTTTTAAACAAATAAATATTTATGTTGACTAGTAACGATATTTTTCATGTATATTTCTGTTAACATTTCGAGTTCGAATTCTTTTAAATTACTCAGCACTGGTGTCGTCTATTGTAAACATTACAGCTATTCTAAGTATTGCAATCTTGAGGTTAATCTACAAAAGCAGTGGTACTAAATTATTTAGCTATTCCTAAAATTATATGCCCGCCAAAATTTAAGGGTTAAATAGTATGACAATGTTATGTAAGAAATATAAATATCAAAACAGGAAGATATTTTTATTTTCCAGCTAGAGGTTTCATTTATACCTGTTTATTTTTAAGCGGAACGAGATTTAATTGATAGTTATATACCCCATAGAGCTTTAAAAATTCTAGAAGAGTATTATAAATAAACTCTGATTTGATTGAAATATTTTTCGTAATATAATATTTATTGTAATCCTTAATTATTACATGTATGTGCAGTATAAACATTACCTACTCCAACATGTTTGATAAATATGAAACTCCATACTCTACAGTTTGAATGAGGTGTTTGGTCACAAATTACTTGAGGTAGGGAATCTTACCAACTTTTCTGTTTCAATCTTTCCGAAGAGCCCCATGAGAAATTTCCTCCTACGTAAAAGATCGCCAAACTTTAAAAGAATAGCCCATTTGCATAAGCCAGATACATTGCTTTTATAATTTATGGATAAGAGTTTGGTGTATTTGCGTTGTAAGATAAACTGAGTTGAATAATGAATTGAAGACACGGTAATATAACGAAGGCGTTGGATAAAAGAAGAAAAGCATTTTTATGCACATTGTACCTATTAGTTGGTTTGTTTCATTTCCGATGATATTCTTAAGGTCTTAGGAAATATCAGTCAATCAATTGTTATACTTTTGATTGAGTCCGACAAAAAACTCTACTTCCTTCCCGCAAGAGGAAAAAATTCCTCAATGTTTACTTTTTTAAATCTGAAACTTTACTTCCAAACTTTTGTACATACTATTACGCAATTTAACCAAAATAATTCAACCTATGATAGAACGTGTTATTTCATTGTTTAAACAAAGATATTTTTATATTTTTATTTTAAATGTGATTGCTAACTGAAACACCTGCAACACGAATATGGTAATCTGCTAAAAAATAGCCGAGGCAATATTTTCAATATTTTTTTCGGAAAAGTATTCCGTACTCAAACATTAGAAATGTGATTTATCAAATGGGATTGAACAGTAAAAGCAGTAATAACCTCAGGAAACTATCATAACAGGGAGACGAGAAGTAGTTGTCTCTGGTATTAATGTTTTACAGCGCAATTTGAATCAGCAATAGATGGGGTTTATTGCTAACGGGTGTTCAGCAAGCATACCAAGGGAGAAAATAAGGAAATAACTCTCTATCCCACTATGACTCATCAGAAAAATGTTCACATAGTAAAGCCCTGTAGTTTGGTCTAGAGATTACGAGTCAAAACAATAATATGATGTATTCAAGCCGATGATTTATCACATTCTAAAAAATTTTTGAATTGATAGTTTTCTATTCAAATACGAGAGAAAATGTTTATAAGGGTAAAAATGTAATAAATTTCAACGCAAACAAATACGAAAGTTCCATGAACATTTTAGTGTAGTCTCAATCATTTTCATGTATTTTATTCTATGTATAAATTAAAGAAATCGTCTCTAAAACTTTTAGAGTTTGTAATTTTTAAGATACTTTGACCTAGTAGGCCTATCATAAAAAGCGAAATAATGAAAATCTAAAATAATATATGGAAACAGAAAGCACCATATTATGAAGTAGATTGATTCTGGAATTACATGATTCTTGAAAACAAATAAAAGGCAAGTTCAGTATAAGTAGAGATATTCTCTCTTCAGAATATATTTACCCTACATGTATTCCGCCTTTCTATTCTTACCATCCTTATTTTCCCAGCAACAAACACACAAGCGCCCCGCCTATTTCGCCTCCCCTTCAATTCGATTTTCCAAGCAAGCTGTATCGTCTACAACAAAGCTGCTGCTTGTTTCACGTCTTACACATCCAATGTATATTCGTTTCCAGACAGAATTTATCATGTAACTTCTTTAGCCTGTCTTAGCGTCATTACTTAAACTAGCAGATGATTTCAATTAGAAAATTACTGATGACTGTATATTAGAATATCTCTGTGTCGCGTAGTTCCATGTTATGGTACTGTTGGTTGACTAGTGGGCTAAAAATAAATAAATAAGATCGAATCTGAAGTTATCAAAGCTGACTTTTTTACCAGATCAAAGTGACTAACTCCTGACCACATCCAGGATTCCCTGCCTTACAGAATCTGTCCGCTCGTTCGTCCTCTTACAAAATAAGCCGTACGCCAAAAGGCGTAGCCGAACTAGTAATGGTCTATGTGTCACTTATTTTTATCCAAATATCAATTAGTATTTTGAAGGGAACTGAATAAATGCCATAAATAACATTAAACTCTGCAGATATGCGCCCGGTCCAAACTAATGCAAGTTGTATGAATGATGTGAAAACCGATCACAGAGGCAAAGATCCTTTTTGAAAACTAAAATAACTGTGTACTTAGACAGTGTACACTTTAATTAAACTGACAATCAAAGGCAAAGCCAATTCACCCGCCCTTAGCCTCTATTAGCTGTATAATGGCATCGTCATTCGACAGCGACAGACAGTTTAAACATCTTTATAGCCTCTCATTAAAATCATTGCTCCTGTTCCATTTTAAAACAAGCAGCATGAAGTTTAAATCAATTTAACCTCATAAATACAAAAAAAGGAAGGTTAAATTGATTTAAACTTCATTTGTATGCAAACTTAATGAATTTTATGCAATTGTATAGAACTGTTCAGTCATTATGCTGCTTTGTTGAAAAGCAGTGTTAGTTTACATGATGATTTTTAAAAAAGTATGATGATTGATACGCAATTTATTAAACCTGCTTTACGTATTAAAATATAATCCTATTTTTTTATTTCCGTGCTTTACGGTTAGCCTACAGTTTGTTTTTAGGTTAGCCTTTAGTTTTATTGCCTCAGTTTAATTCTTTATTCTCCAATTAAACTGTTTGCTAGAAATTATTTACTAAAAAAACCTTCAGGTACAGCTTATTATAAATTAAGTGTAATTGCTGTATTTGTTCCTCCAACGTGTGACAAACGCAGTCGTATATCAGGATCAGAGGCCGGAACAGAGCCGTTTCCTTATCAATAATGTATGTCCAATGGCAGCGGTCCAGGATGGCGCTGCAGTTGTTAATTTGATAGGATTGAACGAGTTACGTGTTAGTGGCAATAAAGTTCTCTAATCCGAAAAACTCCACTAATGTAACTTTATTTCTTCATATTCTCAAGATAATCATTTCACCGAGTATAATTAAATAGATATTAACAAGTAAAAACTGTCTGGTTGTATTTTTGTGGAAAGTATAAATATTTTAAGCCATTTTTTAGTACTCCAAAAGAGTTCAAGACTTTTGTATGCACACCAAAAGGAATTTTTCCCTAAGAACCATTCTTGTTTTTCAATTAAAAGCTATCCAAACTTCAGAACTATCTGCGAAAATCTAGAGCTGTAAACATGTAACCCTATGAACGAAACCCACGCCGTTAACCGTTAATTTTATTGAGACATCCTGATTTAGGCTTTTAGTCTTGTTACTCGTGGGCTTAAGTGATTATTTTAATGCAATAAACATCAAATTCGTTGAAGTTCTTTAATTTAAAAAGATAAATATAACGTTGGATAATATTTTAATTAGTCAAAGCTCATAAAAGATCACAGTTTTTATTATTTTCAGTTCATAGCTCTTTCACGGTTTACAATAGTTCAAAATAATTGACCTTTGGATATTCCACAGGATATTTCCATGAAGAAAATTAAAAATAACATTTTGTACATTGTAAAGTGTAAAAAACAGACACTCATGGTGTTGACCTCCTTAAAAACTAAACTTCAAATTGTATAGTAGAATGAATGCTCCGATTTTTTGTCTGGCAAAACTGCTATTTCTTAGTTAGTAGATTAGTTGAACCAATAATTTTAACCTTCTCCGCTAAAAATATTTTAAAATAACTAAACACAGGGCTAAAACAAATCTTCAATATCTGTTAGCTATGTGAACTTTACGACACACGCCATTTTGCGGCTTTTTGACACTTAATGAAGGTCAATTTTTTACTTGTGAAGACAATAATAGTGATTTAGGCCTATTACCTTTAACATTTTATTAATTTAGCATAAAAACATGGAAGAGAAACCATAATAATCCTAGCTTTAGTTTCTAGAGCTGTATTATTTAATTAAAAATCTTTTCAAGTCCTAGGCAGCTGACAGCTCAGCTTTACGTCACCAAAAACTAGCTGCCATGTGGCAAGACGTCTTTCTAATTAATTATTATTTCACTCTCTTCTTTGATTGACTTTTTTCCTATACAATAATACGCTGCTCTTCCTTGAATTGGAAAGTTAAAATTTTGTTGGTGTCATAACTTTTTTTCGGTTAGTATAAGTAAATTACATGCAGGCATTATTTTTAGTTCAAAAATATTCTATGAAATCCTATTGAATTTATGATAAACTCATTCACTACAGGGTAAATTACAGAACTTTCGAAAAATGTATTATATTGTAACATTAACTTTAGACAAAGAAGGCAATATTTGTCATGAATACTTACAATAATTATTTTTCTGCCTAAAATGTTTATCATGAAACAAATTTTCATCCATCTATATTTTAACTTTTAGAGTGTTTTTAGGTTTTAATTTTTTATCAATACTTCTACAGAAAGACATCTAACACACTGAGCCTGCATTAATTAAAAGGATTATTCAAGATTAGGTTTATATTAATTTTAGAAAACAATCGTATCTCTAAAAACACCCCGGTTGCAGTTGAAATATGGTCTAAATATGACCCGTTACTCTGCCAATTTCTTATGCTTAGTATCATAATACAACACAACATAAGCGATACATGACCCTGTTTTAATCCCCTTATAAAAATGACAAAGAATGAGTATGTAGGTCCTCTGCAACAGGCTTGCTAAAAAATTCTATGGTTTTCGATCAATAGCTAGTATATCTGAAAGAAGCCATATACCAACTTTAATCAATATATGTTGAGAAATAAGCGAGATATAGAATTATCTTATTTCGCGTAAGGTTAACATTGGGACAATGTACTGTGTTTACCACTTTCAATATCTCAGGAACCAATATATAGAGCAAGGATTCAAAATACTAAATACTAAATTGTTTGTTTTTTTAGCCGAATTCAATGGTGCAGGTAAAAATTAGATTATTTTTATTTTTCTGTATAAAAACCCGGGGCCACAAACGAAAATTTATCATGGTCTCGGGCTGAGGTCTTACTATGAGATCTACGTTAATAGCTTATTCCTTTAAGGATATACGCTAAAAACCTTATAAAAACTAATCTATATAAATATTTACGTTTTGTGCTTAGAATTATATTCCTTGATTATTGGAGGACAAGAATTGTTCATGGGAAACTAATTTAACTATGTTTTGGTTTTGAAGGCATTTGCCGTCACTGATTTGTACAAACCACATTTTACCAACGAGGGATGCCATACAAATAATGAAACGATACTAATTCCAGTATGATTCTGAAGTTCTTTACCCATTCATTTTCTTCATAATTTTTCTTTTATAAACAACTGATTTTTCTAGAATTTATAAATATTTATAAATAGTCTAAATTTCAAAAAAAAAAATGGGTAAAAGCCTACTTTTAAAAATTATAACTATCTCACTATTGCTAATCTCAAGTTCGATCTTAGCAGGTACTGAAGCTTTTAGGGGCAAAGGTCCCGAAAAATAAAATTTAAATGTTGCATATTTGTTTCAAACGTTGAATAATAAATAATTAATCAAATTAGTATTAGTCATTTATTTAATACAGTGGACATCGAATCAAATTGCTTTCATGTAAAATAGTTTCAGAACGTCTGTGTACACTTTTTTATATGAATTATCTGTTTCTGAGTGTTGGTCGATAATATTTAGTATAAATAAATCAAAAATCTTGAGCGAGGATCGCAGTACGGCTAAATTATACGGATTTAAGGTATGAAAGTTTAAAAAAAACATGTTCCTTACAGTATTTGCTTTGGCCCCTGAAACTGAGTTTTCCCTAACTCAAGCGCCCGCTCCTTACAGGTCCAAAGTTTAAAGTTAGTCAAAGCAGACTATACGTCTATTGTAGTTTGCCATCTCTTTGGGTCTATTTAAATTACGTTTGCAGCTTATAAAATTACAATTTTACTAATTTCCTTAGTACTGCAACAAACAATTAACAAATACATAAATTACGTACTAATTTTAACTTGAAAGATTGTTCTCGGGTGAAGCAGGAAAATCAGACAGCAAAAAATATAATTCCATTTTGGGATTTTATTCTACGTCCCAAACGTTTTCATTGTTCCCCTAGAGTACTGCAAATATTAGTATGTTTTGTTAGATTTCATATTTAGGGAACGTTTGGCCTTAATACTTGTTATTAATTGATAATAAGAATCAAGTAAAGTGTGACCTTATACAAAACCTTTTTATAACTGGCGCCAATTCTTGGGGCCCACGCCGTCCATAAGACCAATGTTAATTTTAGCATTGGGCTTATGGACGGCGTGGGCCCTAAGAATTGGCGCCAGGTATACTATAGTATAAAATAACTTTATGTTGCTAAGTTTATAGGTGAACCTTTATTTTTATTATAAGATCAGAAGTTCACGTTATGTACTCAGTAGCGTTCAGTGCAGTACACTTAATTGTTCACTTAATTGTTCACTTAATTGGTCAAAACTGTTACAACTTTAAACTATTGTTTATTACCCCTCGAATTGACATTTGATTTACACATCATGTTTCAGATATTGTTTCGGATATTATTCCATGGACAGTATTTATTTTTACATTATTTAAATTTGAAAGTGTTTTGTTCATATCTACTTATGTATTTCACGTTATTCAAATTTATATTTTTAGGTACACTTTGAAAATGTAATTATATCCAAAACGTTGTGTAAATAACATGTCAGTTCGAGGGTAGGCCTACTTAAAGTATTTTTAAATAAAAAAAACTACTAAGGTAGTTAGTAGGGGGGGGGGGGGTATATGTAGCCCTAGTAGTGAACAAAACAATTAGAAAGTTTGAAGAATATAGAAATAGATGTGAAATAAAGAAAGACATAAAGGGCAAGCAGGACTTCAAAGATATTTTCACTTCACAAAGGTTAAACTTTCAACAAACTCACTCGATTGCAGTTCGCTCTCAAATTTCAATAGAACAGTAGAGCTGCCTTAGTGATTTTCCTTAAATCTGAAAGTGTGAAATATAATTGTTTTCTTTTCCTTAAAATTTATAATAACATTACCAGGGGCCTATTGCACATTTTATGACCAGCTAATACTTTTATATTTGCTAACACTTTTGGCATTCAATTTATTGTGCATTAGGCCCCAGATGAAATATTATAGGATGATATCCAATTTTTTATTTGTCGACTTCAGTTTTCAATTATTTAACATCACCAGTGAGCGAGGATATGATAATTACGATATTTTCCAATGAAAGAGAGTACATTAATCACAGATTTATTAAATGTTACGTCTTAGAAAACAGTATTTTATTGACTAATTACAGTTGTATCATTTTATTTTTAACTGTCGCAAACACGATTTCATAAAAATAAAAGGATACGTATAGAAACAATTCTGCATTTTTTAACGAATACAAGGCATTTAGAGAAATGTGTATTTTAAAGTGTATGTAAAAAATATAAGGTTGACTTGAACACCTAACAGACTGCGTAATTGGTTTTTTTCCATTTTCATAAATGAAACAGAGAACAGCAAACTAATTGGTTTTCTTTTTAATTAGTCATAATTTTCAGAAGAAGTATTCGATATTTTATAGCCTTCAAACTATTTTCAAACGTTACGAAAATAAGTATTGTTAATAGTATTACTATTTCATTTTTTGGAGTTAGTGTTAAAATTTTTCATTAAGTTTGAATATTTGCAATAATTTTTCAATTTTTTTAGGATATATTTATTATTCAATAAAATTAATTAATAAAAGTAAATATAAGGTTGTGACTTAATATTTTTAGACCAGAGTTCCTTGCGAAGTATAAATTTAGGTTTCACTGGTTTGTTTTCAAATACAGTAACGTTATCGTCAAAAGTTTTCAATTTTTTACATGTTTGTTGAATAGTTGTTTTTTTTTTTAATCTACCACCTACTTTCAAATACAATTCATCTCTTTTCTCTTCTGGCACATATTTTAATAATGGTTAATTGTTCATTGTTTCATATATAGTTTGATATCATATTCATTTTCTAAATGTTAATGTTTCACTTGGTTTTTAGGCCCAGATATAACAAATCAATGATTCCAGATTTGTTGAAATCTGGAAAGAGGAAGGGAATAATGGCAAAGTTTGCCACCTATAGAAACTGGCGGCGCGAACTCGGACTCGCAAAGCTTATCATTACTTCAAAGACATTTTCTCTTTAGAAGGGGTAAACTTTCAGCAAACTTCCTTTTTATTGCCGCGCCGTCTGTTGGTTCAAATAGGAATGTAATTATCTCTTGAAACAATGTTTTAATAACATTTAATTACTCTTGCTTCATTGTTTTGCGTTCTAAAGTACCATAAACTTCGTTGTTAAACAATCCACTTTATACAGTTTTACCGATACGAAATATTTATGTAAAGTTATAATTATCATTTGCTTTAACCCTACTCAATAAAAGTAGCTTAAAGCGTATGTCAGTCGTAAGTTTCCATATATTATCTCATTTGATAATTTTATGAATATCTTTCAAATTAATTTACTTACTTAAAATACACATAAATACACCTACTCCACACAAAACACATACGACACGCACGAAAAGTACCTATACACCTACGCGACACAAAACACATACGACACGCACGAAAAGTACATAAATACACCTACTCCACACAAAACACATACGATACGCACGAAAAGTACCTAAATACACCTACTCGACACAAAACACATACGACACGCACGAAAAGTACCTAAATACACCTACGCGACACAAAACACATACGACACGCACGAAAAGTACATAAATACACCTACTCCACACAAAACACATACGATATGCACTAAAAGTACATAAATACACCTACTCGACACAAAACACATATGACACGCACGAAAAGTACATAAATACACCTACTCGACACAAAACACATGCGACACGCACGAAAAGTACCTAAATACACCTACGCTACACAAAACACATACGACACGCACGAAAAGTACATAAATACACCTACTCGACAAAAACACATACGACACGCACGAAAAGTACATAAATACACCTACTCGACAAAAAACACATACGACACGCAAGAAAAGTAGATAAATACACCTACTAGACACAAAACACATACGACACGCACGAAAAACGTAAAGTTGCAACATTCTGATACACCGCTGAGCTGAAGTAGGCCAACATCAGCTAACTAGTGCGGATCCGCGGTGTATATTAGTTAATTTTATTAAGTAAAAAACCATTTTTTTTAAGTTTTTTGTGTGGTTTTTATGTTTTTTTGTGAAAGAAAGAAGTCAACCGATTTCAGAGTTAGTCCCAGTAGACCTCTCGTTGCATAAACCGTATTCTTTATGTACAAAAATGCAAACAGTGCTATTCTCTCCATATCTTTCTCTATGAACCATAATGATTCAAGTTTTGTTCAAGTTGTTTTTGATTGTAAATATTTAATTTTATGATACTAAAACTGTAATAGGAGATAGGTTTATCAGCTATAACAGAACTAAAGATGGATTTGATTACAGTATGAAGTTAGATGATGTAGACGCAGTCGACCAAATCATTGTCGTTGGAAGCCGTTCAGGATGCTCGGACTAACGCTTGGTTCGTTTACCATACAGAAATGTGGTCGTACAACTATGGCAAAGTCCTCGTATCTGGGTAGGGGTCAGGCGAGTGACTTTATTTCGAGGATTTAGGTAGATTATACCCTGTCCTGGTTATACTTAGCCTTTTTTTTTACTAAATCGGGAAAAGTAAAATTTTTATGGAGAGGTGTGTGTGGTTAACAACGGGAATTTGGAAGATGTTTCTCCTGTTGCCTCATGCGCTTGGGCTTAGCTAAATTATTGAATCTTTCTTTGTGAAACCATTAAGTATTTTTATTCTCGCTCATGAGAGGGTATCACAAGTGAGTGTCATCAGCTTAAACATTAATTCAAAAGCAGGGTAGAATACAATCCAGCTAATGGAATAGGCTGGTCATTCCCATTCCTATTCCTCTGGCAGAGTGGGATGATTATAAGCTGAGCCGAAATATTACTTGGCTGTTAATTAGTCCAGGAGATCTATTTATTGAATAAATTTACATTGTTGACAGCTAATATTATTATTATTTTTTGTGTAGATAACCCACTTTATAGTGTTTTGTTTATAAGAGCTACACACTACGGAGGTATAGTGTGTCACACGATACCTCCGTTGTTATTATAGGAACAGACGGGGTTCCGTGCTTGCTTAAGCGGTTTTCTTAACATTTTCCGCTTTTATTTCCTTGCCAACATGTGGCTTATGGTAACCCATAAGGCCCTATGTTAACTTGTGAAGAATTTAAAATTAGGTTTTAAATAATTTTTTACGGGCAATATTACTGTCATAGAACACGTTTTAAGCTAAATGTTAATTATTTCTAAACTTCTGCAGACATCTTCGAAGCTGTATTGATATATTTGCGCAAGCAAGCATTCAAGCAAGCAAGTATACAAACTTTGCTCTTATAAGAGTGTGAGATAGGATAACTTACCATTAACGTAGCTGATGATGAAAATAAATAAAACAAAAAATAAATATAGTTCACCTAACGATAAATCATAATGAAGTCAAAAAAATTTATAAATTCAAATGTAAGTCATAAATGAACAAGAATGCAATGGTTTTATGTCTAAATCTGTTTTAAATCATATCCAAACACGTTTTGTTATAAGATAACGAAATAAAACCTTTTTTAACCATTTTTTAAAGTTGAAGTAGTAATTTACTGGCTCTCCAATTCTCTCGACTGAGTAATGAAATTATGATATGTAACTTAGAGTCAAAGAGAATTTTATAATTTTACCTCCAAAGACGCAAGTGTAAAGTTTGGGTTTAGTTTGCATCAGTTCAGAACTCATTACAGATTCCAAAGTATGAAATCCAAAGTATTGAATAATATTTCGGCAGCAAATTGAATCTAACTTTTCTCATTTCAGTTTGAAAATTTTTCAAACAAGGATTCGTCAATCTATGAGGGCCATAATTTAAAATTTGTTGACGGTTTGCTTTATACATTTGAGAGTTTAGCCATGGATAAATTGTGATCTCAGCTATAATTAATTGCAAGGATATTTTTAATTTTTAGTAAATATCTTAGTTTAATGACGATTTTATCGATTGTTCGATTTAATCATTAGTTGTTTAAAAGTATGTGTAACAATGAAGATTACTCTGTCCATGTTTCCCGTTAACCCTTCACTCCATGCCATAAGCCATGTTTTTTAAACAGTTATACTAGCCAGATTAATGGAAAATGGTAATGTAATCAGCTACTATGGATATTAGCTTTGATTATAAAATAATAATTCATGAGTGAGAGCAGAGTCTTTTCGGTTTTAAAGTCGTCAGTGAACCGACTGGATATTAGGAAACAAATATACTTAGCATAGGTAATGTAATAGAAATATCCCTGTAAGCCTGCACTAAAAGGTTAACGTGGAATCGAGTAGTAGAGGGCGTCTTAATTGGCGGAATATCAAAACAATCATTATTCATTTTAATAAGTTTCAAGTAGCCTATAAGGGCAACGGTACACTGCAATATACAAAACAAAATACTTCCTTTTTGAAAAATACATTGCTTTTTAAATACTTACGTACATTATTAGAAACATAATAATCAAGATGAGTAGAAGATGAATTTTGAAGATATACTTTGATTTATTTCATTCATCTTGCATTATTATCGTGTTTGTAAAACTTTCAGACGGCATTGGGTCAACCTATCATTGTTACCGATTATCATCTTAACATTGAGTAAACCGTACTCATTTGTATTTATTTGATATAAACCAAAATGTTTTAGTAAGCAATTTTTCTCACAATTATCAAGAAACTGAGTAAAATAATAGGAAAGACGTTTAGTAACAATCTTCATAACAGTCCAAGGGCGGGAAAGCAAGTTTTAATCATTATTAAATTCAGCATGTACTTTACTCATTCATTCTAAACTCTCAATTCATTTTTCTTTTAAATGAAGTATTTTAAGCGATGGGCAGTGAGAAAATATGGCAAAACTGTCGATTTTCATTTGCTTCTCTAAATTTAATTCAAGAACTTCAGTGTTTCAACTTAAAAAAAAACTAAGCCGAATGCATTTTAATAGCCAGGTAATCATTTTTTGTATGAATTAAGTTGGCAACACTGAATATAAAAACACCTGATTTAGAGCTTGTTACCAATATGCTGAACGGCCGAACGTTTTATAAACATAATCGTTTCTTACCTACAGATTTTGGGAGGTATTTTTAAAAATTAATACTTTAGAAAAAAACAGTGTTAAAAATAGTGTGAAAGTTTGAATAAATGGTTATTTAAATTGCCTAGTTATAATTAATTGCTTTTAATTGCTTATGTTATTTATTTATATGCAATTCTAATCTAGTCTAGTTTAAAGGAGAAAAGGATCATATGAAGGTAACGTTATATTGTCACAATTATTGTTAATGGTGTAGGTGGAGGAAAAATTTTGTGTGCATCATGGGTCTAAAGTGCTTTTTCTCCCTCGGGAAAAGTTGCACTTTAGTCCCTAGATTCACAAATAACTATTTTTAACACTTCATCCATGTAATGTTTTAGCTGAATAAAGCCACATTTCCTGGTGAATTACTTAGTACTTATTCTTATACAAGACTCAAGTTTTTGGGTCTTTTTTTAACAAAAAATTACACTTCCACAAATAAATTAAAATTGTAATCAAGGCAAAAGAAAGTTTGAAATCAAAGAGAAAATTTAGCTGTCTTTTAAAACGTTCGAACAAGATCAAGAAGTTGTAATTTAATAAGCAGTACTGTAGCAATCTCATTGTAAATTGTAATGAGCTTTATTGAATCATAAATTATTAAAGCAGACGCTTAGGTTGGTAAACCATCTCATGAATAACGTGGTTTATTATTTCTTAATATACACTAAAGGTTTTAAAATTTGTTTTATCAATTGTTAACATAAACAAATTGAATTAATCCACAGTACCCTGAACAGTTTAACATTTAAAGCTCACCAATAATTATTATTATCCAATGAGAAATATATAAATATTCAATAAAAATGTTTCAACGTCAATCACCTATGCGGGCTCTGATTTTACAACGGGCAAGTCTTATAGGAGTGTTTTATGAGCAATCGTGCTAAGATAATGATGCTGAATATTTATGGTTCAGCCTTGAACTTAAATCACTTTTAAATTAAACCTAGTGTAATCTTGTTTACTGCTTATCCCTTGGCCTTGTTAACAAATGTAGTAGTCATTATAGAGCCTGTTAAATATTTATTGCACATTACAAAATGTGTTCGCTAAAAAAATCAAAGTCTTCTATCGTATAAAATTTGCTCGTTATTGTCATTCATGAAAAAATGACTCTAGACCTAGTTTTGAAGTATTAACTGAAAATGTTTAAACATAGGTACTAATTAAGTAGACATTCTAGTTATATTGTTAAGTTTAAATCAAATAAACGGTATAAGGAAACTGACAAATACTTTCTCCCTTAAAGCAAGTTAAAACAATGAAACCTAAAATGAAGTGACACACACGGACAAACACCACTCTGCAAACCATTTTTTTGGACTCGGGAACTCTAAAACAAATATTTACACCAACAAATCAAATTCTGAAATTTTTGCGAAAACAATATGTTCTCCTAATACCATGGTGTAAAGAAAAAAAGGTGTGTGTACCTCATACCGCTGGTATGACGTAGTTGGGCTCATGCCATTAGCGGACCTTGCGGTATGAAAGCTGAACTAAGACCATACACATAAATTTTTATTGAGTTGTATAAACTAGTTTGCATCGTAGTCGTTGTAAACGCCAGTTGCGTGAGCCCAACTACGTCACACCAGCTGACGGGGCACACGCCTTTCTTATTTCCTCACACCATGTCCTTATACTATGTATAGGGGAGGAGAGGGTAAAAACAAGAAAGTAATCCAGTTACATCTGTGAATTATTTTTATTTAGAACCTATTATAAACTAACAGTATTCTTTTCTACAAGTTATCATTTCAAATTTTCATTACGAGCACTCAAAAAATATATCTTAGATGAAAAAAATATGCACACATCTTATGTAGTGTAAGAAGTTTCATTTACACGCTCCTTATGTAGTGTCAGAAGTTTCATTTACACGCTCCTTATGTAGTGTAAGAAGTTTCATTTACACGCTCCTTATGTAGTGTAAGAAGTTTCATTTACACGCTCCTTATGTAGTGTAAGAAGTTTCATTTACACGCGCCTTATGTAGTGTAAGAAGTTTTATTTACACGCGCCTTATGTAGTGTAAGAAGTTTCATTTACACGCTCCTTATGTAGTGTAAGAAGTTTCATTTACACGCTCCTTATGTAGTGTAAGAAGTTTTATTTACACGCGCCTTATGTAGTGTAAGAAGTTTCATTTACACGCTCCTTATGTAGTGTAAGAAGTTTCATTTACACGCTCCTTATGTAGTGTAAGAAGTTTTATTTACACGCGCCTTATGTAGTGTAAGAATTTTCATTTACACGCTCCTTATGTAGTGTAAGAAGTTTCATTTACACGCGCCTTATGTAGTGTAAGAAGTTTTATTTACACGCGCCTTATGTAGTGTAAGAAGTTTCATTTACACGCTCCTTATGTAGTGTAAGAAGTTTTATTTACACGCTCCTTATGTAGTGTAAGAAGTTTCATTTACACGCTCCTTATGTAGTGTAAGAAGTTTCATTTACACGCTCCTTATGTAGTGTAAGAAGTTTCATTTACACGCTCCTTATGTAGTGTAAGAAGTTTCATTTACACGCTCCTTATGTAGTGTAAGAAGTTTCATTTACACGCTCCTTATGTAGTGTAAGAAGTTTCATTTACACGCGCCTTATGTAGTGTAAGAAGTTTTATTTACACGCGCCTTATGTAGTGTAAGAAGTTTCATTTACACGCTCCTTATGTAGTGTAAGAAGTTTCATTTACACGCTCCTTATGTAGTGTAAGAAGTTTTATTTACACGCGCCTTATGTAGTGTAAGAAGTTTCATTTACACGCTCCTTATGTAGTGTAAGAAGTTTCATTTACACGCGCCTTATGTAGTGTAAGAAGTTTTATTTACACGCGCCTTATGTAGTGTAAGAAGTTTCATTTACACGCTCCTTATGTAGTGTAAGAAGTTTTATTTACACGCTCCTTATGTAGTGTAAGAAGTTTTATTTACACGCGCCTTATGTAGTGTAAGAAGTTTCATTTACACGCTCCTTATGTAGTGTAAGAAGTTTCATTTACACGCGCCTTATGTAGTGTAAGAAGTTTTATTTACACGCGCCTTATGTAGTGTAAGAAGTTTCATTTACACGCTCCTTATGTAGTGTAAGAAGTTTTATTTACACGCTCCTTATGTAGTGTAAGAAGTTTTATTTACACGCTCCTTATGTAGTGTAAGAAGTTTCATTTACACGCTCCTTATGTAGTGTAAGAAGTTTTATTTACACGCTCCTTATGTAGTGTAAGAAGTTTCATTTACACGCTCCTTATGTAGTGTAAGAAGTTTTATTTACACGCTCCTTATGTAGTGTAAGAAGTTTCATTTACACGCTCCTTATGTAGTGTAAGAAGTTTTATTTACACGCTCCTTATGTAGTGTAAGAACCCAAACTCTGTGGATTCAAATGGTAAAAACATTTTAAGATATTTTCCTTCAAATTTTCCATGGAGTTTAATTTTTCTTCAAATTTTCCATTAAACCCTGGATTGCAATTTGGTAAGTATTTAAATTATTTTTATAATATTTCAGCAAAGGTTGCTCATAGCTATCATAAAATTGCATGATATAATCATGTCACTTGGAAAGTTTCTGATACAAGAAAACTCGTTTAGAATTCAAAAGCGTTGGCTCAGATAATCTAGTTACAACTTTCGACCTCATTACAGGCGAAGGCATTGTGTTAGTTGACATTCGTCTCGTTCTAATCCTAAATATTTTTCTTAATTACTTCAGCTCCACTCACAATCCTTCAGATTAGAGTTATAGCTAACGCAAGCGGAAGTCGGAACAAACTTTGAACTATCGGAGCTTTGAGAGGGAGGCATTTACACTTCACAAAGGCTTAACTTCTCTCAACTTTCTCTTTACTGATTTCCCATCTTCTGCTAAGAAACACGCTCCTCACTTATGTAATGATAAACTTTCCTTTGGTTCTAAAGGTTCCTTTATGTTCCATACTGACAAGAAGCAGACGGAGAAATGGGTTATTACAAAATATTTTCCTGTTTTCGATCATATATTGCTGGATTAATTTAGTTGGTTTTTAGTAGGTAGGCCTACCATTGAAAAGAAAAATTCATAAAGTTTTATTCACTTTGGTTTGTGTGTGTATTCTCCGAAAGTGTATATGTTTTGCGCTGTCGCTTAAAACAAAGTGTACGGGTCTTTTTCTGTGACTGAATGGTAAATGGAATCATTTTCTTAGACATGGTGAAAGAATGGCCTCTATCACAATTAGATCAAGGATCTGCAAACTTCATTAATTTCATTCGTGTGCATATTACCACTTGGATGATAGGGCAAAACTTAACATTCTGCTGCCTGAGAGAAGGATCGGGCAGGGTTGGCCGAAATATTTGTACATCCCTGAACTAGCCTCCAAGATCTCTGGACATCCTCCCCTGTCTTTTTTCTTGTGGGGATACATCAAAGGTAATGTGTGCACACCACCATTATCAGAAAGCATTCCTGAGATCCAGCAACGAATTGCCAATGCCATCGAAACAATCGATCGAGGCACTCATATTAAAGTATGGCAAGAGTAACAGGTTTGACATGTGCCGTGCCTATCGATCATTCGATATTCGAGGTTCTCTATCGAACATTGCTAATTCTGAGTACCTGTGACGAAACTTTTTAACTACTAGTTTTAACGAGGCGATTCAATTGAAATCTATAAATTTGCCAGACTAATATACTTACCAAAATCTTAAACACATCGCGACAATTGCTCACAAACTTCCTCTGAAGTAAATTAAAGATAGTAGGGGCTCTTTTACACTAAGTAGCTCAGCTACAGTGCCGACTCACCTGGCTTGTTTAATGGTGCATTCGATCAAATGGGGGGGGCTATTCTGTGGTACATCCAAGCTATGACTAAGTTAAACAGCTGCCGTTTATGAGCCCATGTAATGGAAATTGGCCAAAAACATGTGTTTCTGGTTCACGTGTTACGACTTCATTCATGTAAAGCATGTTCATTTTTCGTTAAATATTTATTAAATAGTGGTTATGGAACGATGTAAGGGGTTTACTTAAAAGACGTTTTGATAGTGCAGATTCCTTGAGAAATTTAATCCTTGAGAAATGTAATGGAAATTGGCCAAAAACATGTGTTTCTGCTTCACGTGTTACGACTTCATTCATGTAAAGCATGTTCATTTTTCGTTAAATATTTATTAAATAGTGGTTATGGAACGATGTAAGGGGTTTACTTAAAAGACGTTTTGATAGTGCAGATTCCTTGAGAAATTTAATCCTTGAGAAATGTAATGGAAATTGGCCAAAAACATGTGTTTCTGCTTCACGTGTTACGACTTCATTCATGTAAAGCATGTTCATTTTTCGTTAAATATTTATTAAATAGTGGTTATGGAACGATGTAAGGGGTTTACTTAAAAGACGTTTTGAAAGTGCAGATTCCTTGAGAAATTTAATCCTTGAGAAATGTAATGGAAATTGGCCAAAAACATGTGTTTCTGCTTCACGTGTTACGACTTCATTCATGTAAAGCATGTTCATTTTTCGTTAAATATTTATTAAATAGTGGTTATGGAACGCTGTAAGGGGTTTACTTAAAAGAAGTTTTGATAGTGCAGATTCCTTGAGAAATTTATGAACTTAGACTTTGGATTATCGCTAAGGAGTTTGACGCTGAAAACACTGTAAATAGAAACCTTATGTCGCGTTTGAATTCACCTCTACAAGAGCGAGCACGTCTAGTTTTACAAATTAAGGTACTATATGAACAAATTTTATAGCGATTTCTATAATTTTTTATTTTTTTATTATTTTCAATACATCTTTTCCTACGACTTCATTTAATATTGTAGTTGATGTAATTCATCTAAGAATTAATTCATTCTTGAAATATGTATTTTGACTATCTTAGATTGATTTTTCAAATACTTAATGGCACTTAATAAATCATAATACAGTATAATTAATAGAAGGATTAGTTTTAGCGAATTTCCCCTATAGGGAAGAAGCTGTTACCGTAGGTCTCATGGTAAGACCTAAGCCTAAAACCATCATAACTTTTCTTTTTGAGGTCCTCAGATGCCAAAAACACCATTCGTTCACTTTCATAAATATATATATATATATATATATATCTATATATATATCTATATATATCTATATATATATATATATATATGTGTCTTTAAGCACGATAACTTGCGCAAAAATGGTCCAATCGGAATGAAATTTGGCATAGACGTGTAAAGTAGTAATTATTCGGACGAGTTCGTAAACCAGCCCGATCGGACCACCGGAAGGGGGGGTTAAGGGGGGTAAACCCCCCAAAAATTCTTGAAAATTGAAAAATTCTTAAAAAATTGGTTTTTTGAGTTTTTTACATAGAAAAATAAAATTTTTCGAATTTTTATTGGCACCATTAAATTCAGCCCAAAAAAAACAAACAATTTAGTATGTTGAATCATAGCTCTATGTCCATTGGTTACCGAGATATTGAAAGTGGTAAACACAGTACGTTGTCCCAATGTTAACCTTATGGGAAATAAGTAAAATTCTATATCTCGCTTATTTCTCAACATATATTGATAAAACTTGGTAAATGGCTTCTTATAGTTCAGATCTACCAAATATTGAATTAAAACCACCCAGTTTTAATATACCTGTAGCAGCAAACCTGCATACTCATTCCCCATGTTATTCTTATGGAGCTTACAAAAACATGTCAAATCTCGCTATGTTTGAGCGAAACATGTTGTTTTGCCCTTGAAATTCGCTGAGTATGCAGGTCTGCTGCAACGGGGGTATTATTAATATTAATACAATTATGTTATCTAATTATATTATATAATTAATAATATTAGCTTTAATTATTATTTTTTATTGACTTATGATTTTTATGGACATTAATTTATTACCTAAAAAAGTATGGCTGGTAATTCGTATATAACATCATTTTTTATAACCATAAAGTTATGATTATTTAGTTTGTTTCTTCCTTCCACGTACGAACTTAAAAGTAAACATCCAAAGCTGCAAAGTCACCAGCCAATTTTGGTTACAAGTCGATCACGTTCTTCGACTGCAACTTTTTCCTCATAGAGAGTTCGCTAAAATACAAAAAAGCAAAATTATTAGTTACAAATGTTTCAAAGTAAGATTAATTAAAAGTTTGGTAGCATCAAACTTGAGAGAAAGCGTGGTTTAATAACAATTCCTTTGATAAGTTTGAAACTAATAAATTACTCCACGCTCGCAAATCTGGGCTTAAGAACCTTTTAAACTGATTCAGAAATGATTAATCAACGAAACTTTATTTTTGAAAATGTACGACGTGCCCACTCAAATCTCGGAAACAATTTTATGTGATTGCCCCAATCATAGAATAGCAATAACAATAAACTTGATGGATTGTTAGATTATTTATGTTGACTGATGTCTATTTTTATAAGAGCTAGATGGTTGTCATCGAGAGGGCATGGCGGGGGTAGAGAATTTTACTTCTGATTTTAGTAATAGGGATAGTAGTGATTACTGAAATCCATGTCGTTGCTTCCAAGGGTGGTCGACAATTTAGGGATGGGGCGTGTCTCCATGTAACATATCTACAAAATCGTGAAAAACATCAATCACTTAAGTGTATAGAGCGACTTAACTGTCTATTGTATGTATCGTCACTATCGTCACAAACGTTTTTATGTGCAAAAAATCTCCTTAAAACTGCAGTAGTTAAGCTTAATTAAGGATGTAGACTTTTAAGTCGCTTTGAGTAATTTACACCTCAAAATAGTAGTTTCAGCGAAGAGTTAGTTTGCGAAATAGTAGAAATTAGTTTTCTCATCGACAATTTACTTACAGTTTGTTCAGTAATTTACATACTCGTGACGTTTTATTTAAAAATAACAACTCTTCAACCGAAGATGATTTGAAGACATCCTTGAGCCTGAAGATGACTTGTTAAAAAAGTCTAAACTAGTTGCTCGACAACTAATCATTGGATACCAGTAAAGCAGGTATTTACACCATTATTAGTAATTTACATACCTTCAGAAAATTCAAATTTCAACTCTTTTTTTGTTTTGAGTCATATCTCGATAATATAGTTAACGGTCAAAGGTCAATAATTAAAACAGGCGATTTTAAAAGAGATAAGGTTATTCCATTGATGTTTGTTTATACATCGATGGGTTATTCACCCCTCTGAATTTTAACTTTCAAAGATTTGTTTGATTCATATGGATTAGAGTTAAAGATCAATTCTCTCACTAGAATTTCTTCGGATTATTAATTGTTTGATACTTTTTTGACCAATCTTCAATTACTTCAATTCACAGCTTGTTCTTTCATACAACCTTGAATTTCTAATCTTCGCGCTTTTTCACTTGAAATGCATATTACTAATAATCTCAGTTAACAATTAACAAACAAAAATTAACTTCACTTCTCAGTCAAATAAAAAATTGAATTTAGGAATATCTCGCAGCAAAACATTTTAGAACTAAAAAATGCCTTGAATGGAATTTTGGGCAGACGCATAACCATCTCTCTCGATTAGGATTTTTGCGGACATTTGCCATCACTGATTAGTAAAAAACAAGTTTCACGACGTTTCGTGATCTGGAATCTGACCCCGTCTTCAGGTGGAACAAAACCTAGAACATAACAAGATTAGTAACACATAATCAGGAAAACCTGGACAAAAATACAGCTAAAACAGAGAACTGTAAAAGCAGTCACAAAAACACTATGCTAAAACACTAGTTCTTTGTTTTAGCTGTGTTTTTGTCCAGGTTTTCCTAGTTATGTGCTACTAATCTTGTTATGTTCTAGGTTTCGTTCCACCTGAAGACGGGATCAGATTCCAGATCCCGAAACGTCGTGAAACTTGTTTTTTACTAATCAGTGATAGCAAATGTCCGCAAAAATCCTAATCAAAATATAAAATCACCATCACCAACAATGAATTTCAAACAAAGCATCTCTCTCGGTTAACTCGGTAGATAGCACTACGATAATTTTGTCTCAGCAACTGTTTATAAATATGAGATTGCCTATCCTATAAAAAGAACCAAAAAAGGAGGAACAAAACAGTTATTCAGCGTTCTTCTTACAGCGTTGGGTTGGCTGGAGTCTTACGGTACCTCAGCAATAGAAGACAACAAGCAACAATTAACTCACTTCTCAGTCCGGACAACAATAATTAACTTCACTTCTCAGTCTGGACACAAAGACCGTCACTTTTCTAAAAATAGCACAATACACTCCTAGGTGTTATGCAAAGGTCGATTTTAGGTCCAATTTTAGTTTTAATATACATTCACGACATTTCAACAACAATGTCAACACCAGGAAGGTCCTTGACAATTTCTGCACTTCTCTTTTCACTCAAAACTATCAAAACTAAAAAAAGAACTTCCCGCTCATCGCTCAACCCCATCGCTGTTTCCCAATGTCAGGTATCAATTTTAACATAAATTCTAAGAAGACCAATTGGATGTTTATTCCTATATAGGCTATACAGATGTAAAGGAAAAAATCTCTAAAGCAGAGCTGGCCTACCTCAGCCTTTCGTAATTTTAAATAAAATGTTTTATATAAGAGTCTCATAATGTTGATTATTTAAGAGTGAGGTTGGACAGTAGTCTGAGGTGGTCACAACGTATTGACAAACTTGCAACAACATTAAATTCAAATATGTTTATTCTTAGAAATCTGGTAGTATACAATAACTGAGGGATCTAGATGCAAAACCGGACATGTCCACTTTTCGGCCAAATTGAGTTAGTAATTGATTATAATACTTTGAATATAGCTGCATCCAGTGGTATTCGAACTAAGAAGCAAAAACGAATATTTCTAATATTTATTTAATAGGAAAAATTGGGTTTTGCTGCAAATCTGGACATTTCCATTTCAACTGAGAAGCAGAAGTGGACATTTCCCCGAGACCAATCAGATGAGAGAACGCAGCAGTACTCAGCCAATGAGAGTACTGCTTTTCCAAAGTGGACATGTCCGGTTTTGCATTTAGACCCCTCAATTTTATGAAAAAGTGGACATTTCCTTTCATGTGAAGTGCAAATATGGACTTTTCCATTTTCAAGTGCAAAAGCGGACATTTCCAAAATTAAACTTGCAATAATTAATTACAGCTAAACTCTAGTCCCAATCTCTTTGATTTATTTATTTTGTTGGTCAATAAAGTTTGTGAGCAAAGAAAATTGTCTTAAAATATATATAAACCACAATGTGAGAGGTTTTTTTGGTTTACCGAAAATTTGCCAAAGTGGACATGTCCGGTTTTGCATCTAGACCCCTCAACTTAGCTACCTGGTTTTGAGAAAGGGATTATTTATTTTGCTGACCAGCTAACTCGCTGAGGTATTAATTTGTACTTGGATTTAAATATCTCGCCCTCTCGCGCTTCATAGTTGTGTTAATTCCACTATAATTAATTTAGACATGCACGTTATGAAATGGCTGTTCCCGTATTAATAATTTAAAAAAAACAGCCTGGACGTTATGAAATATCTATTTTTTAATAATTAAAAACCGAGTACTCACGCAGCGCGCTGACGTGTTTAATTATGCCATGACGGGGCGAATTTCAATTTTGGGGCTTAAATCGTATGTTGTACCTAAAAACCAAATTTAGGGCTTAATGCCGTTTAAAATTGGGTAACGGGCTTCCGATTTATTTCCGGCATTTCAATAATATCTCCAACAGCTTTAAAGTAAATAGGATTATAATTGCGGCCGCTGTGGTGCAAAATCCTTTTAAGCCGTTTAATATATCCACATTTTTGTTTATAAATCGGTTATTTTTGCTGCTGTGACTTTGGGCTTAAATTTTTATTTTTTATTTTCTTTAATAAATTATACATTTAATTCACATTCGGGACCTCTTTTGGCCCAGCCCAACCCACCTAAATTTGGGGCAGTGGCGTATATAAGGGGGGGCCCAAGTGGCCTGGCCCAAGGCCCCACTGAAAATACAGGCCATGCTGCAGAGATCCCAGCGCTGCGCCACGTCACATAAGTAGGTAGGGAACTAACATCCTATGTTTACATTTTATTGCTAAATGTCAAATATCCCTTGTTTGTTTACGTTTTTTCTGCTTACATTTCATCACTAAACGTCAAAAATTACTTGTTTGTTTACATTTTTTTGTTTTGATTTCAAAGAAATTGATGAGCAGCACAGCTGTGAGTCCTGAGCCAGACTTTCAGACCGCCTACTTGTTTGACGTCATAAATCCTGCAGCATGGCCTGTATATGTAGTGTAGTGTGGCCTTGCCTGGCCCCACCTCCCGAAATTAAAAAGGTAAAAGAAAGGAGGCGCGGGAAGGGTGTTACGAGTTTTGTTTAACATATATGCGAAATGATGGTTGCGAAATGTCCGACAGTTTTACAGCTGAGAGGTTTCGCGGCTGCGATGCCGCCAAGAGATTTAACGAGTACATCCCATCGATGTACATCGATGGTACATCCTCTATGATACAGCCAAGATTACCGGCCACGATACAAACGTTAGATTTTATTGCCGCGAAGTGACCGTGCAAATTTGCCGATCGTAACAAATCCTGAAGATTTGTTTTGTAACACAACCAAGATTCGTCAGCTGCAAATAATCGAGGTATTTGTCGGCCTCGAAATGTCCGAGATACTTGCGTGCCAACCGCTGTAAAAATGACCGATTTTTCGACCATGACATGGCCAATAAATACGTCGACCGCGTATATATTGGCCACGAGATCTGCCGGCGGCGATACAAGCAGGCAATTTACCGGCCGCAAAACGAGCGAGTAATTTTTCGACTGCGGGACGGACGTGCGATTCGCTGGCCAAAATACGACCGAGAGATATGAGGGCTACGGTGAGACATGCTTGATGGCCATAATGCGACAGGGATTTCCAAGATTTTTCGGCTGCGATGCTACCAAGAGATCTGCTGGCCGCAAAACGAGCAAGCGATCTTCCGGTCTCAATTCGGCCGAGAGATTTTCCAGCCGCGATGTAAAAGACTGATTTCCGCCCACAATATTACCGAAAAATTTGTCTGTTGCGATTTGACCGAGATATTTGCCAGCCGCGATGACGATACCAACGATGAAAACGGCTGCATTCCGTTTCGTTCTAACTCAAGCATTAAAATTCTCGTCCAAGTGATAAAATTCTTTATTTTTCCCCTACTTTTAGCGAATTTCTCCTATAGGAAAGAAACTATTACCGTAGGGCTCATGGTAAGATCTCAGCCCGGGACCATCATAACTTTTTGTTATGGGACCCCAGACACCAAGAACCAACACCATTCGTTCAAATTTATGACGTGGTGGTGGAATTTATTCGTTCGTTTTTTATGACGTATAAATTTTTTATTCAAGTATTTGAAACTCGCTGAGTGTGCAGGTCTACTACAACGGGGTATTCTCGAATTGCCGACTGGTAGACACCCTACAAAGGATTTACAGAGACTTGACGGCCACGATACAATTACCGTCCGACTCTCGACTACGAAACGACCGAGATAAAAAGAAGGCGATAACGAAGCTTTAGTAGCCACGAACTGGCCGAGAGATGATCGCGGCGAAACAATCAAGAGAGAATTTCAAACCGCGGCGATGCAACTAAGAGATTATTTGGCCACAAATTAAGTGAATCATTCACTCTTGTAAACGAATTGTTAATATTGGACAGTATCAAATTTAACATTGAAAAACACCACAATATTTGTATAATTTTATTTTGTAGGGCCTTTCGCCAGATGGCATCAGCAGACATATTAATATTGGCAAAGCCGTAGCCAGGAAATTTTTTCGGGGGGGGGGGGGGGGTTTGGACAGGGCCGGCGGTTGAATTTCCGGCTCGACCTTTTTTTTACTCGCGTGTGTGCTTTCTGGCGCCTTTATCGTCATTTTGGATCCTTTTGAACTATTTCCGGGCCCCTCTACGTTTGCTCGGGGGGTTTTGGAGGGGTTTCGACTATTTCGGGGGGGGGGGGGGTTTCACACCCATTTACTACTATTTCGGGGGGGGTTCTGACCCCCTAACCCCCCCCCCATTGGCTACGGCCTTGAATATTGGTGTTTTAATGTTAAAAAATCCGGTTTAGCTAATCAATTATAATCCCAAATTATTGGGCGGAGCAAGTGCCTCCCTCCCCCTTAATTACGCCTGTGATTAGGTCTGGCAAATTGTCGCGTTTGGGAGGAGGGGCGGCGAAATGCTTTCGGCCCATGGGCGGCAAAATCTTAAATCCGGCCCTGCCTCCCCCCCCCCCCCCCGAAAATAATTTCTATAGACGCCACTGATTTGGGGAATTTATCTCCCAAGACTGGGGTTAAAGGTGCTCCGATTTTTCCCCAATGAACTTGAACTAGATATCGCAGGAAGAAATGTTAAAGATTTAAAGAAATTAAAACTTTAACATTCCATCCAAATTTAAAGAAAATCAGATAAAAATTGCAACCGCTAGAGAATTAATACATATACACATACAGTATATGTATAAATGAAGCTGTCTCCGGGTTCTCAAAACGAGAAGTCATGATCTTATGCCTCAGAGCAAGGCCCCACTGAATTCATAGCCGTGATGCCGATAGCTCATTACGTCACGTAAATTTGAACGAATGGTGTTGGCATAGAGTAATAATGAACTTCGTAAAGAGATGGCACTCCCATGTTAACTCGGTGGTAAGGAGACAGCAGCGCTATCTGAATAATGTGCAACGAACTAAAAAGATCGATGCGATATATCGATGGTCATCGATGCGACATATCGATCGTCGTCGATGCGACATATCGATCGTCGTCGTCTGCTTTGCTTATATTTTCGTTTTCTTGTTTTGTTTGCTAGACTTTCAATTTTAATGACTTTACCGGTTTGTTTAGATTAAGTGCGTTTGCCGCTAGTGCAAGTTGTTTCGCAAAATACTGTACTGAGTGATTCTTATTGTGCTTAAAGCGATTGATAGAAAATAAATACGTAGATCTTTACATAAAAGCACTTAATAAAAATTAACTTAGTTGATTTTTTTAAGTGCTTTTATGTAAACATCTACGTATTTATTTTCCATCAATAGCTTCAAGCACAACATGAATCACGCAGTACAGTATTTCACGAAACGACTTACACTAGAACAACTTTCTGCAAACGTACTTTAGGTATTTTCCCACACTCAAATTAATTCCAACTCGTTATGGTTGTGTACACGTCGCGTCGTGACAGAAAATCAGGGGAAACGGAACGGGAAGCAGATCGTTATCGTCGTTCTGATTGGCTGAATCAGTGAAGAAGAAGAAAGTCATGTTTTTACAACGCCATCTGAATAAATTGAATCGAACTAACCCGCTCCAATCAAGCTTACCACTTGGCTCCATTTAAGTGTCAGACCGGTGGACCGGTGGTGTTGGTTCATGGTGTCTGGGTATTACTCTATGGTCTGGGGTCCCATGACAAAAAGTTATGATGGTCCCGGGCTGATATATTACCATGAGCCCTACGCCCCTACGGTAATAGTTTCTTCCCTATAGGAGAAATTCGCTAAAAGTCGGTGAACATATACTGTTCTGCACCTGGACGTTTGGAAACGTCAAGATAGTAACATAGAGTAGTAATTAATTTATGGTCATTTTGGCTGAATGTGGTGGTAATTTCTCTAAAGAGCGTTGGCACTTCTGAAAGTGTGCCAATCGCCTCGATGCTTGAGTCGATTGCTCGATTGCTCGATGTTCGATGTCTGTCTGTCTAACCTGTCTGTAAAGTTCTCTTCATTTAAAACCTTCATAAGTTAGAATTTAACTGTGGCTTAAGAATATTTCCATTAACTTTTAATCAGAGATCGTGTAAGTATTTCAATTTCCATAGTGTAGGTAGCCTAGTTTTATTTTACGAATGCTACTTGCTTATGCTTAGCAAAATTTAGGTTAGGCTTTGGCCCGTGACTTCTTGATTGGGCTTAGTTTTTAAGCTCTAAGGAATAGCCTAGTACAGTTCCGTTTAATCCTAGTTTCAGCATAAACTAGACTTCAAATGATATAAGGCCACTTCACATTTTACTCTCCATCCAACACCTAGGCCTATTAAAACAACTTCAAACTTGGGCATTAGTGGGAAACTGGATTTCTCGGGCAGGAAACCCGACTGTATGTCTGGTTGCAGTTATGTGTGGCATTATTTTTTCACCATATTGTAATTTTTCTTTTCCCAAAGAGCTTGGGTGTCGCTGATGGTGGCCCGGTGCCAACGCCGCCAACCATTAAATTTTTTAATTTGCATGGATGTGTAGGGGGCTAGTTGAATTTCCGACTCAGAAACCAAAAACCTTAATTTACTCCCTAAAAGAGCAGTGAAATAAGGAGCGTGACGCAAAGAACTAGGTATGCACAAACAAAAAAGCACGGTAGTGAAACAGTTTTAGGTTAGGGGGGAGAGACCAGCATGAAGGGTGTATTGGTGTAGTACAACCCACCACAGACCAACTAATATATTCAATTTGCTGGACTTTTCCTATCGTTTCTAGTGTTTAAACTACACTAAGTTTTATGTTTCGAGAAGTAGGGTCACTTGAAAATGTGAGGAGTTTCAATACGGTACCTCTCGTAGTGGACCTCAAACACTAGAAGCGATAGGAAAAGTCCAACAAATTAAATAATAATATTTAACCGACAGATGTTTAAAGTAGGCTAGTCCTAAATATTTTTTTTCCAAAATTGAGATTTTTCGAATAGGCTAGTCAACACTAGGTCTAAAATTGGGAGTAGGCTTAGGCTGTTTTGTAATTTCTGTGTGTGTGTGAAAGAAAATATGATGAGAATATGCTATCATGTTACTAATCGTTGGCGAAGAAACAATACCGCCTAAATGACAAATCCCAAACTTTACAGGAGATAAGAATAATTGTTTTAGCAACACTGCCTATCTGCTTCATAACCGCATATCACTTCAAAAACTTAAACGAGGTAACAAAGTAGATGGACGGTTTTTTCCTTTCCTATTTCTTGGGCAGTATTAAAACAGTGCTATACTAGCGCTATCCCTCGGAATTTTGGTAAACTACGACCGCCATCATGTGCAGGATTACACTACGGTTGCTAGGATACCTACCAAAAACTCAATTTCCCAAAATTTGTCAGATAGGCATTGTTTCTTCACCGACGTAAGTGTATGTGCTTGAGATGAATAGGCTGCATCAGTTACATAGACATGATTGTAGCCTGTAGCCAGTTGAATATAGAAATTACATTTCAGTATTAAGTATTAACTTCATGGTTTATACAAACCCACAGTAGGGCACCTTATTCATCTGATTAGTGATTAACTTACTGAGGCCTTCAGTAGACTCCCTCTAATCCGGACACCTTTTAATCAGACATCAGTTTAACCAGCCTACACTCCACAGAAGTGACGTAATTTCAACCGGAAGTGACAATTTTTTTAACATCATTTAACCCGGCATGATCAATAGGAATGGACAGTAACTTACTGTATAGACGATTCTCTTGGGAAAGAGTTGAGACCAGTAATCACAATTCTAAATAATAGTATTGGGTTATGCAGTATGCATAGAGTTAGGCCTATGATTTAACTTGTTTTATGGAGTGAAAGTTTAACTGGGAAAACCATTATCCAGACGGGTCTTGGTCCTGACGTGTCCAGATAAGAGCGAGACTACTGTATAGGCCTATATGACTTTTATAACAATAAAAAAAGGTTATTTAAATTGCCGAAGTGAACAAAATACTGAAAACAAATAGAGGATCAAGCGTGGAACCCCACAATTCATCTTAGATACCTTAAATGTCTTCAATTGAGAAAGCATGAGCTGATAGGAGCCACAAGCCATTATTACACAATTTTGTACCGTAACAAAAATATTTTGCTTCCGATACAATTAGTATACTTTGGTTAATTAATATAACATCAAACCAAGTAAACTTTTGGTCCATCAATAGTAAGCTTACACAGTGATGTAAATAATTTACAGACAATGAAGGAAGAAAGAGAGGAGAGTGATGGAGAGGAGATGGAGCACGAGTCGGGAGATTCTGACAAATCGTCTTCGTCGTGTGACAGCAGCGACACAGACACCGATGACAGTTCGGGTGAGCTATACAAAATAATTAAATGTATCTACTTTAGGCCTTGATAACTTTGTACTTAAATTAAGGTTTTGCACTGAGGGACTGCTATTCACACAGAGTGGAGCTCCATAGGGCTTCATGCTTATGGATAACTTAAAGGACATCCAGAAATTTAGGTGTACAACACCTATTGAGGTCATCTCCTGCCAGGATTAATATTTGACCTTTAAATAAAACCAAAATTTACTTTAAAAGCTACCTGCAAGAGCAGTTGTACTTTAAACTATCAAATTGCTTATTATTCATGTTTTTAATAGATATGCCTACATTTAATTGAAAGCACAAAATTAGGCAGGGCAAAACTATGAACTCAACAAATCGTCTGTCATAACTCACCAAAAAGAGTGGCTCACTGAAAACTGAATTAAATGTTTTTGTTGAACTTAGTCAAAACTGTGATTTTCACAGCCCTTTATATGTAGATAGCCTGTATTTTTATTTAAATATACCATGTGATCATGTGGTTGATTAACTACCACAACTAATGTTGAATGCTGGTTTTGCTAGCAGCACAGTCACTCACCTGCTTGATTTGGTAATTCCTATTTATAGATAATTAAGTTTCTAAAATACCAAAGTTTTACAAAGTTGAATATTCACTGATATACTCGCTAACAACTGAAAAGGGCTTTGAGCATGCACATACAGTAAATTCTTCGTAGACGTTTAATTGCTGGTGATTTTTTATCATCAAAATCTATGCTTCTCTTATTCATCAATTTTTATTTATTATTGAGAAGGGCCAACTGCCTTTTGTCCATATGTGATGGATTTTTAAGTTTTGTTCTCAATGACTGAACTCATTCACTAAGTTGGGCTAGATGCATGGGCGGATTTAGGTCATAATATTTGGGGGTGCCAGCTCACCTAACGTTTGATGTATTGTGTGCTCAAATTATAACATAAAACTCCTATTTAAATGGTCCGTTTTTAGGCCTATTCCAAGTAGTTGCCTATTTTATTTCATAACAAACATGTGTAATTTATGCAAATACCTCAATCAAAGTTATATTGAAAACATTTTCCCCTTCATTACCAACAAATCCACTGAATATTAGGGGGTGCCAGGCACCCCCTGGCACCCCCAGAAATCCGCCCATGGCTAGATGAGTGTTCATGTACAGGTCACCGCGTCAGCCAACAGTCAACCTATAAAAAAATTAAAACATCGATGCATATAAAGTTTTATTTCTCCTTCCTTGGGTATTCAAAGTTTCTCAAAAACTAATTGAGTATAAAGTCAGTGAAAAATATCTCCTTATTTTCCATTTTTCTTTCTTTACCAATTGAAATTAATATAAACCTAAATACGTTTTAAAAGTTTAGATCTGAAGATATTATATTTGAAGGCTAATTAATTTTAAATATGTTCGGTTCTTTAACAAGACCCATGGGAGTGATATGTACCTATTTGATATTATCACCCAGTGTAAACTATTTTTGCTAACAAAAAGTGTGATTGAAAATGTTGTTTCACTTTCTGATTTGAAACAGAAATGGACGAAGCGGAATGTGAAAGACGCCGGACGGAATGTATGGAAAATCTGGCCGATCTCGAACGGCAGTTTTCTGTTTTGAAAGAACAGTAAGTAGTGTCGACCGCTATATTTAATGCTTGATTGATTGCACAGACATGGACATTGAAGAATGCGAGAGGCGTAGGGCTGAGTGTGTGCAGACTCTCGCGGAAACCGAAAGACAGATAAAGCAATTGACCGAACAGTAAGTACGGTAGTTAGGTTGAGGTAATAGCTGCGCATTTAGCCCATGAAAGTGGTACGCAGTAGATTGCCTATTTCTGTGCAATGCTGTGTTTCGCATAGCATAGTGATGTTTATTACTGTATGATTAGATTTATTTAGAATACTATCATTTTGGTTGGTTTTAGTGTTTCAGTCTTATCCTTCCGATTGCTGTTAGTGTGAGCATAATGTGAAATTTACTACCTAGGCTACAAAATGTATTTTCTTCCACTTAAGTACCATTTATTAAAAAAATGGCTCGGTAAAAATATTTTACAGCTTCATTGGAGACCCCTCCTCATTGAAAATTGGAAATGGCTCTCATCATTAAAACTAACTTGCCTCTTAGAGTGCAGATTAAACTTAATTGTTTATTGTTTATCAGGTTTCTTAACGAAATTCGGCCAACTACGTTTATGATCAGTTGTAATTTTAATATATCCACTTTTTATTTTTAAAAATACTTTTTAAATATCAGCTTACTTTTTATAAAACAATTCTCATCATTCTAATTTAACCAACTTAAATATCTATAGAAAAACTTCAACTAAAGTAAATGGATTCTATCGGCAAAAATGAAGGAGTTAGACCTCTAAACTGACATTAATAGCTATTTCAAATCTACGATTGATAAGTAGAATTTTATTGTATTTTTTGTAGTTGTTGAAGTACTTGATTATAGGCTAATGAATGTCAGTTTCAAGTATCTGAGGCGGCAAACTTGCACACTAATTCTGCGTGTTATCTTTAATGGAAATTCAGTAGCTCCCTTATTTCGTAACATACCGTAATTAAACATGATTCAATCATCTCTTCTTGGTTTTTTTTTGTTACTACTTTCTTTTAGTCCAGGTCTATTGGAAATTGACTTGAAACCACCATATCTGCAGCAGCACATTTGCCCTGAAATTCCTATGAAGAACACAAAAATGTCATATAAAACTTTAATTTTTTTTAGCCTATGCAGGCTTGCTGCAAAAGTAAGCTTTCATTCTATAGTAGCCTATAATAAGTTGTTTTCAAAAGGTAAGTATAATACTTAAATATAATAATTCGAAGCAGAAAATACAATATAAATTTCTTAGTTTTTAAAACAGTTCAGTTGGTTGCAACAAGGAAACACACCGCATCACACTGGTGGTAGTGGTCAAACTAAAGTCATCCTTATCTTTCATGTGTTTCCCCTGTTCTTTCACTTAAGGAAATGATTCTAGATCATTCACTACCATCGGCGTATTGTGGTGTTGCAACCAACCTGAAATGTTTTTATTCGTAATCATCTCTTATTTAAGTGTTATGTGTTATTTCATTTATCCTACTGACACAGCCATTTGGTTGAGAAGAAATTTCACAGTTCCAGCTAAGGGTGACCTAATGTAGGTCGAAACGTATGTACTGAGACAAGCAATAGTATATTACGTTACTAGGCCGGAAAGTGTTGTTTTGCCGACCGAGCATAATAGTTCCCACGCGAGCTTAAGCGAGTGTCCGGGATTTTCATGCGAGTACAGTAAAATTTACCGGCCACGTAATGTACGATACTTTCATCATACTACCAGGAAAAATCATCCTTTCATCATAACGTAGTCCTTGCATAAACTATTACGTTTCTCAATCCTTGAAACATAACCTATAACAAACAAAACAAACGTTTGCTACTGTTGCCAGTGCTGCCACTGCAATGCTCTAAAAAGTAACCAATAAACAAGCATTAAACATCGGTTTGCTGCAGATTAGCTGATTGTTTACTTCCATTTCCTGTAATTGCAGTCTGGTAAAACTTTGCAGTTCGGAAAAAGTTTTTTCTGGATTGGTACGGCAATGGGTAACTTCTGAGCCAACAAAAAGGAACAGAAAACATAAGTTTCTGTGTCAGTATGATGAAAATTATTGAGCGGATTAACGTTTTTACAGCACGTAATTTAGTCTTACAATGTTATCGTTCAGCTCAGGAGCTAAAAATCATGGATAATAATGCGTATTTTTAGAATGTATTTATTTCCCTAAATAAGAATATACAGATGCTAACTTAATTTAAGGCATCCGATTAAGAATCATTATTATACGTGCAGTGTGGTAGTTACGACCCGTTTGCATCCAGGTTGTACCGAGAGCGGATAACGCAAGTGGAGACGAAGTTGAACGAGGTGAAGATGGGCCGAGCGCAGGAGTATCTCGTCCCGCTCGACGAGCTGCAGGAGAACTGCCGGATCCGCATCGAGGTGGCCGGCATCCTGCGGCAGTACAGGCTGGCCAACATTCGCAACAACTTCGAGGCTGAAGAGCAGGCCGCAAACCAAAACTACAATGTATGTTGGCGAAACTGTACTTGATATTGAGTTGTGGTTAAATTTTATGTGGTTGCGAATTCTGTTATTATTTTATATCTCCTCCCCCCACGATCTAACTTTTTCTATATCACAGTTTAACTTGAAATGAATAATACCCATTTTCACAAAGTTAAAAGGTGTTTCACAATTAAAAAGTACTTAAACGTGGGGGAACTTTTTTTGAGAATAAATAGTATTAATAAGGTTACATCAGGTTTGGTTAGGTTAGGTTAGGATAAAATCACAGTAAGAACACAAGGATCACTGCACACCCGTGATGACGGCGACTCATTTGTTACTCAAGCGCTCACAGACAGCGACTTGCAGACACACACAAGTCATTGAGGCACTGGCAGAGTATACAATGCAACAGGTAGAATGGTGGCTGGTGTTGCGTACTACCTCATTCCTTAACTAAACCCAGCCTAACCTAACCTCACCTTACTTAATCTAATTCCTCCTTTTAGCGAATTTCCCTTATAGGGATGAAGCTATTACCGTAGGTCTCATGGTAAGACCTAAGTCCGAGACCATGATAACTTTTCGTTTTGGGGTCACCAGAAGCTAAAAACACCATTCCTTCGAATTTTTATATATTTATCTATCTATCTATATATATATATGTGTCTGTCAGCACGATAGCGGCCGTAAATATGGACCGATCTTGATGAAATTTGGTACACTCATGTAAAGTGGTAATCAATTGGACGAGTTCGTAAACCAGCCTGATCGGACCACCGGGGGGGTAAAGGGGGATAAACCCCTCCAAAAATGGGTTTTTTGAGTTACTTACTCGCAAAAATATAAATTATCTAATTTTTGCTGGCACCATTGAATTCAGCTCAACAAAACAAACAATTTAGTATTTTGAATCATTGCTCTATGTCTAATGGTTACCGAGATATTGAAAGTGGTAAACACAGTACGTTGTCCCAATGTTAACCTTATGGGGAATAAGTAAAATTCTGTATCTCGCTTATTTCTCGACATATCTTAATAAAACTTAGTTCGTGGCTTCATCTAGATGACATCTAATGTTTAACAGTCTAAAATCCCCGATACTTCCTTTTTTGTGGCAGCAAACCTGCATACTCATTCCCCATGTTATCCTTATGGGAAATAAAAACAATTCTACCTTCCTTATTTCTTAACATATCTTAATAAAACTTGGTGTATGGCTTCTTCTAGTTAAGATCTATTAAATATTGAAGTAAAACCAACCATTTTTAACATACCTGTTGCAGCAAACCTGCATACTCAATCCCTATGTTATTCTTAAGGAGATTACAAAAACATGTCAATTCTCGCTATATTGGATTGAAGTATGTTCTTTTGCATTTGAAATTCGCTGAGTATGCAGGTCTGCTGCAACGGGAAATTTTAAAAGTTTTCCTCCAATTATATGTCCAACTCAAGTTAAACAGCGCAATATAGAAAATGATTTATTGTGGGTGGAGATATCAGATAATTACTGCAAATTCAAACCTGAATATTGTATTGTATTCAGTTTATGTGCACTGAATGATATAACGAAATCAGATCATTTTATCAATATTTTTAAATTCTATCTCGGCCTATCAGTGTGTTACCTTGTACCATTAACAAAATATATGCTATGTTTTCCTCAAATTTATTTTGTAATTCATTAGCTGTACAAGGGAAGGAAGAATGTAGGTAAAATTGTGATAAGTGGCATTTAGACTGCTAAAGGTGCCATCATGAACCTATATGACATTGAATGAATCAAAGAATCGTTTATTTCATGAAAATATGTACAGCTTTATAAATATCATCCAAAAATACATAAAACTATAGCTAATGCAAAAAATGTTAAAATGTTATTACAATTTTATTGGTTGCTAGTTACTGACTATAAATGTAGCTTGTTGGGTTCATTTTGTGAGTAATTGACATTGACATATTTGGGTTTCCTGACAAAAGCCCTAGTAAATAGAGGGTCAGTTGATCGAGTATCTCTGCTCAAAACCAATAAAGAGGCAAAACAAACTGTTAAATGCTTATTGCATGTTTTAAGGAAAGTCGTGTAATTCTTACTTTGGTCAGGAAAAACAATATGATTTGCCAAGTGAATGATTTGAAGCCAAAAAAAGCCAAACGGTTGCAAGATACTCTTCTAAACGCTAAATACTTTCCTCCAGAAATTGGGAGTCATTTTTGGGTGGATATATTTTCTTCTTTAAAAGTGGTTTTAGTTTATAGGCTGTTGAGTTGATACTTAATTATAAAGTGTAATGATTCTTTTTTTTTACTTTTTACCAAGATTTCCCTTTTTAAGGTCAAAATATATCAGTGTACTATGGAAAGTAAGGGATTTTAAGTGAGATGATTTTCTAGACACCTTGTTTAAAAAACTCATATTCACGGCCATTTATGTTGTGTTCAGAGTGAGAAGCTGCTGGCCATGGACCTGCTCAAAGATGAGATAGAGGAGAAGATCCGGATGTTGGAGGAGGACCGCAACAACGTGGACATCAGCGCGGACCTGTGGGCGTACGAGCGTCAGCGGCAGCGGCGGCTGTGGTCGCGGTCCCAGCACCTCTCCGAGGACTCCAACAGGTAACCGGAGGGATCCGGTCAGGTCTTCAGGGGGTAAATTGTGGTTTCTAGGGAAAATATCTGGCTGAAAAAACAAAAAACAACTAAAGTCTTTCAGCTAAAGGGTAGAACGCTGGGCTAACTTAATTTGCACCACAATACTTTCCTGTAAGCTGTCATTCTTCAATGTTTAAACTCCTAGCTCACTTTCAAAACTTGCCTTTTTAGGTTATTTTTCCTTTTATAGGGATTTTTCTAGCAAAATTTTATACCCAAAGTTACCTAACTTTCAACCAATTTTTACCCATTTGAGGCATAAAATTCCTGGAGAGCGATAAAAATCCTTGATCAAGATTTCAGCTCAGGTCAGGATCTAGTAGGTACTGGAAATTCAGATATAAATAATTTTTATTAATACAGAATTTTTTAACTATGAATAATACTTTCCTGTAGTTAGGAATTTAAGGAGTGAAGCACAAGGCTTGGATATTATTTGGTAGGAGAAGCCTTGTGTACTTTTGTGTACTTCCTATCACAGGAAGTACAGCTAACTCACCTTGCAAATAAGCTGCAGAGACACACATAGATATTACACATTATATTAGTGATATTTCGGCTGAGAAGCCTTTGTCAAACAAAAGAGAACTGGACAAAGAGATCTGGCAGTTAAGATTTAAACTTTCACCACAGCAGGAGTGCCAACATGATAAAGTTTTAAGTCCCAAACACTATTTACACATTCTTATACTTATATAACCACTACATTAACTTTTCAAACACTTTAAAAATATATATATACTATATACACACACACTAGCACTACATCTGGTCTGGAACCTCCCACCGTAGTTTACCGCCAGCCTCCTAATCTTCGAAACCTACTTGTTCACCCAAAACTTCCAGACCCCTCCAAAATTAACAGGGACAAACCTCCTCCAGGCTCCTTCCCCTGTCAAGAGAAGAAATGTAAAACTTGCAGCATCAACCCTCCCTCTGAAACCTTCACCAGCACCTCTACAGGAAAAGAATATAAAATCATAGGCCACCTAACCTGTAACTCCGAGAATCTTATATACCAGCTTCAGTGTAACCTCTGCCAGGCCCAGTATGTAGGACTTACAACGGAAATGCTTAGAAAGAGAATGAATGGGCACAGGCATGATGTCAAAACCCACAAATTAAAACCTGTGGCACAGCATGCTGAACTGCACAACAAGGAATTTGATGAGTGTTTCAAAACCAAAGCTCTTAGGTCATTTCTTAAAGTGAATTGCAATAGTTCAGAACTGAGAAGGTGGGAATTAGCATACCAATACATAACAGATTCAAGAAACCCCCCCAACCTCAACCTTAGGTAACCAAATCCCCAACCTAACCCCAACAGCTAACTCAAATTTTATTACATTTTATAAACTTTTTGTAATAACTGTGTAGTGCTAGTGTGTGTGTGTATATATATTTTTAAAGTGTTTGAAAAGTTCATGTAGTGGTTATATAGGCCTAAGTATAAGAATGTGTAAATAGTGTTTGGGACTTAAAACTTTATCGTGTTGGCACCCCTGCTGTGGTGAAAGTTTAAATCTCAACTGCCAGATCTCTTTGTCCAGTTCTCTTTTGTTTGACAAAGGCTTCTCAGCCGAAATATCACTAATATAATGTGTAATGTCTATGTGTATCTCTGCAGTGGTCCCAGTGGTCGGTGGAATTGAAGTGACATCTCCCTCTATGTCGATCAACATTAATTAAACAGTTTATGTCTCTAAAGTCATTTTTCAAAGTGGTATTTGTGCTTTAAGTAAAATTTAAATTCTATTCATCAAGTGTATCCATTAGTTTCAGTGAGTCAAATACTAAATACTTATAAATCTCAGTTGTAAACTCTGCCGACATAAGAAGCAACCAGTTGCCGTTGTAGCCTCACCTCGGATTTTTAACATAGGCTTATTTTGTGATTTTGCTTTTTGAAACATGACTGAATGAATAAATTGTTTCAAATAGACTTACAGATTAATTATCCATTCATGTAAAGTGTAATAGTACCAAATATTTTATGTGAAACGCAAAATATTCTATGTGTATAGTCAGGCATAAAACAATAGACCTTTGACTACAAATAGACCTTACAGTAAAAATAGACCTTACAATACAAATAGACCTTACGGATAGTCAGGCTTGTTAATGATAGACCTTTTATTTTCTAGTTTAAATTTGTTGTCTGCTTGGTGCCGTGGAGGAAGGTTATGTTTTCCTTGTAGTGCCTACGAGCAAACGTACTCATTAAGGCGTAGTGTGATGTAAGAAAATAAATAAATAAATAAGTGCTGAGATAGTCTGATTCAACATGAGTGATAATTGTGCTGTGTGTAGTGATCCTGTTGGTAATGAGGATGAGTATGCAATATGCTCCGTAAATAAATGTAAGTTGCATTTTGAATGTGCAGGAATTTTAGAAAACACATGGATTAACTTGGGAGCAGGTAGGAAAAAATCTTGGAAATGTAAAACTTGTAGAGGTAAATCTGTTAGTTCTGATGCAATTAGCAAAATGCATGAGGAGTTTTTGCAAAAAATGCAGGAAACAATTAAAGAGCAATTCTCTATCCATTGTACAGATTTTAATAAACAAATTGCTGAGCTTACTAAGTCTGTAGAATTTGCTTCTGAAAAAATCCATGAATATGAGAAACGCATTTCGTTATTTGACAGTAAAGTAAAGTATTTAGAAAAAACCAATGAATCTCTCACAGCTCAAAACAGGGAATTGCAAAATAATTATTTGTTGCTGCAAGAACAGCTTGATAGTCTCGAGCAATATAACCATAATAGAAACCTACAGATTGACGGTGTGCCATACGACGACAATGAAACTGTCCCTAATATTATCTCAAAACTATCTGATATCGTAGGTGAACCAATAAATTATGACATAGACATTCAAGCAGCTCACCGTGTTCCTACTCAAAGAAAATCTGGAATTAAACCTATTATCGTACAGTTCTCGAACAGACAAAAAAGAGATAGTTTTCTGAAAAAGGCAAAACAGCTTAGTATTAAATCTACACAGTTAAAAAAATCAGTCCCTGAAACATTTATTTATGTTAACGAACATCTTACCCCACGTAATAAAGAACTATTATATAAGGCGAAGCAATTGAAGATAAAAGGTTTCAAGTACGTGTGGGTCAAAGAGGGTAAGATTTTTGCCAGAAAATCTGACTCCCCAGACGACAAAGCAGTATGGATAAAGTCTGACTCGGAGCTGGAAAAAATCATGAAAACACTGGAAGGCTAAAGCAACTGTTTTGGATTATTGGCATAACTGTATGTCTGTCTGTATGTCAGTAACTAAAAATACTAATAGAAATAATTTAAGCATTTTTCATTTAAATATCAGAAGTTTAAGGAAACATTTTGATGAGTTCTACATTTATTTACAAAGTCAACAAAAACCATTTGAAATAATAATATTGACCGAAATCTGGATTAAACTTGGAGAAGAGGACCAGTACCAACTGCCAGGTTATAACATGGTGATTCAACCCAGGCCGGACAACCAAGCTGGAGGCGTTGCTGTGTATCTATTCTGACCTCTGGACTGCAACACACTTATCAGCCAATACTACTGCCCACTGCTGAGATTGTGCATGTTTCATTCAAAGTTGTCAGTGAAGATAAACTTTACTACAAAATATCACTATATGCCATTTATAGATGTTGTAAATTTACCTTTAACGAATTTAAAACAGATTTTGAAAATATATTACAGAAATCCTCAGACCCAACTCTCATCATAGGGGATTTAAATATATGTACATTAAAAAATACAGGGTCTAGTCAGAATTATTTAAGTTTAATTTCAGCTTATGGATTTACAAATTTTATTACTTCCCCAACAAGAATTTTTAATAACTCAGTAAGCTGTCTCGACCATATTTTAGTTAGGAATTCTAAGAACATACATATTGAGTGTGATGTTATAATATTAAATATTACAGATCATTTTGCTGTAAGAGCTGAATTATATGTGCACACTTTCAGTCATAAGGTAGTTAAAAATAATCCTGATCTTTTTTATAGAGTTGTTGATGAAAATTTAATGCGCAGACAGCTACTTACATCTGATTGGAGTGAAATATACCTTGCTGAAGATGTAAACGAGTGTGTCAATAGTTTTTATAGTATTTACAATAAATGTCTAGACTCATCTTATAGATTAAAGAAGATTAATAGCAAATATAAAAAACGTAGTCCATGGGTTACTGATGCGCTAGTCTCACTAATTAATAGGAAAAATAGTGTATTTAAGGTTTTTTTGAAAAAATAGAGGGGATCAAAATATTAAGACAGAATACTGTAGATTGTCAAGGTTAGTAACAAAAAGTATCAGAGATGCAAAAATTCAGTATTATTCTTCTATTATTGAAAATAATAAAGGTGATAGCAAAAAGTACTGGTCTCTTGTCAGGGAAATAATGAAAAAAAGAAAACATGTATTAAAAAATATTAATATTAATAATGCAATTGTCCCAGTAAATGGTAATGAAGAAATTGTAAGTAATTATTTTAATGATTATTTTGTAAATATAGTAAATGATATGAGATATGAAGCTTTTGGATGTGACATGTTTAAAGATAATTACTTAGACAGTAATATTTATTTTGATAAGTTTACTATCAACATTAGTGATGTGTGTAGAATTGTTGCTGGTATGAAAAGTAAAAAAAGCTGTGGTTTAGACGGTATTAGTGTAATAACTATAAAAAATAATATTGATATATTGGCGCCAGTCCTTACAGTTATTTACGACAAGTCTTTGAAACAGGGCTTATTTCCTGCAAGTTTTAAGGATGCAGTAGTTGTACCCGTTTTAAAGTCAGGTGACGATATGTTGGTCTCCTCATATCGCCCCATCTCTTTGATAAGCACTCTTGCTAAAATTTTTGAGGTATTTATTAAAGAAGAACTTTTAAAATATTTTTTTAATCAAAATATTTTTTCACCAAAACAATTTGGGTTTTTACCGAACCGTGGTACTGATTTAGCTATTGAACAGCACATAAGTGAACTTGCCTCCTTAGTTGATCAAAGTAGATGCACCTTGGCTGTATATTTAGATTTTAAAAAGGCATTTGATCTGGTTGACATTGACATATTACTGAAGAAAATTAAGGGATATGGAGTTGGTGGTCTTGCATTTAAGTTATTAGAATCTTTTTGTAGAGACAGAAGGCAAGCTGTTAAAATAAATAATGTACATAGCGAGTTGCGGCACATAAAGTATGGGGTGGCGCAAGGTGGGGTGGCAGGGCCGTTGTTTTTCCTAATTTATATTAATGATTTGTTAAGTTGTCAATTAAGTCCCTCCATCTTTGCCTATGCAGATGATACTGCAATTGTTTGTTCTGATGTTAACCGCCATGCCCTTAAAGCTAAAATAAGCAGCGATCTAGAAATAATATCAAATTGGCTGGTATCCAACAGGCTTTTAATAAATAATTCAAAGACAAAATGTATCTTGTTCTCTGGTTCTTCCAATGATGTTAAAGAACTCACTACTGAATTTAATTTGGTCTGCCATACCCATCAATGCTTGTATGAATGTGAATGTGAAAGTATTGAATTTGTTGAATCTGTTAAATATCTAGGAGTTTACATCGACAGTCAATTAAAGTGGAATAAGCATGTAGAATACTTAGGAAAAAAACTTAAAAAAATTAACTATGCTTTGTATTATATGAGAAGTTTTTTAAGGAAGGAACATTTAAAATATCTCTATATATCTTGGTTTGAGAGCACAGTCAGATATGGTATTATTCATTATTCAATTCAATTCAATTCAAATAATCTTTATTCATAAAATACATAATATGTACATTGAATTGCGTCAGAGAACTAACCTAAAGTTAAGTTATATACATTAAAATACAGATATATAAATGAAACTAAAATTTCACGATAGTAAGTACATCAGGGGGTGGAAAAGTACTCATCTAATGAATATAACGCTTTGCTTATTAGATATTCTTTTAATTTATTTTTGAATTTAGTAGGATTGTTTTCATTTTTTATGCTACTGGGCAGATGTCTGAAAAACTTTAATCCAATGTAAGATGGTTTTTTCTCATAGAACTTTAGTTTATGTTTTGTTATGGTAATATATTTTTTATTTCTAGTGTTATAAGGATGGCAGTTTGATTCACAATTATTTAGGTTATTTTTTGCAATCATAATTGTGTCAAAAATGAATTGTCCATAAACTGTTAAAATGTTTAGTTCTTTAAATTTTTCTTTTGTTGATTCATTATAACCCAGTTTCATTATGATCCTGATTGCTTTTTTTTGTTGTCTTAATATTTTATCCATATTTTCTTTAGATGTTGAGCCGTAAAGGCATGTTCCATAAGATAAATGTGAATGAAAGTTGCAAAATAAATGTTTTTTAGGGGTTTTTGGTTACAAAAAAATGACATTCTGTAAATTGAATAAAGTCCACAGCTTAATTTTGATAATAATTTATCTATATGTTTATCCCAACTTAAATGTTCATCTATTATAAGACCTAGAAACTGTGTACTGCTTTTATTTTTAATTTCTTGTGATTCATACATAATATTTGGTTTGGTTAACTGTTTATTTTGATGAGTTTTGAAAGTTAAAAAATTTGTTTTTTGTGCATTTAGTTTTAATTTATGTTGCTCCAAGGAATGTCCAATATTTTCAAGCTCGATGAAACTTAATATTTCAAGTTCTTGAGTGGTCCTGGCTGATACTTTAAGATTGATATCGTCAGCATAACAATAAAGATTATTTTTTGGTAAGCAAATAAGAGAATTGCCTATATCATTTATGTAGCAAAGAAACAATAAAGGTCCTAAAATTGATCGGTTATGGCGGAACTTATCCTACTGTATTAAAACCAATCATAATGATTCAAAGGTTTGCAATTAGGACAATTCATTTTATAAAAAAATCTGAACGCATGTCTCATCTATTTTCAGAGAATAATTATTTAACTTTTGATCAATTATATTTAATGTCTTGTATAATGCATGTGTATAAATTTTTTAACAATTATTCTCTAAAACAATTCAATGCTGCTACACGTGCATCGCAGTTTGTTACCATATTAACTCCCAGATTTCGAAAAGAGTTATCTAGGAAACAATTCTGTTATCTAGGGAAAAATATTTTTAACATGATAGTAGCCTATTTTGGAAATAATATTTTAAATGAGGGGAAACCTAGATTTAAGATGAAAATAAAAAATGCAATCGTTAACAGTGAAATTGACATGCCTTAGTATTAATTTATTTCTTGTTCTAATTAAATGCTCTCAATCATATCTCAACTTGTTAAATTTGTTTTAAACTTGTTATGTTTTAAAGAAATTTATTGACAGTTGATTATTAATTATTTATTATCCATCTTTACTTGTTGTTATTTATTTATATTTATTTTTATGCTTAATGTTAAAGCTCTAATAAAAGTTTTTGAGTGATGTAAATAGACTGGCCGACAACCTATTCTAAAATATATTATCTTCATAGCTTATTTCCGCGCGAGCTCTGTGAGCTCTTGGAATGTAAACATGTTTGCACATATTATTATAAATAAAGTCTTTGTCTATTGTCTATTGTCTATTGCAGCTTATTTGCAAGGTGAGTTAGCTGTACTTCCTATCTTCTCCTCCCAAATAATTTCCTGTAGTTAGAAAACTTATGAACATGAAATATTTCACATTCTTCAACATTCCTTCTAAATAATTACCAACGCGATATTTACAAATGGATTATTTTGAGTCGATTGTCCTATGTTGCAGTCTCGTGAGACGGAAACCTACCGTGGTGACGGGCCCATACATTGTGTACATGTTACGAGACTCCGACATTCTAGAGGACTGGGCCATCATCAAGAAAGCTGCCACTGTTTGTAAACGAAAGACTGATTGTGAGTATTAAGATTAATGTAGGTTCCTCGCTTACTATTGCCAGTTTTTCAGCCATTAATTCTGTATTGTTTATTACAGATGTTTCCATTAGAATCTGAATTTGTTTCTGTAAATCTGGGTCACTGTCAATACAGTATGTTCCTGTTAGTTATTTAGTTTTTCCCCCGTTTCATTTCCAGTCAGGCAAACCTAAGCTGCTTTTGTTTCTCAACCTTATCTTTGCGATCACATATGTTCATGTTCTATCTCATTTTGAGAGTTAGATGTTTAAAAAATAAAAAAAAATAAAATTTTTAAACTCATGACAAGTCTCTGTGACATTGCCTGAGGATGTGGCTGTCGCTACGAAACATGTAGCAAGAATGCTAAAATGAACAGGATATTGGAAAGGTAAATAATAATTTTTAACAATGATTAATCACCAATATCCAGCAGTAGTAAAATGAATTCTGATTTAAAAAATAGTCTGATGGTTCAGAAAATATTATTTCAAAATAATTACGAATACGAAAATAAGTTTTGGTTTTTTAAATGTATTGGTGTTTAGTTAATGCTATGTCCAACCAAGTGTTGGTTAATGCTACTTCTTCCAAGTCTGCAATATAAAATGAATAGGAAATAGTTATGCCGTTATAACAATATTCAAGCCCCTTGTTTGTATGAATTTTATTGGAATTCATACAATTATTAGAGCACAACATTACTTAATTTCCAAATGAAACATGTTTTGGGAAATAAAATAATAAGTTCACATCCATGGCAGTTAATGTTTTAAAACTTCAAATTCAATAAATTTCATAAATGTTAACTACCTATAAACACAATTAGTCCTGAGGGAATCATCATTGACAGAGTAAAGATGTGCATTACAGTAGAGGTTATCCTTGTTAATCTGACAAGCAGGACCAGGAGTGTCCTGATTGGATCACCAAAATTGTTGAAAATTCAAAAAACATAACATTTGAAAGATAAAAAGATGACATTTTTATTCATTTACAAAACCATTTGTTTTCAAATCTAGAAGGTAAACTGTGATGAAGTTGATTTTAAACCTCAGCACAGTGCTGGATGTAAATGAAAGACGACTGACAACGCTTATAATAAATTTACACTTACATACACTCACAAGTAAGACGATGATTTATATAAAAAAGATGGTAAGTGGCAATCGATTTTGACCGGTCACACCAATTCAGGCCCAATGAGAGACTGGCGGGATCATTATGGTAGCCTTCCCTATGCTGTGGGTCGTTGGAAATAGCTATTGGCAACAGGTTTCTAATAAATTTAAATTTAAAACTGATAAAAAAATTAATCCTGGTTTAAGATCCTGGTCAGAACTGAAATTTAAAAAATGGCTTAATTTTCATGGATTTATAGCATTGGTTTGGTTATTTTTTAGGGTCAGATGGAATTTCTAACAAAAAGGAAGTGTACAGACCAAATTACCAAAAAGATCAGAAATACCAAAAAGATTCCAAATACCCAAAAGTACGCAAACTCCATTTTCCCGTAAAACCGGGACAAAAGTTAAAATTGTGGTAGTCTTTGCAATAAACCAAGGTGAGTCAAAGTTAATGGTCTGTGCGCAAAGAAATTGCATGGAGGGATAGCCTTTGTAGATTTCCATTTCCAGCCTAAAGATTTTGGGAAAATGGGTCTACTTCCTTTTTATTTCTAAAATATTTATACAAACCAATAAAAAGCATGAAAAGATAAAAGAATCTTTCAACATTTTGAGTTTTGAAAAGTAATTGCTGAGTAGTTTTTTATGTAGTGTGGTGTGCATTCATGTAAAAATTTGTAGTAGCCTATATAGATTTTACATATTGCATCGGTATTTGTGTGTGTAGCTGTTGTTGAGCTTTCTAAGGTGTGTAGTTTTTTGGGGTATTGAGTGTGCTTACATCAACATTTATTGAAAACTATGTAGTCATGTTTAAAAAGATGTGTTAGTTATTTTTTATTCATAATGATGTTCCTTTTTGTTAATGATGATTATTTTGTCAACCACATGTTTTATGTAGTGTTGCCATTGGTTCATTACTTATCTTCTTCATTTTACTGTTTTCTTTGCTTATTTCAACTTGCAGTTTTTTCTCTCTTTTTTAGAGAATTACCTCATCTTTAAACTTTTTCATTTAGCAAGAGAAAACTTTTTTCTCCTTTTTTTCATCTTGCACGTATTAATTAACAATACTACTTGTAACATTCAATTCATATTTTGAGCACAATAATAGGAACACTCCATCACGTGTAGGTATCTTTCCATAGCGCAGTAATAGGCATTTCTCAATCCAGATGAGGCAATTTCAATTTAGAAACCAAGCCACAACTATGTTCCTTGCTAAAGTCCACAATGTGTTTTCATTTTTGAAATTTTGTAGAAAAATCCAGTCTTGATTCAAAATACTCTCCCGATTCAGATTTTACAACTCAGTGTTACTTCTTTGATAATCCCTTATTTCTTTAAGAAATTTTGCAGCGTTTAGGATTTGGCATCTTCAACAAACGTTTCTTTCCACTAGAGATGGGATCAAACTGAATTTCCTGAAATGCCATAAAACTTAATTTTAGTTAACATTGATGGTAAAAGTCCATTTCATTCTCATTAATAACATATTTGACACAGTTGAGATGGGTAAAATTATCTGGAACTCTGGCTTGAAATAATGAGGTCAGGGCCTGGTCATGACTAAAGCAACAATACCTACAGGGCTAGGATTCCAAAATTCCTTTTTCTGTGGTTATTATTTTAAGATATAAATACTGTATTATAAACTGGCATCTAATTATGTTAATTATTTTTTCCAGCTGATCTATGACGGTTTCAGGCAGTTATCTGTTGCCTAAGGTGACAACTTCCTCAACGATTCCCCAGTTCAAGATAAATCTGTGATACGCATCAAGGTTGTATGCAGGCATACAATATTATAGTTTAGGTTCTTGCATGGTTTTTTTACAAATGTTCTTATGTTTTTACACAAAATGCTTAAGTTAGTTTATATTTTTAATCTGTCGATTCAATCTATTTTTAAGAAAAATATTTAATATTTACACTATATTTTTTTAAAAACAGTAGAGATTTTCCCTGATCTTTTGAGTTAGTTTTAGTGACTACAGTGCTTTAAGTAGACCATTGATTGTTTTTTTCTGTGTTTCAAGAAATTGTATTATATGAATGTAATCGGACATCTATGATGGATTTAAGTTAATGTTAAATTTTTTAGAAAGTGCAGTATCTCACAAACTTTACGCATTGAGCACTTTGACCCAGACGAGTTTTAGAAATGTCGAGTCATCCAGAAGACATTGTTGTGGGGTGGGAAAAACCCAAGAAAACTTTATGTTAATTTTGATGTATATTGAACACATTTAAGGACTGATTTAAGGTGTACTGAAATGCAAACAACATACAAAACATAATTAAAGTACACTATCCTACTAATATTGTAAATGTGAAAGTATCCTACTTTTATTTCATCAAATGGAAATAGGTTAATAACTACCTATTGTCTATTAAGCTAAACATTTTAGGTGATTGAAGCAATAGTTCAGAGGTAAAGTACTGGCCTCGTGTGTCAAACGTCGCTGGTTTGATCCCAGCAGCGGGCGACTTCTGTTTCATCATTAGGTCACCTCTGGCTGGCCTAAGTGACTATTGCTGCTACTTTACCTCGCTGTATTTAAATCGCTATACAGGCTTATTTACCCATGGCAGCAGGCAGTCGAGACATAAGCAAAAAATTGTTTTTTAATTTATATGCTTATAGTTGAAATGAAGGTTTTGAGTTACTGATAGTCGAGTGTGTAAGATTCTTCTGCAGTTATTGAAGTAAAAAATTAAAACACAATCATACAGCTTAAACAAAAAATCAAACTAAATAGATTTTCTTTTTTCCTCAAATATTCCATGTTGAGATATGGCCCTTGTACACAATGTGTATCATCTTAGCAGTATAGTGTAGATGTAGGCCAACGAAGGCAAACTTTGAAGGAACAGCATCTCATCAGACCACAAACTTGTCAAACTGTTGCGTTGGATTATCGAGTGTCCAACAAACGGACCATAAGAGAACCATTGAAGAGTTAAAACTCTTAACTTTAAAAAATGCTTTTTTGTGACTTAAATGGTAAGGTTTATGGTAATATTATTTATCTGTTAAAAAATTAACTGGAGTATTTCAGTTAGACTATGTTTGTTTGTTTATTAAACCTATGTTTGTTTTATACCATTGCCATTGTTTGAAATATTCTAGCATCTATTAAAAGATTAAGAACACTACTCACCCAGACTACTTCTAATATGGACATTTCAGGACTAGACCCTTGTTCAGGTAGACAAATTTCTGAACCATCCAGTAGAAATGAAAAGTTAGGGAGCTTCTTTCAGAATCGCCATTGTCAACTGAACTCTTATTTACTACTGAATGCTTACTTATTTGTAAACATAGAAGATATACCAACTTAATATATTTATTATTTAATATATAATACCAAAATAGACCTAAGTACCATGTTAGCCTATGCAAAAAAATTTGTTAATGGCAAAATAAATTATTTAGGGGTCTGCAGGCCAGACTTTTTAAGTTCGGGTCGGGTCCGGTCGGGCCTTTAATTTTGGCTTTCGGGTCTCAGGCCAAAATCGGGTCGGGCCAAAAATATTTAAATAATTACTTTCGAAAGAATTAACTAGAACCTAAAAACAAGCTAAATCAAGAAATTAAATACAAAATTAATAGACAAAAATTACCACTATCTATTGAGGTCTAATTATTTTTAGTAGGTTAAAATTATATCATAATTCAACTTTGACCTACGATAAGAAATTAAGATAAAAAACTAATATGTGAACAAATTCAGCCAAAAAACTATGAGAGCCATAAAATCAATGATTATTATCATTAAAAAGCCATACTTTATCACAACGACCATAACGCCAATAAACAATATAAACTATGAATATGAACTATGAATATAAATTTGAAGTTGAAAATTGCAAGGTCAGAGCTAAATATAGGTGTAAGTTTTCAATTTCCGAATTCTGAGAGGTGGTATTTCTAGGTAACTGTCGAAATCAATTCTTCTATGAGTTAATTAGGTCTAAATATTTTTTAGGTCATTTTTATGAAAAACTCGTGGACGGCTGCGAAAAAAGAAAGCGTGTACCTGTTGGTCGCGGATGAACGGCTGATGTAGCTTTTTGAAACTCACGATCTGCCGCAAAATACGATCGCGCGTATTTGCCGATCGCCAATAATCGGCAAATGTAGCCTTGCAAAAGTCACGGTCGGCCGCAAAAAACAATCGTAAATAAACGAAATGCAACTTCGCGAAACTAGCGATCGGCCATAAAAAACGGTGGCGCGTATTTGCTGACCACAAATGAACAGATAATGCTGCTTGTTTGTGAAACTAGCGAGCGGCCGCGATAAAGAATCTGTCGATTGCGGATGAACGACAGAAGCAGCTTAGCGCAACTCGCGATCGGCTTTGAAATTCGATCGCAGACACACGTAAGTCGCACATAAACTCAATCGCCAGGTAAACGGCGGGAGTAACGTATCAGGCGCGGCCCGACCCGATTTTGGCCCGAAATATTTTTTGGCCCGACCCGATGTCCCGGGCCAGCTTTTGACCTGACCCGACCCGAAAACCTCGGGGACCCGCAGACCCCTAAAATTATTATTATTATTACTATTATATGTAAACTACCGACTCTATTGTAATTGTTTACCACCACTTTAGACATACAACACATAAATAAAAACATTTTTAGTCAATTTATGTCTTGAGGATTCGCCATAGCAGGTAACTTAATTCAAATAAGTGGCCAAAACAGTAGACAAGTGGGAGTCTATTGTTGTATATAATATGATATTATGTGTACAATTTTAATTAATAATCAATATTGTGTGCATGTTTATTTAAAGATGAACCACAAGCCATCTTACCACCTACGTAAAAAGTTAGTTTTGAGGTTTAACTATGGTCTTGAAAGACAGCTATCCTGATCTTTTTTCTATTAACCGAATAACACAGTCATGAAAAGTTGTAGAATTGGGTATGGTTACATTTTTGTTTGCAATATTCTATGTAATAGCAAATATTTATGATTTTTTCACTTATGGCAAGTAAATGTTAAATTGTTGTTTAAAATACATGGCTAATGGAAATTCCATTCGGCACAATGAATAAGGAGTAGAGTAGTCTAAGTGTTGAAAATTCTTTGGTATTTGGAATAAAGGCTTTTGTTTGTGATAGTGATCACAAGTGAAGATGTTTCAATAAACTAGTAATGAAATTTTTCTCTACACTGTTAAAACTAAAGTATATGCAAACAGAAATGTGAAATACCAGGAACAGTTTTTGTTTTAGAAAAAATATACTGTATAAACATTATAGTGAAGTCCTGTTAATTCAAAAGTCTGCTTGGTCCAAGAAGTGATCGAGACGGGATATCTCGTAAATATCTGAAACAATCGCAGGTAGAAAGAAGGCAGATGTAACTCGGTATAAGACAGAAAATGACAATTAATTTGATCATGTATAAATTGCAAGAGTACCTTAGCAAAAAAAAATGATCATGCTTTTAGTGATCGCAGGTGTGAATGGTGGGAGTAACTCTACAAAACTTAAAAAAATAAATGGCCGTGAAATTTATAACTACCCAAAATTCAATGGTCTTATCGTGCATATCTCGATGTTATTTGCACAATATATTTAAAAATTTTATGTAGCTGTAATTTTGTCATAATCTGAAATATCTATTAATTTAAAATGAAATTGGACCCTATCGTTTTGAATTACTGAGACTTCACTTTGTTGTTTTAAGTAATAATTTGTGTTCCAAAAAGATTTTCCCTTTCCTGTGTCAGAGATTTTATAATGAACCTTTGAAAAAATTCTGTAATATAATTACAGCCAAATAAATAAATTTAGACAATTATTTAATTTGTCTTGTCTTTGAGTCTTTAATTATTCACAGCCCTTACTTGTTACTTCATAACAAGTACTCTCAACAAGATTTTTCTATGGTTTCTGTCAATTTTTAATTCCTGAAAAATCTATTCAAAATATTAATGATAAAGGAAGGATGATTTTCATTGTTAGAATTATTTCTACTTCGTTCTCTTTATGGTAACAAAAAATATCCTTTAATTATTCGATTTTTGTAATTGAATTTGTCATGCTGTTAAATCATCACTTTACCACCTATGCAACTGCAGCCCTCACCAATATCTTGATATTAAGCCCTCATAAAATATAAAATAAATAAATTTATACCACAATTTTTTATGTGCTGCCAGTACTTATTTGGAAGATGGCGATCAAAGAAAATAAAATAAGGAACCTGGTCTGTAAAATTATGTAAATATTTAAATTCAACAATGTAAACATTTGCAATGAATATTTTTCTCTGATAAAATTTGAAATTACTCTGATGTTAAATTGAACTGTGTTTTCCTCAATAACGATTTATACTGAAGTTGAACCTGTACTTGTATACTATTTTGTAATATTTAAATTGCTGTAAATACATCATTTGTACATTGTACCATTTATTTTTTAATCCATTGAACCCCCTCTTAATAAATTATTTATTTGGGCAAACTTTCAATGGGAGTAGGCTGAAAGTGTGTTTAGCCTCAAGGATTGTAAAATGAAAAGCAAAAGATAGATCTGGTAAGTTAAAAAAATAAGTCATCCGCCAATCAGACCCCTGGGTTACTTAATTATTGAACCCCCGCAGATCCTTTATATACCGACAATGAACAACTCCCACGGATCATAGAGTTTTCAAGGTTATCGTTTTACGATATAATTGATATCCATTCCTTTCTCTCCGGCTAGATACTTTGAAATGTTTGTTGATAGTATGAGGCAACCTTGTATTTTTTATTCGTAACTGCAGTCAATTAAAATACCAGTTATTTTCCCAAGTTATTGTGAATTGTCAAACTGTAAACTCGAAACTTTTCAGAGTAAAGTCTCTTATCTTTCTTGGCAGTGAAGAATGTGTGTCTTTGAAATGTTGTTAGCACAATTTTTCCGTCCTTTCAATCAAACAGTCTCAATTAATTAGGCTCTGATCAGCCTCAATAAAAGAATGAGGACAATCATTTCTTGGTATTACTGTTGATTTAGATATGGTTTGGATTGTTCAAGTGCTGGAATACGTTTATCCTGACTATATCCTATATTCTAAACACCTAGCAGCGTTTCATCATCTATATTTTTGTGGAATTTCAGCCCAGTGTTGGATTTGTAGTTTTTTTGTGTTTACTCAGAACAGCAGCCTGTCAGACCATTTTTTTCTTTATATTATTTCTAAACTTAGCTGTTGTTCATTTTCTTCACATAGTTAAACTGTAAACAGTAATTCCTATGGGAAGCAAATAAAAACAAACAAAATCCCAGAAATGAGTACAAAGTATATATGCATAAGTAGCTCACATAGCAAAGTGTGAGGGTATTTCAGGGATGTGATTATAGGCCTACGAGTTGGATGGGTTCATGATATATCTTCAGCAAAGTCGGATCTGTAGTTTTTTGTTACCTGGAACTGGAAAATCAACAAATACAAACCACCACCTATAGGATAGATCACATAGAAGATGTATCAACTTAAATTTACACATTTCCAATTAATACAAAGGTCACCAATTTCTTTTTACGTGCATATACAGGGTTCAGCAAAGATCTGGAATATATGAAATAACTTCTGTATTATTTTGTACAATGTAATGAAACTTTGCAGCTGTGTATCAGTCCTAAATTGAAATATTTTATTATGTTTTCTCATAACCAAGGGAGACGTCCAACGCTGGAAGTCTTGAAATTCTTAAATGTAAGATTACTTCAATGTCCTTTAATAAAATAGGAAGCCTAATTTAAAAGGTTATCTAATTTAAAAGGTTTTAATTAGTAGATCATAACAATGCAAACCGCGTCTCAAAAAGTTAATCCATTCAGAAATTACAGTTCCTCAAAGATTTTAATGTTGGCCATTAAACTCTAAGCTAAAAGTAAGGAGAACAGTAAATTAGAATAGAATAGAATATATTTTATTTTCCCAAACATTCAAACAATACAATCAGGTTTGCACTTTTATCATTGTCCAAACTAATTTCTTCATCACTTTGTCCTTTTCCTGCACAGATTAAACAAACAATAATCCTTCAATATTACATTAACTTAAAAATATTTCTTAAAGTAAAAAGTAAAATTATCAAAACTTAAACTAAATAATAAAGACAATAAAGTAAACAATTTGTTTGGAAAAATTTAGGGCCTCAGAGGCAAAGCCTTTTAGAGGTTCCTTATCACATTATAGATAACTATATCGTGTCAGCATAGACAGACTGGTAACTACAGTAATACTAAGCACTCGGAACAATGTAATTTAATTGTAGATTTTTTAATACCTTAAATTACCCTTATTAAAGAGAAACATAGGTGTTGCGCCCCCAACATAAAAAAAGTTTTTTTTGTAGCCGCTGACCAACATTAAAAATCCAAGTAAAAATTATTTTCTACTTTTCTTTAAAGTCATTTCTCTACTCACAAGTATAATTCAAACCAATTGTTTTTAAGTTAGATGTTTATTTTTACCATATTAATTGTTCACATTTATTTTATTTTTATAATTCTTAAATCATTAGCGAAGGTTGGTACTGTGCGCTGTGCATCTATATTAGTACCTGTCATTCTGTCATCCACTAACCTACCACAACACTCCACCCATTTGTACAGCCACCTACTTCAAAAAGTAGAATAATAATACTTTTATACTTTCAGGATGCCTAAATCAAATCCCATAAGGCCTGTGGAACCAAAGATTGTGATCTCAATTGGAGACCCAATATCCGCTTACAAGCAAGCTCTATTAGTTCATTGGGTAAAAATATAGCCTCAAATGAAGTGTCGGTTATATGCTTCCTCTGATTGGTGAAGATTATTTTTCTCACAGCTTGAGGCTGACAAATCAAGACGTCTTGAAAGATCGGCAGCCACTATAAGCTTAAAATCTAAGTAGTATGTAGTGGAACTTTTCTCACAAATTTACTTTGAAAATCATAAATAAACTAAGCTTTTAGTGCTGTATATTTCACAGTTTTTAAGGCTTAAAACCCCACTTTTGAGTACGAATAAAACCAAAATTTCCTGAGCCCCCCCCCCCCCCCCCAAAATGTACATGTATCAAAAATCAACCTGAATCGTTCCGAGTGCTTTATTAGTAGTTAGACTTTTTTCCCTTAATTTTAGCCTAAAGTTTAATGGCCAACATTAAAATCTTTAAGGAGCTATAACTACTGATTGGATTAACCTTTTGAGACGTGGTTTGCGCTGTTATAATCTACTAATTAAGACCTTTAAAATGAGGTATACCTCGATGTATGCATCCATTTAATAATTTCAAGACTTCCAGCATGGGCCGTCCCTTCTTCGTGCGAAAAACTAAGAAAATATGCCATAACATTTCTATTTGTCATATAGAAATTACAACCTACAACTGTAAAGTTTCATCACTTTCTGCAAAATAATGTAAAAGTTTTTCAATATATTCCAGACTTTTGCCAAACCCTGTATAAAACCATAGAATTTTTTATTGATTTAGGTGTTAACTTGGGTCCTAATCCTAAATTTAAAATTATAATCACTTTTAAGCATGTAAATGATTTCCTAAACTCTCAATAGTGTATCAAAATTGTAACTGAAATTGTTTTCAATAAAGTCTCCACACTGTCCAGCATTCCTTAAATTAATTTGTCACAATTCCTTGAGATCCTAAAAATAATCCAACTTTTCTGTTTTTCCTTTGAATAGGAAGGGATAATTTTTCAAATTATGTCACATCATAATTTTTCCTTTTTCCTTTCTCTACTTCGTCAGCTCTGTTCTTATTCTTTTCAAATATGACTGTGTAGTTATATCGTAGGTATACCTACACAGGTAAATAACTCGAGGAGAGAACAAAACGTTCTAGTGGCTGAATCTGAATCTATACGGAAACACTGCCGGATTTGCCACTAACCCCGAGCGCGCTGAAAAGGGGACCGGGCACGAAGCTCAACATAAGGGATGTGGGTGAATTTGAGGGAATAATTAGGCTTTATAAAGAAATATCGGAGAAAAAGTCGGTATGTGGCGCCCGTAAATCCAACACTGATGGAAAATAGGCTATTGTTTTGAACTAAAAGACATTTCCACAAGAAGGTCATATTCATCCCAAACCGAGTGGGAACGGATCCTTGCAAGCCTAGCCCTAACCAAACTGCGGCGCGCATCGCAAATCTGCGCATCCAGGGATCCTGGGAGCGAAGTGTAAATTATTGGCCATTCCCACGGCACGTATCCCAGTTCTTGTGGCGGTTCTTTCCCGGCGGTCCGGGGAAGGCCGATTCCATTGTTCCCGTTGGTCGCGCTCTGTTTTGTGCGGGAACGTGGAAACATCCTGGACATATAGGCCGTGAACGTCGGGAGAACTCTAGAGTCTCGGTCGCAGGAGGGTTCCTGGAACAAAGACCGTTGGTGTTTTTTGGGAATCCGGCACAAAAAACTGAGGGTGGATATAGAAAATGTATTTCATTAGGCCTAAGAGGCTCGCCGATTTTACATTATGTTTGCGTAAACTTCGTTGGAAATAATTTAAAACTATTTAATAAGTTAAAAATATTGGTGATTCAAAGTTTTGCATAAAAGGTTGACGGTACATAGGCCCTAGTATTTTTTTTTAAGGGTATTAGGTAATTAGTATGAACTCGGAACAATGAGATTGAGCTCGATTTATTTATCAGCTCAAATTGAGTGCGACTGCCAAGAAGAAAACAACTAAAACCAATGAATACACAAACGTTTGTGTATTCATTGCTAAAACTGACACTGCCCAAGGGAATGCATTTCAAAGTTTCTTAACGAACTAACAAATAACTATCGGAAGCTACTTAAGTGGAAACCCTCGTGGAAGCCAGATATTGGGACGATCTTAATGTACTAGAGCAGCAGATCATTACAATAAATGTGAGCTTTTATACGAATTGAAACCTTTATTTAAAAAAACATCGTTTACGTTTACATTACAGTTCTAAATACTTATCAGTTCGTATTGAGTTAAATCATTACAGCATCAGGAATGCTTTCGTTTTTTCATATTTATTTAAAGTACTAGTACGCATTAACCTGTGTAAGTTTTGCTAAATAATTTAAAGATCTTACTTTTTTAAGGAACGTTGAGTTGAAATCTAAATAGTGTTAGACCGGTAAAACTAGGGTCAGGTTTCAAAGTGCCTGAGCGAAAAGTCGGACATAATCTTTTCTTGAGTGCGAGTGTGAATGAACCTATAAACCTAACTGCTAACTGCACCGCAGCCGCATTTGTTCTAAGCTTAAAGCATTCGTTATGCGACTAAAGAGAAAGGCGTAACGAATTTTATTGCATTTAATTCCGGACCTAAATGTAGTCCCCCTATCATTCTTTTTTTAGTATAAATAAGTCAAGGCCAATCAGTCATAAGGGCTAATTTTCATGTGATAATTAACAGAAGCCCAACAGAACCCAATTTTCTTACCCTCCCCCCCCCCCCACCGTTGCGGCTGCCCTCAGACCGTCAGTCAGTGGCCGGCTGCGCGCGTGGTCGGAGTGGTTGCGTTCGGTTGCGTCGAGCGTTGTCGGCGACGGTGTCTTGCTGTGTCCAGCACTCGGCCGGCGCGGCGACGGAAACGTACATACCACGACCAGCGTTTACGAAATAAACGTAAGTACTTCATTTGCAAATATAAATTTTAAGTAGTTTTTTATAAATATAAAAAAATTGAAATTAAGTTTTATTTATGAAAGTTGAAGAATATTTGTCCCATGAAGTATATGTCTTCAACCATTAAATTAAATGAAAAGTTTCATTAATTTTTAAATTTAATATTTAAGGTGCGTTAAGGGCGTGTGCAATATTTTAATAAACGTATACGCATTTTCAATCTACTTTAATTAAGGCATTTTTGAGATTTATCGGATTTTAATGAAAACATGTTATGGATTTTTTTAGAGACAATATTTACAAATTATGAACTACTAAGAAATTAAACGTTTATATTCCCTTCAATCAATACTTTACTTATTTATTAAAATATTATTATATCTAATAAAGTGAATAAAATTAAGTACAAATAAATGTTAAATTCTTATTAAAAACCAAAAATCATAGCACATTGTACAAGACCACGAAGAAAACTAATCCAGACTTCTCTACCTATAGATCAGAAAGTATTTTAAGCTGTATTATACAGATGTATAAGTCTCTAAATTAATTGTAGTTATATTTACATGGAAAATGGAAATGTAGTTACATTTGCATGGCATATTTACATGGAAAATGTGTCCTAAATGAAATGTATTTTGAAAAGCATTGGTGTGTGCAAAGATAATTTTTTAAATGGGCCATCCCCAGAAACAATAAAGCAAAACTCGCGATTCATCAGGTAAGTTATCAACCCTAGTGAAAGAAATGGTGACACAAAAATAAATCATCCACACAGGTCACTGACCATAGTTCAGTTGCGAAGGCTAATCCTTGAGGGGAAAGGCAATACTGTGAATATTTCAAGTACTTATATATTATTACTGGACCGAGATCGTCGCCCGCAAGAACCAATGTAATTTTAAAATCGCCAAAATAGACATTACCAAATGTCAAATAGTTTATGCAGTTATAATATAACTACAACACAAAAACTACTGTTTTTCGTTTGATGTAATCAAAATTAAAATTAAACTAATCATCGTTTTCATTACTATTCATGACGATGATTACTTTGTTTGATTCAAACTAATCATAGATTCTTTATTCTTTATCTCCATAAATTCATTATGTATCAATTTATGTCAACATGCTGTTATAAAGTAACTGAGTCAAACTTAGTTCAAACAACAAGGTAGGTAATGTTTATTAATTACTGATTAGGTTAAAACTTATTTAATTTTTTTTTACTAAAATAATGAAAATTATACGCCTCGCGCGGGCATTGCACACGAGCTCGCTGAACGCAGGGGGGTGAATCCGTAAGGGGTTTAAAATACGCGTTCCTCTTTTGATTGATATTTTGGTAAATTATTAAGATCTTATCAATAAACTTCTCTGTTTTGACTTATATTTTTTAAGATAAAACTACGATACAGAGAGAGTTGTTTCTTATCATTTTTCCGTAACGCAGAAAATCTCTTTTAATAAGGAAGATCAAACAATCTTTCCTATTTTCAAAATACCTTGTTGGACTTTAAAGACATTTTCAAAGGGCAAATTTATTTAACCTCTCTTCGATTTTATTCTAGAAGATTATATATGCTAAAAAATGTCACTATACTATAGCATGATACCAGTTAGCGCAGTACTATTGTTCTGGACAGCCTTACTGGCAGGTGAGTGAGTGCGCTGTATTCGGAATTGGCGTGAAACATCTGTGTTGTGTTTGCAATCAATCATATGATCACATGTTTAAGTAAAGACGCACTTACAATATGAAAGTTTATGCTGAATGCTCATATGCAATAAATATTAAATATAAACAAGGTCTCTTTGATTTTTTTCAAAATTATACGTAAAATGACGGTAAACGTTCTCGGAAAGATCGTGCCGCAATTCTAAGAAGCGGTTATATTCTCATTAGCAGTGGCAATACTGAATATTACGTTTCGTATTGCGCAAGACAACTTTCGGCAAAGTACTACGAGACAAATTTCGTATTTTGATGTACCTTAAAAACATAAACAGTGTTTTGACAGATCAAAATATAGCAGACGATTTGTAGAGTTTCCACATTTTGCCATCCGCCATCCGCCAGTAAGGCTGTCCAGAACTGTATAACACCAGTGACGCTTTGGAGGGGGCATGCTGTAGCGAGTTATTTTAATCGTGTGAATGAACGGCAGGCAGAATACCGGACATTCGTTAGTCCCGTACTTAGGAAAATCGATTTGTAAGCATATTTTTCATGTAGGGCTCCTGGGCTGACATGCTTAAAAAAGATTACATTAAGTAAGTAGATGCACGCAGTTCGGTATCTGATGCAGCTGATAAGCCCACTTATCATTGTGGTGTGTAGTGTGGCCAGTGGATGTCCTCGGTCTTGCACAAAACCAAGCCCGTATTAAAAGGTTATTAGCTTATGATAAGATGTTAACTTCTGGCTAAAATATATTTATCAGAGTTTTTTATTGAAATTTATGTATATTAACTAATTACTAGGGGTGTGCGAGTACTCGATTATCGAGCTTTTTTCGAGCCGAGTTTACACTACTCGACTCGACTCGAAGTTTTGAAAAATACTCGGAAGTTCGAGTAGAGTAGTTACTCCGCCGTTTACCCAGAATTGGTACGCGCGATCGCATTTTAAGGTCGTTTTTCATACAGTCAACACCACTCATGACCAGCCACCATAACACTGTTGTTATTTTTCCTGAATTAAAGTGGGTTTTGAGTTATTAATATCAATAAATTTAGTCTTGTCTTTTTCCTTTCTATAATTTGATACATTTTCTTACATATGTTCAATGAGACTGGTTTAGCTTTTATTTTTAAACCTATTTTTAGCACATATTTAATATTTTTAAATATGTTACAAAAACCCCTTTTTTAAAACAACAAGCGCAGACCTAGCTTGGCTTTTACCTCCTAAGGCTGAAAGTTTAGTAAAATTTGAGTAATGATATAAAGTTATGTTAAAGATGGCCTGAATTCTCGTTTATTTTATTTGAAAATAGGTTTTCTTTTAATGCTTAGGAAAACATCGAAGTTTAGTAAGTAAAAAATATTGTAATCTCAATTTTGTTACTTACGTAATCTCAAAAAAATATTGCATTTTATGTGATCAATAATAAGAATGATACCCACGTTGCAGCAGACCTGCATACTCAGCGAATTTCAAATACAAAACAACATATTTCAATCCAACATACCGAGATTCAACATGTTTTTGTAAGCTCCATAAGAATAACATGGGGAATGAGTATGCAGGTTTGCTGCTACGGGTATATTAAAACTGGGTGGTTTTAATTCAATACCTAGTTGATCTGAACTAGAAGAAGCCAATTACCAAGTTTTATCAAGATATGTTGAGAAATAAGCGAGATATAGAATTTTCTTTATTTCCCATAAGGTTAACATTGGGACAACGTACTGTGTTTACCACTTTCAATATCTCGGAAACCAATGGACATAGAGCAGTGATTCAAAATACTAAATTGTTTGTTTTTTTGAGCTGAATTCAATAATGCTAGCAAAAATTGGATAATTTTTAATTTTCTATGTAAAAAACTCAAAAAACCCATTTTTGGGGGGGGTTTACCCCCCTTTACCCCCCCTTCCGGTGGTCCGATCGGGCTGGTTCACGAACTCGTCCGAGTGATTACCACTTTACACGTCTGTACCAAATTTCATTAAGATCGGACCATATTTACGGCCGCTATCGTGTTAACAGACATATATATATGTAGATATATATATAGATATATATATATATAGATATATATATAGATATATAGATATATATATATAAATTCAAACGAATAGTGTTTTTGCTTCTGGGGGCCCCAAAATGAAAAGTTAACATGGTCTCGGGCTTAGGTCTTACCATGAGACCTACGGTAATAGCTTATTCCTTTAAGGAAATTCGCTAATAACTATTAACTTATAATATTCAAAATACTCGACTCGAAAAAAACTCAAAACTCGCGGGTATTTTTAAAAACTCGACTCGACTGTACTGATTTATCTTAATAAAAAAATTAAATGTATTATGTTTGACATTAGTTAGGGTAAGTTTGTTTTTTAATGTTGTTATGTTGTCGTACTGATGATTTAAATCGTTGCTGTTCATCTAATTTGTTACGTTCATTCTATGCCTGGGACCTGATATGATAATACGCTCGTAGAAATTTTAAGTTTAATTTTAGAATATTACAAAAAATAAAATGATTTGAAACTTAAAATTAGCTCACGAGTAAAATGATCTTTGTTATCTGCTTTATCCTTTTATTTAATAATTTTCTGATCGTCAATTATTTTGATATTTTATGTTAATGTAGCGATTCTCATTTTGTGGATAATTCATGTTAAGATTTGAAAAATAAATTTGTAGCGTTAACCTTGCCTTATATAAATTTTATCTATTTCTATGTTAAAATCAATAATATAATATTGTATTGTACTAACCTTAGATGATAAATGGTTGTTTCAGACGATTTCCAGTATTATATCAAATTGGTGTCCAGCAACGAAAGTAAGGTTATTTTAAGTCATAAAATCGATTTGGTAGAAGTAGTTGACAAACAAGTGTATTTTAAGTTAATCTGATATATTGAATACATTGATTTCACCGTAGATGTTGTGTTTCAATAGAACACCTCCTAGAGCATTGGACTATTTCAAAATTCACCAAAAAATTATGCCCAATTGGCCCCACGGGTATACGACTCGACTCGACTTCTAAAATCAATACTCGCACACCCCTACTAATTACTTTAATAGTTCGAATGTAAACACGAATGAGTGCATAATTCTTTATATCCTTTAATGATTCCTTAATTCAGTTTACTCAAAATTTCTTTGGGGGGAAAAGAAATAGACCCAATACATAATGTTATGCACTACTAAATAAAAAAATAGGTTGCTGTTTGCTCATCTTGGTAGTACTCATGATCAGACGTTTGCTTGGAATAAAAATTTTACCAATAAAATTGTCTGAAACAAACCATTTTAGCTTCGAAATTTTCCAAATATTCCTAGAGACCTATAGGACCCCCTTGTACCGTTAAAGCCCTTCCTAATCACTTTAAGAAGGACCCCTTTTTATAGATAATAGAAAATTTTACATTTAAGCGTTGTATTTTGTGTATTTTCTCTTCGTGCTGGTAATTGATTTCATTTTACTTTTACTTTACTTAAATTGATAACGCCAATAAAACTTAAGAGAAAGAACTTAATAAAGATTTGAAGGGGGTGACTTTATAGAAGGCAAGGTAGTATAGCTTACATGACGATGTATTCCTTTTGACCAATTTTTTCGGAGTTTTCAATTCCATTTATGGTTGTTTAATTTTGTAGTAGAAAGATTAGGCTTAGGTTATTCAAGGCTGCTTCAAATCTTTTCAGTGCTAAATTCAAATGGGGATTAAAAAACGAATGAAATCGGCTAAAATGTGTAACTTAGCCTTTTTGCTTCAAACGTTTCACACTTTTCGCCAAAATGTGAAGGTAAGTGATTATATGTAAGTTGTTTAAAAATTTGATAAATTTTACGATTGACAGTGGACTGACTCAACATTCTGGGTGGATTTTACATCTGCTTGAAATAAAAATGTAACCATTAAAATTGTAACAAACAAACCACTTTGTCTTGAAAATTTCCAAATATTCCTTAAGATGCCCAACCCCCCGGTAAAACCCTTTCTAATCACTTTAAGAAGGATCCCTTATTTTGAGATGCTCTACCCTCCAAAAGAAAATAAATTAATCTTATTTACATCACTGACTATTACTGTCTCCAGTATCATAACAGTGTTACACTTTTTCGGAGAAAATAACTTTTATTTTATTTTTTCATAAGGCATACCACACACATAAAACGTAGATAAGTCACAGGTTGATCGCATGGCTGTGACGTAACCAGTGTGTCCACAGTTGGGAATCAATCGGGCAGAACTGGAAACGTTTCGAAATGTCGACCTTCGTTCCTCGTCGGCGCTTTGACAATTAAAAAACGGACAAAAAATGAATGTCCTCATCCGTACATAATAGTAATGCCCACGTTATTTAACGATTTTTCGACCTTAAATAGTTTCGGTTGGATTGCCTGACAGCGGTCAATCAAGGGCTTGGTTAGTCATAATAGTTGTTCTTATTATGACTTGATGAAAAACCTTTTGATAGATAGCTTTACTTTGCTGATCAGTTATTTAAATTACTAAATAGTATGACGGTACAATGAACCACAAATAGTTTTTTCTTTTTCAAAAATTTAGCATTATATAATTAATTATTAAGAGATCATTACATCGTTCTTAAAATAATCGAATTTGATTCATATAAAATTAATGTATACTCTATTTTTAACTAGTGTGCACTAGATATAATTCAAATAACTTGAGTTGAATAAATGTAAGTGTGAAATGCGTTGTGATTGCGAAAGATAAGGTGGTATTATTTCTTTGCTATATACAATCAACATTGTGCGACTGAACAACTTTCATTGCCCAACAATGACAAGACCAAATGGCCAATGGGTCTCCGTCTTTTTCAGCCACGTTTTAACCAAGTTGCGACATTAGCTTTAAAATATACTGTCTTTATGCGCTAAATGGATAACATCTCCGTTAGTAATTATTATTGAAACAAATTTTTGATGTTTTATATTTATAATCTATACTCTTAGAACAGCATACAAATAAATCCATGCTCTTTAATTTAGCCAACTAAATGTTTAGACACTAACTAAACTGGACACCAACCTCATAGTTGCATTGATTTTAACACTTAAGACATCTTTTTTAGAGAATTAATTTAGTTGAAAATTCTTAACAGAGTTCATTTGCCTTGGTAATTGAATGAATCGGGGCGAAGGAAGATTTCACTTTTGACTCTAAATAAATGTATACTCTTATTAAGGAGCACAAAAATACTCCTTCCCTCCGGTTCGGCCTGAGTACGAAATATCAACGGCTCCTTGACGCAGCCAACTAAATGTATAACACAGTAGTGCCTGCTTGATATAGCCCTTACCGAATGTAGAAAACTTTCTGTTATTGTTGGATCGGCTGGTTGTATTGCTCGCCCTTAAAACCTAAGGTCAAAGATCGATTATGATCCAAGTTTGTAGTTTTTAGGTGGGATTCTGGACCCGTCTATCGTTCAGCGTCAGGCTTTTAATGATTCTGGTGGGCGGCGTACTAAATAATGACTGACGAATACTTGACACTTAACAGGAGGTACCATACCGTTATGTCCTAAGATTAATTGGATGTGTTAACGAGATACCACCTTGTTTTCAATTCAGTTATCTGTGACGAGGAGGTGGCCATTGTATCAATATTTAATAGTCATTAGAAGACACCATCAACCTGTTGGAGAATTTTAAAGCGTCATTGATCACACATATTTCAGTCATGTTCGTCTTGAAATGCTCCACAAAAGGTGGTCGGCGTCTTAAATAATGACTATTGAATATTCAAGACTTTACCTCGTTGGCAAAGCACAAGAATTAATAACACGGTGGGACCTCCTTGATACAGCGAACTGATCTTAGATCATAGTACTGCCTCCTTAACCTAGCCAGCCGAATGTAGAATGTATCAGTGCCTCATTATATTATCATATAGCCAATCGCATTTAGAACGTATTACAGCTCCCCTTACACAACCAACTGAACTTAAAACGTAGTAGTACCTCCTTAACCTAGCCAACTGAAAGTAGAACGAATCGTTGCCTCCATATTACACTGCGAACTGAAGTTAGAAAATAGAAGTAATAGAAGTGCCTCCTTACTCTAGCCAACCGAATGTAGAACGTATTATACTTCCCTACACAGCCAACTGAACGCATAGGACGTGCAGGATGTGTACGAAGGAAAAGTAGTCGAGTTACGTGTACATACAATCTACTTTTTACACTGCCAACTGATCTTACAACAGAGTATTATCTCCTTAACATAGCCAACCGAATATAGAACGTATCATTGACCCCCTTGCACAGCAACTAAACCTAGAATATAGCATTACCTTCATCATACAGTCTATCAAACCGAATGTAGAATGTATCATGACCCCCCTTGCCCCTTACACAGGCTACTGATCTTTTAATAAAGTAGCTTCCTAACCTAATCAACCAAATGCAGGACGCACCACCCTTACTTACTCAGCCAACTGATCTTAGAACACAGCAGTGCCTCCTTACCATAGCCAACCGAATGTAGAACGAATCATTACCGCCCTTACTCAGCCAACTGATCTTTGAACATAGCAGTGCCTCCTTACCCTAGCCAACCGAATGTAGAACGTATCATACTCCCCTTACACAACTGAACGCAGGACGTGCAGGATGAGGACGAAGGAAGGATCGTCGACTTACGTGTGTCTGCGTAACCGCGAGCGCCGCCGCGCTTTCTATCTTACACAACGCGCGACCCGGTCACCCAGCGGCGGCGCGGCGGCGTAAAAATACGACAGAATGTGACGAGCAAATCGTTGAAATGTTTGTTAAGCCTGGGTATTAATTCATTGCAACAGGATCTAAACAATACGGCAGAAAATAACTAAGTTAGTCGAACAACACAAGGATTAGCAAAATGTAGGCCTACTAAAACGCCTACATGAGTAATTAACTACATTATAAAACTAGCTCTGGCAAAATTTAGACGCAGTTTTTATGTTGCGGGTATTCATTAGCTATTTTTAAAGCCCTGAAATAAAATGTTTACCGTTCTGATTTTTACCGTTCCTTGTTATTGTAATAGGCCTACGCCTAATCATAGATGGAATTAGCTTAATGAAAGGATATAGGTATTAGTTATTGTGTCAAATGCCAGTTCTTAGAGCTGCAATAAGGATGTTTGTTCCGTCAACGAAAATAGCCTTAGAAAAACTGTAAGTTTTATGTAATATACCATACAGACGGGCATGCAATCGTCAACCTTTCGGGAGATCCTTTACCTTTTGCTTTGTTAGCTCTTGATAAATTAACTATAAAGGCTTTTTTATTTAATTTTTTCCCCTTCTTTAATTTTATCTTCATTTTAAGATATTGTGAGTCATTTATAACACATTAATAAAATACCATCGAAGATTAATATAATAAATTAATGAACATTATTGATTAATTTCTGAGTGTAATAGGCGTTGAGTTATGAGGTTAGCAGTGAAGAACGAATGTGATAACTAAATACATTTTTTACCCACTAAGACACTCAAACTTATTCTTTTGCCAAAGCCGCATCAATGACAAAAAAATGTATCTGCGGCAGCCGGTTCAAGAATAAAAAACCTTTAAAATGAAAAACTCCAGACTTCTCAGGATTGATCTGTCGACCTTCGACTTTTTACATCTGTAACATAAAATACACGAGAAGACCTCGACGCCGCGATTAGTTCTGGGAGACGAGGCGCAATCTGGTTGCATCGTCGGTTATGTCAGCAGCAGCGGCAGTTATCAGATATTCAACCATACATTAGCTTCTGCTATTGTTTTGTTATGCCAGTAATTAAGATTACACGCCTTCCACTGCGTTATGTGTCCAGTTGCGTAATTGCATCTAACGCAATTACACATCGTTTGAAAGTTTTTTTTAGTTTTTATTAAAACTTTTTTAATTATTATAAAAACTACGTATAGCTGGACATCGTTTAGATGTATTTTGAAGGACCCCAATTGATTCTGCCGTTTTTTTGCGTTGAAGGACTAGTGAAAGTGAAATACATACGTAGGCCTTTACCACACACACACATGAGCAAATTGTAAGGCAATTAAGGGAAATTTTCAATTCAACCCAAATTGTCAAAAATATGTCCAGTTTTCAAACTTTTAAAATTTTTTTCATGTAAAAATACTTTATAACAAAATTTAAAAAAATTAAGTTCGCAGAGGGTATTATTATGTTATTTTATAGTAAATAACCGGAGTCTTCATGACAGTTCAGTTATACATTTATTCCGATGATTATTCTAATCATTCTTTTACAAATTACAAATTTAAACAATATATTTTCCGGTTCCGAATCTATGACTGTAGTAATCCTACTGTTTCAATGCAGACAAAATAATACCAGAATTTCGTGTCCAAAGAACGCAAAGAAAAACGCGATGTCAATCATACCCGTTTGCATTATAGATTCCGGAGGACAAATATGGCATAGGGCAAGTCCTCGGTAAAAAAAAATACTACTAGATGCAAGTAATGATAATTTACAAACATTTGACTGTTAAATCTGTCACATCAAGTTAAAAATTGTTCTTTTTACAATTTGTTGCTACTATATTTACCAAGTATTGGTCCGTATTTTGGCTTAATATAAAAATTAGATAATAATACAAACACAACTACATTTTATTTATTATATAAAATCAAATCGTTAAGTTCGTCTCAAGACATCACCTCCGTTAAAAAATTCAATTTATTTTTTTATCAGGAAGTGCAGTTTTTAAACGGTGTATTATGAAACATATAATAGAGGAAGCTCCATTTTGGACTTTAAAGATGCCATTTGCTTCAGCAGTGATTGTACATTCGTCGTTAGACGCAATTAGTCTAAAACTACGATATATTATACAGACATAGAGACATAGACAGCACCTACCACTGACAATAATTATATAGACTACGGACGTGCGTACGGAATTGTACGTATAGTTAATAGTAAATGGTAGTACCTTAAATTCAACAGCTTAATGTCCAAAATGAACATTTTACCATAAATTCTTTCTAGTGAGATATATTTTTACTTTTTAACATGTTATATTAGAGCATTTAAATATTTTCCCTAAGAAATATCACTTTGTATGTACTTAATGTACTTCATAGAAATTTTCCAATCATGTTTTGCCTTGCTCCTCTCAGGCTAACATTTCATTGACTGAACATCCAACTGTTGTTTCGTTTCAGATGAGTGTCATGGTCTACAACGTGTCCGACGCCGAGGTACTGGAGGCGGTAGACCCTCTGGACCAGACCTCCTCCCCTCTAGACCCCGACCCAGACCTAGACCCTCTCAGGCTAACATTTCATTGACTGAACATCCAACTGTTGTTTCGTTTCAGATGAGTGTCATGGTCTACAACGTGTCCGACGCCGAGGTACTGGAGGCGGTAGACCCTCTGGACCAGACCTCCTCCTCTCTAGACCCCGACCCAGACCCAGACCCTCTCAGGCTATGCAACATTTCTTTGACTGGACATCCAACTGTTGTTTCGTTTCAGATGAGTGTCATGGTCTACAACGTGACCGACGCCGAGGTACTGGAGGCGGTAGACCCTCTGGACCAGACCTCCTCCCCTCTAGACCCCGACCCAGACCTAGACCCTCTCAGGCTAACATTTCATTGACTGAACATCCAACTGTTGTTTCGTTTCAGATGAGTGTCATGGTCTACAACGTGTCCGACGCCGAGGTGCTGGAGGTGGTAGACCCTCTGGACCAGACCTCCTCCCCTCTAGACCCCGACCCAGACCCAGACCCTCTCAGGCTACGTAACATTTCTTTGACTGAACATCCAACTGTTGTTTCGTTTCAGATGAGTGTCATGGTCTACAACGTGTCCGACGCCGAGGTGCTGGAGGTGGTAGACCCTCTGGACCAGACCTCCTCCCCTCTAGACCCCGACCCAGACCTAGACCCTCTCAGGCTATGTAACATTTCATTGACTGGACATCCAACTGTTGTTTCGTTTCAGATGAGTGTCATGGTCTACAACGTGTCCGACGCCGCGATGCTGGAGGTTGTAGACCCTCTGGACCAGACCTCCTCCCCTCTAGACCCCGACCCAGACCCAGACCCTCTCAGGCTATGTAACATTTCATTGACTGGACATCCAAATGTTGTTTCGTTTCAGATGAGTGTCATGGTCTACAACGTGTCCGACGCCGAGGTACTGGAGGCGGTAGACCCTCTGGACCAGACCTCCTCCCCTCTAGACCCCGACCCAGACCCAGACCCTCTCAGGCTATGTAACACTTCTTTGACTGAACATCCAACTGTTGTTTCGTTTCAGATGAGTGTCATGGTCTACAACGTGTCCGACGCCGAGGTACTGGAGGCGGTAGACCCTCTGGACCAGACCTCCTCCCCTCTAGACCCCGGCCCAGACCCAGACCCTCTCAGGCTATGTAACATTTCTTTGACTGAACATCCAAATGTTGTTTCGTTTCAGATGAGTGTCATGGTCTACAACGTGTCCGACGCGGAGGTGCTGGAGGTGGTAGACCCTCTGGACCAGACCTCCCCTCTAGACCCCGACCCAGACCTAGACCCTCTCAGGCTACGTAACATTTCTTTGACTGAACATCCAACTGTTGTTTCGTTTCAGATGAGTGTCATGGTCTACAACGTGTCCGACGCCGAGGTGCTGGAGGTGGTAGACCCTCTGGACCAGACCTTCTCCCCTCTAGACCCCGACCCAGACCTAGACCCTCTCAGGCTACGTAACATTTCTTTGACTGAACATCCAACTGTTGTTTCGTTTCAGATGAGTGTCATGGTCTACAACGTGTCCGACGCCGCGATGCTGGAGGTTGTAGACCCTCTGGACCAGACCTCCTCCCCTCTAGACCCCGACCCAGACCCAGACCCTCTCAGGCTATGTAACATTTCTTTGACTGAACATCCAACTGTTGTTTCGTTTCAGATGAGTGTCATAGTCTACAACGTGTCCGACGCCGCGATGCTGGAGGTGGTAGACCCTCTGGACCAAACCTCCTCCCCTCTAGACCCCGACCCAGACCTAGACCCTCTCAGGCTATGTAACACTTCTTTGACTGAACATCCAAATGTTGTTTCGTTTCAGATGAGTGTCATGGTCTACAACGTGTCCGACGCGGAGGTACTGGAGGTGGTAGACCCTCTGGACCAGACCTTCTCCCCTCTAGACCCCGGCCCAGACCTAGACCCTCTCAGGCTACGTAACATTTCTTTGACTGAACATCCAACTGTTGTTTCGTTTCAGATGAGTGTCATGGTCTACAACGTGTCCGACGCCGCGATGCTGGAGGTGGTAGACCCTCTTGACCAAACCTCCTCCCCTCTAGACCCCGACCCAGACCCAGACCCTCTCAGGCTATGTAACATTTCTTTGACTGAACATCCAACTGTTGTTTCGTTTCAGATGAGTGTCATGGTCTACAACGTGTCCGACGCCGAGGTGCTGGAGGTTGTAGACCCTCTGGACCAGACCTCCTCCCCTCTAGACCCCGACCCAGACCCAGACCCTCTCAGGCTATGTAACATTTCTTTGACTGAACATCCAACTGTTGTTTCGTTTCAGATGAGTGTCATAGTCTACAACGTGTCCGACGCCGAGGTGCTGGAGGTGGTAGACCCTCTGGACCAAACCTCCTCCCCTCTAGACCCCGACCCAGACCTAGACCCTCTCAGGCTATGTAACATTTCTTTGACTGAACATCCAACTGTTGTTTCGTTTCAGATGAGTGTCATAGTCTACAACGTGTCCGACGCCGAGGTGCTGGAGGCGGTAGACCCTCTGGACCAGACCTCCTCCCCTCTAGACCCCGACCCAGACCTAGACCCTCTCAGGCTATGTAACATTTCTTTGACTGAACATCCAACTGTTGTTTCGTTTCAGATGAGTGTCATAGTCTACAACGCGTCCGACGCCGCGATGCTGGAGGTGTTAGACCCTCTGGACCAGACCTCCTCCCCTCTAGACCCCGACCCAGACCTAGACCCTCTCAGGCTATGTAACATTTCATTGACTGGACATCCAACTGTTGTTTCGTTTCAGATGAGTGTCATGGTCTACAACGTGTCCGACGCCGCGATGCTGGAGGTTGTAGACCCTCTGGACCAGACCTCCTCCCCTCTAGACCCCGACCCAGACCCAGACCCTCTCAGGCTATGTAACATTTCATTGACAGGACATCCAACTGTTGTTTCGTTTCAGATGAGTGTCATGGTCTACAACGTGTCCGACGCCGAGGTACTGGAGGCGGTAGACCCTCTGGACCAGTCCTCCTCCCCTCTAGACCCCGACCCAGACCCAGACCCTCTCAGGCTATGTAACATTTCATTGACTGGACATCCAACTGTTGTTTCGTTTCAGATGAGTGTCATGGTCTACAACGTGTCCGACGCGGAGGTACTGGAGGTGGTAGACCCTCTGTACCAGACCTTCTCCCCTCTAGACCCCGGCCCAGACCTAGACCCTCTCAGGCTATGTAACACTTCTTTGACTGAACATCCAAATGTTGTTTCGTTTCAGATGAGTGTCATGGTCTACAACGTGTCCGACGCGGAGGTACTGGAGGTGGTAGACCCTCTGGACCAAACCTCCTCCCCTCTAGACCCCGACCCAGACCTAGACCCTCTCAGGCTATGTAACACTTCTTTGACTGAACATCCAAATGTTGTTTCGTTTCAGATGAGTGTCATGGTCTACAACGTGTCCGACGCGGAGGTACTGGAGGTGGTAGACCCTCTGGACCAGACCTCCTCCCCTCTAGACCCCGACCCAGACCCAGACCCTCTCAGGCCGTTCAACATGTCCCTGGTCCGACCCGAGTGCAACGTTGACATGATCCCGTCCATAAATCAGTATTTTACTGGTACGTATTCGATTACAAAAATTTATTCAATTACATTTTAAAGTTATTTATTTGTAAGGTCATTAACTGGTTTTTTTAAAGTTACCGTCGGCTAAAGAGTATTCACGCTGTTTGACAGACCATTGGTGTTAGTATACGACTACAAATAATAAAACTGCCTTAGATTGTAAGTATGTGTACAAAGCATTCCTTTGACCACCTCAGGTGTGGTGGTATTATGTATTTTGTGTATTTCAACGCCAGTGGCATTTTTTAAAGTTTTGATCGGGAACGGTCGAGACCCGTGTCTTGTTACTATCTAACGGCGATCTTTTGTTAGATGGCATCATTAATTCATAGCCCAATGACAAATGGCAAATGGATTTTCGATCCTGTCAGGATTCGATCCGACGACCCTCAGGTTAAGAGGTGAGGGCTTTATCTACTCGACTATCCAGTCAGTTATCAAGTGGGAACTACAGTATAGTGATGACAGCCAGTCAGAGGAACTGATAAACTTCATGTATTGCCAATTATGACCATAAGATTTATGGATATTCAAATTTTTGTTGGTTAGCATGCTGATGCAACGTTTTTATGTATTAGGCACGGTGGTCGTAGCTTACTAAGAATCCCGAAGAAGTGTGAAAAGTTAATTAGAGAGCATAGTAGAAAATGTCGAGATTTTTATTATCGTTGCGTGGCCAGTAGTAGGATGGGGTGAGTGGTTCAAGGGAAATTTCAAATATCTTCTCAAAAGTGGTCGAATATTTTCCCAAAAGTAGTCTGTGTAGTAGCGACAAGATTGAGATAACGACGGGACGATTCTCTATAAAGTGTAATCTCAGATCTTTTAGTTTTCATTTGAACATTTTTACATCGCCCTATGCCAAAAAGTGGCTCTTTATTCTGGAACTCTTTATTTAATACTTTAATTTTTGGTCTGTAATATCTTAAACATATCTCGATGAGGTGCGAGATCAAGAACCTTCTCCTTGTGTCTTTGACAGGCCCAAGGTGTCCCCGGCCCAATGGTCCGAATGTTGATCGAGTGAAAGTGACTCGAGGTGGTGTTTGATGACGGCCTTCCCGCCTTCCCGCCACACCGCGGCCGCGGGTACAGTCGGTGCCGAACACACTTGACCCTGGCTCACGACTCACTACCGCTGCTTATCGAACCACGAGGGGCTTAGAGGTGTGTGAGATACCTCCAGAACTTAATGCGGATAGAAAGTATACCAAAAAGCCAACTGCAAGTGACCCTTATTAAAAAAACGCACCAAAGAAGCTCTTTACAGATAAACCTCATATGACGGGTACTGGTAGTCTTACTTGAGATTTTAAATTAAAAATTGTGATTCCCTTATAGCTATTACAAGCATTACGTGCATAGATGCGGTTAACATGGTTATTGTACAATTCAAAATTACTACATCAACTAATCATCTCAGATTTTATAAGGAAACTTCTCCCAGTCTCTTTGCTCCCAATTAAGTAACAACAGATTACATAACATAGCCCCTACCAGTAACCCACTGCCTGCGTGCGGATGTCAGGGTTCAGTTCTTAGCCAGAGCCGCCGTCACTTTCTCTCGATTTACATTTCGTACCTCATCATCGGACGTGAATCACGTGCCGGCAACTGGCATATTGAGCAATACGTTATTATATGCTTTTTGTCTGGAGCAACGAAGGTATTCAGTGTCTAAACAAAAAAATGCTGTTTCATAGAATTAATTATTGTGTCACAAAAGTAAAATCGCCATTGTAAAGATTCAAGACTCTATAAATACATGACACCGTCGATGATCTTATAACAGTTTCAGAGTTAATTTTCTTACGTTATCTTTGTGCATACTCAAGTTGTGAATTCAGAAAAGTTTTAAATAAAGATTATGATCAATAATAATAGCCTTATTCAGATTATTACATGGTTGAAACTGATCTCATAGCAATTTAAGGTTTTAGTGATTAAAGTTTTCACATTTATACAACAAATCGTTTCAAAACATATTTATGGTCAATCAATAGGAAACAATTTGTTATAAAAATGTTCACTTATCATAGAAAATGCGTTTTTGTCATTTATTGTAGATTGATCAGTCGGTTAACTCCGTAGACATTCAAGCCCGGCAAGTCTATACGTCAAGAGCACGAAAGATGATGTGTGTTATAAAACACAAGGCTGAGGACATCTCCGGAATTGTAATGCGTCGCGTTCTTCCTCTGTAGACGAAGCTGACACGCATTGTTAGCTTAGGTTTTGTCGTCGTAATTCTGGCATTGACGGAAGCTGCTTCTGGCATTGGTAAAATAAGCAAAAAGCAAACAGAACAGTTTTAGGTTTAAAAAATCAACCGTATAACATAAAGGACAGAAATACCATAAAACTTTCTTTGTATCATTTCATTTCTTTATATTGCACTTATTTCGATTGGATCCTTCCAACTGGTAGGGAACTAAATATTTTTCTTTTTTCTCGAATCAAACCTCCCTCAACGACACTCTTTTGCAATGTGACACAACATTGTTTAAAATAAATTATTACAAAAGTATCCGTGAGATGGTTATTTTATCTAGTTATCGATTAACCTTATTGGCGAAATTAAGATAGAGATCTAGGTTAGCCTACATCGTCATAGAAGCACACTTATCAGACTTCATCGAGTCTGACATTTGCAGCCTTTACCAGGGTTCAGTGTCCACTCTTGGCCCACATATATGATTCCAGTACCACAACTGACCGGTGGCAGGTTCTACAAGGTCCGACACTTTCACACAGCTCATGTCCAGCATTGGTGGCGTTCTCGCGTTTATGTTTTGACTCTCGTAAATTATGATGTTGACCTTATAATCAAGTCGGAGTCATAAAAGATGAAACAGGTTAGCCTTGAGGCCTAAAATGTGTCATAAGTCATAATTCATAGTTTTATTGAGCCATTAGGTTTTACACAATAGCCGTCACTAAAACCAGCTAATCTATCAAGCAAGAGTAAAAGTTCTCTTGACTTACAAAGAATAAAAATAAAGTCTAAAATGTCAGACAAGCACCAGAGAGAACGGCGGAGTAAACTATGCACAAGCAGTCCACAGAGCAAATCATGCATAGAAAAAAATCAAATAATAAAAGAATAAAAATTAAAGTACAGCCACCACACCAATACCACAAACTATTCATATATCAGGCTGAGAGTATAGTGTTTAGATCAGCATCAAAAAATTCGCTGACACTGTAAAATGGGTGAGACATCAGCCATATTTTCATGGTTTGTGTAAAGTCCTATACAGATTTTTGCCTGATAGGTAAAAGTCATTGAACAGCCTAATGCCTGAAACAGGAAAACAATTTAGTGATTTGTCCAGCCTAACTCTAAATCTGTGCAAATTCAAGTTTGCTCTTGTCCCATAGCCATGAATATGACTGTTAGAAAAATAACTTTCCGATCTATAGGGGTCTTCGATGGGGATTATTTGTGGCAGTTGAGAACATTGCCAGTTAGAGGGGTATATCTAAGAAAAAGCCTCAAATTCGATGTTTGAAATTTCGGTTACTCTCTGTTTATTTGGCTTGTTACCATCCAAAAGATCTTTGTATTTATTATAATAGTTAATTTGTTGTATATTCCAAAAACTTATTAGACCTCGATACAGATTTGTTTTTTATCAAAATTTCCATTATCTGTATCTGTCCCTTTTGTTGAATAATCAGCCACTATAAATCATCATATAATGAAATTATTTATTCTTAAAAATTAGTTACACATTAGGGGGTTTTTTACAGTCGTTTTTTAACCATTCTTATGTACTAAAAACAGCTTTGTGGCGGTGCACCCTCGATAAAACTTTTTGCTTTTAGATCATCACTGCCGATTTCTTTTCTTTTTAGATCATCACTGTCATATCAGGTAATTAAACTTCCCAATCTTAGTGTAAAAAAACCTGTGTTGTCACTAGTAAATTACGTTGGCATGGTTGTAATTTGTGAGGACATAAGTACATAACTGATTCTGTGATGTTGACAAATTACCACCAGTCATCAAAAGTTTGTAATTGTCAACCACGAAACAAAACAGCAAAAGAATACCATTGAGTGATTTATTTTTTTTTCGATTTCATTATATAATATTACTTTTCACTTATTGACATGACCTAGCGCCCTCCCGACCATTTTAATTAAAGTCGTCGGTGCCGCAGTGCTTTTGGCGTCTTCTACAATGTCTCTTGTAAAAAAATTTACATTTATCTGACGTCTTTCCTTAAAACATCAACTATCGGCATGATGTCTTTATTACAGCCATGCAATTTAAACGTAATGACGCCCAGCCTACTACTTATTAATACCATTAAAATTGTCATAGAAAATTAATAAAAGATTTTATTTTTACGTTAAAATGAGATCAAGCCCGTCTTTAGACGTCTAAGCCCCCATTTGAGGTATCATATTTTTAACCTAAAACAAGCAAATCGTGTTTTGTATACACGCATTGTTCCCGAATGAGGACATTTGCTAGAGGACCAAGGAAGTCTGTCGCCCGTAGGTCGTGTAAGAGGCTGATGACCCTCGACCATTGTCATCCACATTGGCCCACTCTTCCCCCGGGCTTTCACTTTAAATTGGATCTTGGATCTCGTCGCCCTTCTTTCACCGGCCGATATTGCTGATATTGTTGACGCATGACCAAATCTGCCGACGCGAAAACAAAGTGACACTGTAATTAGATTTGCTGATAAAAGTAATTAGTTCATACTGATGCAGTTTGATAAGACACTTGATTGTAAAAGAAGGGCGGTTATGGTTTGTATTACGATAACATCTTTCGGTTTGTGTCATTAGCTTGATTTCTCAAATAAAAAATGAACTGATAAAACTTCAGTAATTATTATTTTCTTAGACTATAAAGCACGACCTCCGTAATATAGCACCAATATCGATCTAAACAGAAAAAACCGAACCGAAGTTTGTTTTAGTTTAAGAAATTAAGATAACAACACAGTGTGAGTGGAAAAGATAGTAAAAACTAGTAAATCACCTTCCTTGGTGGTAGAGTTTATAAATTTAATTAAATCGTTGACAAGTGAGTAATTGCTAGCCTTCTTTCGATCCTTTGATTACATTACATTACATTTTGTCAGCTCCTCCGTGAGCCAGCATCCCAACTTCTCAAACAAGACGGACCGAAGCGTTATACCCCATTGGAGTCAATGGTCCATTGCAATACCATCTATTGGCAGTGGCAGTGATACCCATAGTTCCTGTACTTTCACAATGCATTCTTCCAGACGGAAAGCCGAACCGAAATCGTATCCTGTACCGTTGCATTAAATGACTAATGCTCTTTATACTTTCCCCGGAAAATCGCACTCATTTCGGAATAACTGTTTCATTGACGCACGAGAACAAATAACTGGAAGCAATTCAGAGTTTAGGCGTACTAAATTTCTTTAGAGAATTGAAGCACGCCAATGAGATGGCTTAAGATTCTGCGTACCTCCCGTCATATTGGATTTTAGTCCCATAATAACAACGCTAATTTCCTGGAAACTTGTATTGTTTTGAACGCACAAATTACTCCATTACGTAAAATTAAATTAAGCTAAATCTTGAATATGTGCTTCTTATAACACAGTGATATTCACACGATGAATTTTTAAAGTGCCCTAACATTAAACATAAACATGTATTAAACCCAAGTGAGATAATTTTTAATTGTTGGTGCGGCGGCGGTGTTGCCGTTGAGGCATCAATCATGTCCAGAAATATTATAGCGTGTATGACAAAGACTACTTAGGTCAGTTCTCATTTTATTTTAACTCTATTCACTGGGTCTGTTGAAGTGGTTAGAACGTGGGACTTTAAATCCCGGGTTCAAATCCCGCCAATCACCACTGGCTCATTCGCTCTACGATAATGCTGGGTGGCCCACTAGTACTTGCCTGAAGTATCTAAGCTAAACAGTTCTGGGCTAGGTCTAGCGTTCTGGGATGTGGAGTTTGACAAAAACGTATCCCTAAGATGTTACCCAAGCCCTATACAATGAATACAGATAGTGTCTTTATTCGTTGCATTATATTTATTGCAGGGTAAGGAAACCGCTCCCTTTTGTCGTGTTCGTGTTGACAATAGATTTCACGGGCCTTCTCAATCTATCGTCAGCGTGTTCCGTTCTATAGCTAGGCACTCCCCCATAAAGCCTGCTTTGTCCAACTGTTGAAATGGGGTCAATTATACCGCTCTCGGATTCGCAACTCTGCAGATAATAAATGTGTTTGTTCAAATTCCAGAGGTTTATGCAATTATGTAAAAAATACTCCCGTTGCAGCAGACCTGCATCTCCAGCGAATTTCCAAACCTAAATTTTAATATTAAGTCATTATGGCACTGATTAAAGAGCCATATTGTACAAATACAAATATTATGATGTCTCTGCATTTTTTCGGGTAAAGATTATTATTATTATCTTAAAATCTAAATTTTATAGTTTATGGTGATTTTTTACGGTTCCTTTATCGTAATACTTGACTATGAAAATTGAAAAAGGGAGGTTTTTCTTCAACAGAAGTATTGCCATAGTACCTCCAGTATATACGAATTGGCATATCGCGGAGGTTTGGCGCGGGCGCGGCACGGTTTTCTCATTGCTCCCACATTCTGCACACTGAAGCATTGCAGCGCGGGCGGCCGCTTCTCGCCACCACCACTCCTCTGCCTTGTTCCTAGTGGCGACAACGGCTGCGCCACAGGCATGCCAGTTCTCGGTCGCCACTTGTGTGAAGGAAGAGGTATGGTGGTAGTGGGAGTTGCGCATGCCCGCGCCACATCGCCTCTTTGAGCATTGGGCGATTACTGTTTGGGAGCAATGGGGAAACCGTGCCGCGCCCGCACCAAGCCTTCGCTAAACGCCAGATCAGTGTGAATTGGGCCTAATCTGTTTAGTTTTAATTGACACATAGTACAACTAAAAGATGTCAGGTTAGAGTCTGGAAAATATTCCAAATTAAGACAAATTTTGTTTCAAATTCAAAGTCAAAAACGGTTTTATTAAAAAAAAACATAATTTTACAGCAGAATACATAACAAATATAAAAATGGAAACGCCCCCACAAAGACTGTCCATCTGTGGGCGGGGGCGGGTCTGATCAGCCCATCTTCTGCGGAAATAAAAACAATTATTTTTTATTCCAGTACGTAATTACGTTTGTTATCAGTACTTTGTGTTCTGTGGCTCAACGTAGTGTTAGTAATTCTAATACATAACATTTTTTTAATTGTCGGGAATTTAGTGTTTTTATGTTGTTCAGGTATATTTCTTTTTTCACTTTGCCAGCCTGTATGGAAGTTCAAACATTCAACATTCTACAAAACTAACCTAAACTTAAAACAAACGCCACAGAAGTAAAGATTTGCATATATATTATGTAGTTAAATTAATACTGTTAAACAAAATACACAACTCATTTTAACAGAAGAATCCGAGCATTATAAATTAGTAAATAAAAAGTAAAATGTAGGGAGTGTTGTGTTAGTGTTTTGAGTGGTCCAAGTTTGTTAAAATATACCTATCTTTTTATTTTCTCTCTTGTAGCCTATCATATTATTTTGGTAGTCATTATCGATGCAGGTTGGTTTTTGAACTTTATTAGTTAAGGCCTAAATCACCAAATTTGACTGTTTAGGCTTTGAGGTGGAAATCAATTTTACGACTAAGTTAATAATTTGTTGGCCTAGCCTAGCTAATAATTTGTCTTTTAACTAACTAACTGAACATTGGAACATGTATGGTGTGGGCCTGTTTCTTTACCAGAGGCATTTTTAAAGTTTTGATTGGGAACACTAAACTTACGAACCCATGCATTGTTACTTTAGGACTTTCATATATGATGATGTTCTGCTGTTCTAACCTCACTGGGGTTCAGCTTTAGTAACTGAAATTCTCATCATAATATTTCTAGAGCAAAGTGTATCCGTACTTAGCAACATTATTTTGACGTAAGGAAGAACAGACTTAAGTTGACGCATTGTTGTTGTCATCCGATGACAAGAGATGTATGGTCGACCCATTCGATACCGTATAGGCCTACTGATCCAACAACAGTCAGTAATGAAATAGAAACATTTTGATACCGCACTAATAACCAAAATCAAGGTCAAGTTCTCTTATTTAAAGAAATTTACCTTCTTTTATTTTATTTTATTTAAATTTTTCACAAAACGTAAACACACCATAGGCTACATAAAACCAACTAACCTAATATAAGTTGGTACATTGTGAAACTAGATAAACAATACACCAAAACTCAAAGAAAAATGTTAATAGTAAGTTAAAATAACTAATCAAACTCAGCCTATCTTGTTTCCCATCATCTGCCATCTTGAACTAAGGTACACTATCAATAACCAGTAATAACTATAAGTTACACTTTCACAAATTGGTAACAAAACAATAATTGACAAATATGATGGAGTTGTATATCTAGTTATGACCCAACAAAATATTTAAACAAGTTCAACTATCGTTAGATCGTTCGATGTTGTTTTCATAATACAATTCAATCGTCTGATAAATTTATAGGCACATACGGCAGAAGATTAGCTAGTATAAAAATTATACCCTTGCTACAATCTAATTAATGCTGACCTTTAGTATGATAGCATAAATTAGGCCTACTCATAGCCCATGGACAAATGGCAACTTTACCCAGATTCGATTCTTGGTCAGGACTCAAACTGGCAACTTTATCCAAATTCGATTCTTGGTCAGGATTCAAACCGGCGACCCTCATGATATGGATGTGGGAAGATGATATGTCCCTCTTATCCACTAAGATATACAGTCAGTTAAATTGTCGAAGCATTCTTAGGTATATTTTTTTCTTAAGTAAAAAGTGTTTTATTTCCAATGACTGGATTATCACTCCTTTAGGGGATTATATCAGAAATAAATTGACAGGCCTAGGCCCTAGGCGTTTCATGCATTAATCTTGAGTCGTGGCCTACTGCTTTAGCTGAAGAACATTATATATAGGCCCTATTGTCAATTATCAGAGACTATGTACAATGTTTGGTATAAACAAATTTCAACAATGATAAAATTACAATTTAGACTAGAATTGACAGCAGCTGTGGTGTCCTGATGGTTTTTAATCTAAGCCTACTAAATCTGCTTCTGGTGGTGGTTAGTAAATGAAAATGTTGCTTTACCTCAATTCTTCAACGAATCAAATGTATCCGTTTAAAGGGTACTTAAGTTTGGGCTAAAAGATCCGTAGCCATTTTCAAACAATTATGTCAAACTTTACTTCATGTCGAAGCTCGTCATACATCTAAAACCACTTTATACGCAAAATTCAACACAAAAAATAAAACATTCAACATTTAAGTCGAAAGTGAGTTTCACACATTTGAGTTTGACTGTGCCGGAAAAAATTAGGCTTGTCAACTAGTCGACGAGTGGCTTTATTGTCTAGTTGGTTATTTAGTCGACAAGTCGATTAATTTGATTAGTCTAAATCTCTAATTCATTATTTTAACTATTCGATATTTTACTGTTTTCAACCAACTAGTCGGCCACATAACCGCTTAGATTTTTGGTTTTTCTATCGGTTTTATCTCGCTCGACTAGTTAGAACGACTAGACTAGTCGATGTTTAATAGGGTGACTAGTCGACCAGTGTGATTGACTTGACTAGTTGATGTCCGAAAGTAATCGACTAGTTACTAGTCGATGTTCAGATCACTAGAACAAATTATTTCCTTAAATGATGTTTGTGTTAAATTTGTGTAAGAAATGTTTTCAGTATGACGACATTAGGACTGAAGTAAAATATGATATTATACTGGTTAGTAAATGGCTTCTTGTATCCAAAACTTAAGTAAAAAATAAAAGATTCATATGAATCGTTGAAAAATTAAGGTAAGTAACCTGTTATAGGCTATATATTTCAGACTATACAGGAGGCATCACTATGAAAAAGTTAAGTTTTCTCGAATAAAATGTATATACCATATGCTAAGTGTTTAGATGGGGACACAACTTTAATATACAGTTGGTGCGTTTCATCTTGAGCTGTTGGAACCGTTAACACCTAGAACATCTGGATCGGAGTACAAGTCATCGGAATACCACCGCAGCTGATCTTTGAAGTCGTACTAGCCCAAGGCTGCATTGGAAAAACAGGCCATTCTGAAGCGATCCCAGCGCTGCGCGACGTCACACAAGTAGGCAGGGAACTAACACCCAATGTTTACATTTTATTACTAAACGTCATGTATTCCTCATTTGATTACATTTTTTATAGCCTATTTACATTTTATCACCAAATGTCAAATATTACTTGTTTATTTACTTTTTAATGTTTATTTTTGAAATTATTTGATGAGCAGCACAGCTGTGAGCCCTGATCTAGACTCTCAGCCTGCATACTTGTTTGACGTCATAAATTCTGCAGCATGGCCTATATTTTCAGTGTGGCCTTGACTAGCCTGACTTGATAGCATTTTCTAAAAACTATTTGTTTTGTAATTTGTAAACAAACATTGTTTATGTTAGTTGAAATTGATTTCTAGGCTACATTGCATTGTGTTAAGATGCACATCGGTGAGTAATCTGAACCTTTAATGATTGAACGGTAGTGTTGGATTAACACTTACCGATCATTGTTTTTCGTCTACCAAAAATGTTTATGGTGGATTCGGTAAATAACTACAATGGACATTGTTGGTTGTCAAGATGTGATAAATGATGCCGATTCAAATGGATTTGCCTATTTAGGCATATGGTAACTGGTTAGTCTCCGGTGAGTGTAGCGGTTCACGTCCATTTTTTGTTGTACTTGATTATTGAGAGAAAACAATGTCTGACAGCTTCGGCATTGGTGGATAAAAAATGCACCAAGTTTATCTAACTTCCTCATATTTATCATTCATAAAAAATCCAACACAACAAAACAGATGGAAAACCTTTTCAACAAAACAATATTTTTTTATTAGGCTACGGTTAAAAAATGATAAAGGATATTTAAATCTTAGTTGCTTGAGATTAAAAAAAAGAAACATGTTTGCATTCTTGTTTTGTCCTTTTGCATTTGCAACGCCCTTGTAGACCATTGAGCTGTGCATGGACAGTACAGTAATAAACAGTAATTTTTCAAAGAAACTGATGAGCAGACAAATTCAAAACCAAGACATCCCTGCCAAGTTTGTGAGATTTGGCGCACTCTTGAGTACAGTGCAGCCTCACTAAATCACTATTGTTAATGATTGTTTTGTTACTCTGCAAAGTTACAACTTATGGTTTTCGATAGTGTTTAAGAAAAAGATAGGTTGGAATAATCTGTTAATAATCTGGATTAATAGGCCCTCTTTTCATCAGCAACTAACGACTTACTAGCCGATTAGTTTAAGCATGAACTTGGCTTGCCTCCTAACTAGTCAATTAGTCACCGTTCAAACGTATACTACATCATTTGTCTAGTCTTTCAAACTAGTAGAATGAACAATAACCATCAGAAACTCCCATCTCTTCTTGGTTTCGCTGCAGACTATAGTAGGCGTAAAAAAATTGTGATGTACGAAATTACTTAAACAGCTGATTCGCTATATAATTAATTAATACTGAGAATCAGCTGTTTAAATAATTTTGAACATGGCAATTGCACTGTGCCAAGTATAGTTGGATAAAACTCTGTCATTATTGGCACAAAGAACTAAGTCAAAACAAATTAATATAAACTCAAACTAAAAATTCACGGATGCAGTTCGCACAATTTATCTCCAGCTATACAGTTCAGTCAGCTGGTGGTTTGTCATGGGGGGAGAGAGGGTACATTTCTGATAACATAACTCAACAGCCTCTCTGCTTGTCAATATTGTTATGTTTACCAATATCATAAGTTGAAATTATCTTATGATATGGTTAGTACCTATGTAGTTTACATAGCTGGAGGTAGATTGCACAAACTGTAGGCGTATTACATTTTTTTTAAAGTACACGTACTAAGTTTGACTAAGGCTTATGTCGAGACACTCAGATTGGTTTACATTGGACGATTCTCTATTTTTTAATACTTATAACTGGCCTACCACTCAACTTGTATATCTGTTTACAACAGACAAGTTGATGGTTGAGTACCACTCACCTTTCCAGTTTAAAATTTATTTTAAAGTATTACCAAGCAATATATTGTTTTCATTTTTTTGTAGCTGATTTTAAACTATTTATTAATATTATATCTACACCTATTCTTTTTTTTCTTTTAAATTAACTGAATTTTTAATATAGTATGTACATTCTGCAAAATCTTGATCAATGAACTATTCAAAATAAACACAAATGGAATATTCATCACCTGAAAATTTAATCATATGTTCAGAAATGTATTTTAAAAATCTCTTAAATCAGAATGACTATACTTTTGGAGGGAAAATTAAAAATAATATTGGACAACGTACTGTGTTTAGCACATCCAATATTATCCAATTTCTAAGCAACGGATTGACGTAGAATAATAATTCAAAATGCTAAATTGTTTGTTTTTTTAAGCTGAATTCAATTTTAACAATTAAATTCAAATAAAATTAATAAAAAGGTGTTAAATCTTGAAAATAAATTTTATTTCGTTAAAAAACCCTTCTTAGAGCAAACCTATCCTGCTGGTTTTCGAACTCGAAGTAATAAATGTCGCTTTATACGTATGTACCAAATTTCATCGAGATCGGATCTTTTTTTCAAAAGTTATCGCGCCTACGGACTGATATATATCCCTATATATATATATATATATGAAATTGAACGAACGGTGTTTTTGGGGTCTAGGGACCTCAAAATGAAAAGTTACGGTGGTCCCGCGCTTAAGTCTTACCGTGCCGCCTACGGTAATAGCTACTTCCCTATAGGGGGAAATTCGCTAATACTTCCCTATAGGGGGAAATTCGCTAATAAGCTTTTACTTTAGGTATGCTGTTTTTATGAAACTCATGCGTGATTTTTTCTTGCATCTGCATAGTAGGCTAATAGGGATAATTAAATTACTATCGTTATTGGATAGAAAATGGCCAATTTACAGTTAATAATTCTAAATAACACTACAATTTCTTAACACAGTTACAATGTTCTACGATTTTAACTTTAAAATTAATATTTAACCAGTAAATCTGTTGTATGCATCAGCCTCCGTTTGTTCATTATTGGTAGTTTGTTGAGTCCGCTTTACTCATGTAATCTCTTGTTAACAGTTAACATCACGATTATGCTCCTTTGTTATCCACACTTAAAGGTAATTAATTGCAGTGTTATAAATCAGTTTACAGGCAGTTTATCTAAGTTTAAAAGCACTTGGTTCATCCTTGTGCAGAGTCGTGATAGCTAAAATTACTCTTTTCATCAACGACGAATTCACTCATAGGCATTAAAAAATGTATCCTTGACTGAGTTTGGTTCGGCGATTTGGTGAGTCAAGATATTAATATTTAAACTGATTTTTTATGTTTTAATACATTTATTACATAAGAAAGTAATTATTAGATTTTATAATTTAACAATAAATTCCAGTTTATGTACAGTCATGATGCTTACTAAAAATCTAAAACTATTGGCTTATTTTTATTATACTGTGAGCTATTACAGCATTAAAAATAAATTATTCTGAATACGTTCGTTATGAAGGACTGCTGCTACAGTTGAAACTCTTTCTAGAGCCCAATCTGAGAACTTGATAATCCTACTTATCAGCTCACTCCAGGTATACTGTAAAGAGGAAACTGTACACATACCATAACTCAGTTGTAAGTGTTCTCTTAACATTCACATTTACACGTAATTTTAATTAGTACAGTACCATGTATCACACATTTCTACAGTTAATACTTTGGGGAAAACCACGTATGCTATAAAATATAAAACAAAAATAAATTTGAATAAGCTTTTAAGCAGTTAATCGATTTTAGAATAATAACGTTTCAGATTTAGATTTTATCTAGTCTATATTATATAGATAACTTCATATTCTCCTAATATTAACGAAATCTGTAAGGTCTCACTTCCAAAATGTTTTAATGGAACCAGAAATAAAACAAACTTTACCCTAACTTAGCTAGCGCCTGCTGCTTAAAGACGCAAAGTAAATACATCGATGTGCTGCTGTTGACTACACACTAAAGTAGGCTGCTTTGTGAAATCAGGTTCAAGGCGAACAACAAAATAATGCACAACTAATCTTGAACAAATCATTAGCTTATACATGTATTTATAAATAAAATAAAATGTTTTAAAACATATGTTTGAAATTGATAAAAAGCTCTCAATTTTTTGCACCGTACACTATTGAATCAATCAATAACTTTTTAACTATTTACACTCATCTATTATTATTTCTTAGCCCGTACTTGAAACAAACTTGATAAGCCATTCATTTTTTAATTTAACCATCCAATTAACAATTTAAAACTTTATTAGTTAAATTTCCTCTACATTGGAGCTAGGAAAGTCACAAGCTCAAAGCTTCCTTTACATTTAGTCTAGATGAAAGTCACAAGTCACGCTGTAAGAGGAATAATACTTCCCTTATTTATGTAATTTTCTTTTTGCTAATAGGCTGCTGAGCTGTATCATTCATATAAAATGCATTAACCATCAAAAACTGTTTTATTACTATGAGTAGCTTTGTTTGAATGTTTATGGAAGCAAATAAAAAAAGGATCAAGTAATTTGAAAACTATATAAACAAAACTGCTAAACTGATAAAAATAGAACCATTGTATTAATGAGTAATGGTAAGCATAATGATAGTCATAGGTTCTAAAATGCTTTGGGTTTCCAGCTGTCAGTATAAAGATTTTTATAAAATTGAAACACTTGGGATCTCAACCTCAAACTTGAATGGTAAATAAGGATGAATAGTAACTATTTTTGAGCAGAATATGACGTTTCTTCTTTATACCATTTTGAAATGGTAGCAATTAAATCTTAATATCATATTTAAAAAAACTATAAAACAATTTTGTAAAAAGATTGTCAAGGGATGTGTATTGTGTATTAAGTTGTAAAATTTCATTTCCTTTACTGTAATGTATAGTTTTATTAGGGTTATTACGTAGATAATTTGGAAAATCTGGGTTTTATGTAGTTACTAATTTAAATTGTAATTTAATGTAATTTTTAACATTTTTCCACGTACCAGAAAATTTTAATTTTTTCATTTATTTTATGGTATCTCTAATAAAACTACACAACAATGTAAAGAAAATTTTATTTCATATATTTCATCCCTTGCCAATTTTTCTTTAGTTATTATTGTTTTTGAGTTATAAAGCTTTGAAAAATAAATATGGCCATAATTTTGAAATTTTGTATCTGCATAGGTTTTATTGGTCATTATTTCCCCTCTAGGTTTGAAGTTGAAACTTTAGCAGTTTCAAAGTTAAGAGAAATGAAATGTAAAATATTAAAAAAACGACAGACGGAAAACCAGGCATCACCCATGTGAACAGCAATTTTGTTTTTCAGTTAGAAGATTCAATTTCTGAAGTTTGTTATGCAGACCTTTATGAACATCCTGTAAAGGGCAGGATCAAAACACGTGTTAATTATTCAGTTACTCAACCAGCTTAAAGGATTAACAAGTCAAATCCAATGTAATTACAATATCAACTATGTTTAACCCTCATTTGCATCTTTTGGTTCATAAATACCTTCAAGAAAAATGAACCATCTTATTTCAGTTTAATATTCATAATGTTTTATGTAGGTCAGGTTTCATGGCAAATTCACCCCCTTACCCCCCCCCCCCCCCCCCCCTCCGCTGTGTCTCTTACTGAATTGTTTACTTTCTCTGAATGGTACTTATAGCCTGGAAATATCTAATTGGATTAACCATAAAATTTTAATGCTAAAAAAATAAAAGAATAAGAAGAATAAAAGAGTAAGTGTGTTATTCTTATCACACCAAAACCTGCTTAAAAATTATTACTTAAAAAAATAGGGAGAATGCAGTACATTATCAAAGCATGTTTTGTGCTCAAAATAGTGTGTGTTTTGTGCTGTGAAGTAATAAAATCATTACTTCAATTACAAATATTTTAAAACCATTGTGGATGTTTTAAAACTGTATATGTCACCCGCCAAGGGAAAAGGGACTTTAACTGCCATTTTTCGAAATTGCGTTATTAGTAGTCTACATCCTACATTAAGAAAAACAACAAACGACAAACGACGATGTGTTTGTCTGTCCTACATTAAGAACCAAACAAACTAGTGAAAGAATTTCCAAGACATTTTAAAAATGCCTGAGTTATAAATATTTGAATTTGAAACATTAACAACAGTAATTTTAGCATATCACGGTCCAAAGTTTTGCAAATTTCTAACATAAATTTTTTTGTTGCTACTTGTATTATCGGCTGTGTTTCACATATCATTTTGTCATAAATTTAAAGCTGAATATGAATCCACCATTGAATTTGTGATAATTGTTCACATTTTTTGTCAAATGTTGCTTGAATAGATAAAAGTAACAACAAACAAAAAAATTTAAAGGCAAAATGTCTTGTACTTGATAAAATATTAAGTTAATTTAAATTTTTTACCCAAATAAGAATTTATTACAATTAATCTTAATGAAATATGATATTATATTGCAATTTGGGCATTTCCTTTTTTATTTTTCACCTTCGAGTACATTTTTTTGTTTTGTAACTTCACTTGGACCAGGAGCTACTTCGTTAATTACTTCTTCTAAAAGATCCTGTATATTTTCAGGTTCTGATTCCTGCATCAGCGCTTAGCAAGTTTAGCATTTATTCATCATAGAACTTTTTGATTTTATTAATTTTGGAGCGCTAAAATAGCTTTGGAGGAGTCCAGGCCCCCTTTCTCCAGATTGCAAAGGGTTAGAAAAAAATAATTTAACCATGTTAAAAGTTAAATTCAAGTGTAAGGTGGACCAAATATTGTTCGGAAATATATATAGATTAAGAAACAATAAAAATCATAAAATGTGTTTTTTTACCCTAACCTCTAAAACTTGCTGTCCTGTAAAATTTTGTCTGTGAAGATAAGGTCCCTTTTCCCTTGGTGGGTCACATATGGTACTAGAGGCACCTCCTTTTATCACTTTTCTGTGGCAGCCACAGCTGAGTGGCTCAATTCCTTGCCTACCATTCATAAGTCCTGAGACGAAACCTGGTGAGAACATGTATAAACCTCCACCCATCAATCTAACAATCCCTGCCACCATTTTTGGAAAGACATGTTGAGCTGTAGGTATTGACTACCAAAATAATCAATGTAGTGCAACCTGAAACTTTGACACCATACCTTGGCCAGAAGATTAGACGACGTTTATGCAATTTTTGTGTTCCAGCATTCAACCTGTGGGGGGTGCTGCTGTTCACACTGGGCGGCCTGGCCGTGTGTATCGTGCTGGCGTCGTACTGCGACACCTTGCGACATGTCCTGCGCACCAGCCCGCCCCTGGCCAAGACCCACTCCGCCATCATCCTCAGCGTCTACCCGGTAAACAGTGTTGCCACCCCTGACCCAGGAAATTTCCCCAACTGTCTAGCAAAAAATCCCCATTTTATCCCTAGGCCGAAGCAAAAATCTTCCAATTATCTGCCAAGCCATAGAAAACAAAAGAAAATCCCCAAATTCAATAAAGATCCCTTTCAACTGCCAATTACCCCAAAATTCATATCTATGACCGTAAATGTGATGCGGAAAGTGAAAAGGGACCTCAAGTCGGAATTTTCAGGTTTTGAGTTATTAACATCCTGAAATTCTTCATTGAATTGGCAACAATTTGATATATGATATATAGAGCTATGATTTTTTGTCTTTGAATTATTGGCGTTTGAATTTTAAATAGTCAAAATGGGCATTTTAGGAAATCAAGGCCCAAAATTTCAAATGTTCACAGAAAACTTATTATTGATATTTAAGAAATGAATTTGGTATCAAAATAAAGCTGAAAACTAGATATTTAAATTTAAACTAAAACAAACGAGATACACTCACAATTTCATTGTTTAAAAAAATGAGAAAGTGAGAAGTCTGAAAAGGGACCTCAAGTTCGGAGGGCAGAATACTGAAGAATGAAATAGAAATACACTGTCAGTACGGTGATTTTTGGTCTCAGACAATGTTCTTCTACAGCGAAAGACTCAAAGTAGTTCACTTATCCGCCGATAGATGTCAGGAGAGACTAGTTTTGTAATGCCCCTAATGACACTGTCAGTTTGGGCCTGCACATTTGGGAAATGGGACCTGAAGTTGCCCGCCATGTTATTTCCCATATAAGCGACTTGAGGTCCCTTTTCATTTCCATGACATTGGTTACTAAATCGATTATTTTTTAATATTTATCGGATTCTTATCGCTAAAATAACCGAATGAATATGTACAGGAAAGATTAAGGAATCGTATCGAATTGAAATCTAAAAATCGATATTTTTGACCCGATTCGACTAAAATGCCCGTACTGTAAAATTCACTCCAGCGACTTGAGGTCTCTTTTCACTTTCCGCATCACAGATATATGAGTAAAAAAAGTCACTCTAAATATATTATAACCACTCATTTGTTTCATATCTAATTTATTATTTACCAACCCCCCGCAAAAATCCACCACAAATTCCCCCTCGGACTCAATCTGCCAAAATAATCCCCAAGACCAACAAAAATCCCCAATTTGATGAAAAATCCCCAAAAATGGAATCACTGCCTGTACATATGAACTAAAATCTTCCAGAGTACAAAAGTATTTTAAAATTTAATATATGACCTGAAACATAATTGCAAATTATGAGTAAATTGTTGGATTAATAGATAGTGCTTTTGACTGCAAGTGAAATTCCTGGAATTTCCACAAAATTTGAGGGAAATGGATTGGCGTCTCATTAGAGCATTCTCTACATGTGCTGAAATCACCGAAATTCACCCAAAATACGCTCCAAGCTGTGTCTTTTAGCGTTTTCAATTTTTTAAATCAAATTTATTATAATATACTATTTTAAAAATAAAGAATTGCAAAGGATGCTTGTTTATAATCAAATTATGTTTACGTGTTTAGAAGAATTATGTTTACGTTACAGACAGTTTCATTATTTATTACTTCATTTTGAGTGTACTGTCTTTGGTATTCTCAATTTTTTAGATAAAATTTAATATAATATGCTATTTTTAATGTAAACACTTGTGAAGGATTCATAATCTTGGGTTATTCATAATCAATTTATGTTTACACATTTGGAAGATACAATACATTACAGATAGTTTAATTGGTTATTACTTCATTGTGAGTACTAAAGGTACTAAATGGCACCTTTGCACAATGAAAAAACTGTATTTTAATGAAGACAAAAATTTCAGGGAAACGAAAAACTGCCATTAACAAAAACCCACGTAAAAGTTTATGATTAGACACAACCCCAAAACTAAATATTTGAATGCATTGATGTATGCAATATAGTACATTGAGTAAAAGTTTACTATTTCATACGTCACTTTCTCTTTTTCATATTTTGTCTTAACCAGCCTTGTAATGTAAGGTAATACTGCCAATAGTCAATGATAATATGGAGCCTTCATCAAAACATTTTAATTTTAACTTTGCTACTCGCTAAAACCTAAAACTAATAATCGAACGAATTCCCATTTGGTTTATACTTCTCTTTTACCCTCTTGTGGGACATGGTCAACCAGATATCGCATGTTTCCAAATTCTCTCGGTTCCTTTCAGGTGGTGGCTCTGGCCTCGTACTGCGCCACGGTGGTGCCCCGGGCCCAGCTGTTAGCCGAGGCTGTCACCCAGGGCGTGTTCATGGCGGGGCTGTACCAGCTGTTCTGTCTGATGGTGGCGTACTGCGGGGGCGAGGCGGGGCTGATCCGGCGGGTCAAGCCGCTCTCGCTCAGCCCCCGCGTCCCCCCCTGCTGCTGCTGGCCTTGCTGCGGCTTCCTGCCCGTCATGCAGGTCGATAAGTACGTTCGGATGGATTTTATTTTTTCACTGTAGTAGAATTAATACAACTATGAAGCGTGAGAGGGACTTATCATTCGCCAGGGCCAGGCATGTCCCTCTGAAAACAAATGAAAATCAACGATTAGTATTCGCAAGATCCCGCTTGGCTTATATTCGCCAAGTATATCATTGGCTAAAGCATTTTGGTTTTTTGTCATGACATCGTTTTCTATTGGATGAATGATAGGTTTGTTGTTGCCCCAAAAGTTTATTTACTATCCGCTAGATAGTATTACTTAGACTTTGGATTTTTCGGATATTTCGGATCACCTCGTGTGTTTTTTGTCTGCCTTCGAGGGTTTGGTCTGTTGCTGGCAAATGATAAGTATATAAATATCCCTCCCTCTCGCGCTTCATAGTTGTATTGATTCAAGTATAATAATCTGTTTTAATTTAAGTTAGAGGAAGTTCTACGAACAAATATGGTTCATTGTTTTAGCAAATTTCCTCTTGGAAGTATCATGGACTTTAGCCCAGAACCATCATAGCTTTTCATTTTGAGGTGCTTAGATGCCAAAAACACCATTTATTCATTTTAATAATATAGGTGTTAGCTGATGGTCCCACTTTGCTGGGAAAGGTAAAAAAATATATGTAAATAAAAATAAATGTAAGGCTGTTCAGCCCTTTTCTTTATATTTATGTCCTTAGGGAAAATTTTTTCTAAAAAAACTAATATTATTCTTGAGCTTTTCTTATTGTGACTTTTATTCAAGTTAATGGGTGTCCGATTTATGGTTTTCTCAAAAGTTATGCGTAGTTTGGGTGTTGGTAATACTATTATTCGCTAAAATAATGTTTTATCTGTCTTCATTTGAAACAGTTTCCTAGGGAATTATTTGGTAAATTTCTTTACTGAAATTATAGACTATGCTCACAGTACATGCGGCAGTTTCCCCACATACTGCTACGGGATTATCAGTCAACTAAAATAGATGGACATCTCACAAATCACCATTTAGCAGTTTCTGAATAGGGAATCATACTTGAATCACTGGGCTAATTTTTCGGCACTACCTGGCTTGTATCTGAGCCGCCGAGCTATTTAAAGATAACGATCTTATGTGCATTGGCCGAGCTATATTTTGAGGGTAATTTCTACCAATTGGTAGCGACTATGTTCAATATCCAATTTTCAAAAAAATCTACCATATTTTTATGACCAAAGCCATTTCCACAAACCTAGATAATTAATACCTTTTTTATGTTATAATTTTGCTTAACTGCCAAAGCTTGACTAATCGTTGAATATGTTTACTTTTCACAAAACAAACGTGTGTTATAAATTAGGTAATTAGTATGTGATTGATTATCAGAGGTGTTGCGGCTTCAGTGCGTTTTGCCAACAAAGTAGTTGGTTGAGTTATCAAAGAGACATTGTGCATCATAGTCATGAAACTGATACTTTTTGGATTAGTGCTAGTGTTGAAATCTTGCAACGGTGAGAATGGAAATGATTTCATTGACTCAGTTCTGGATCAAGTTTATAATATACAAAAAGAAGGGTATGATGATGTAGGAACTGAATTCATTGCTAATCAAAGAAAAGATCTTTTTATAGAGAAAGTATATGGGAAAATTGTTGGATTGATTCCAAAACGATTGGAAATACCAAGATTTATAGAAAACTTAGGGAACAACGGATACCTTTGTACTGAGGAGACAACCACTGATCTTAAAGTAGGTGGTGTAAAGACACTCATCGATTATGTTGAATCTAAAGAAAATTTTCCCAATATCGCATATGTTGAGGCTTCCTTTACAGCAGATGCAACTTTCATAGAACCTGTGACATTTAAAATTTTTAAGGAAATTACTTCAGAAACAAAAAGTAACGGTGATTTCTGCAAAGAGAGTTCTGAAGTTGGTCCTGCTACTTACACATTCAAAAAGAAAAATGATATCAAATTTTCACTCAGTGTTCCCAATTTCTTAGAAAACAAACAAATGATTCCTAAAACATGTACTGTTTACATTAATAAGATAGCCATTGTGAGATTAAGCAACTCTATAAACGTAACTGCTCCTAATATTGAACAAATTGCAAATCGATTTTGGACCAGTGTGAAAGAAAAAGACATCTTGAAAATGATGCATTTTGCTATTATGAAGGGTTTTCTTAAGGACGGAAGCAGACTGAATTCTGAGTACAAGTGGGTTTGTCTGAGTAAACATTTTTTAGAAACATACATAAATGATATTAAAGATATTTATCAAGAGACGGAAGATCAAGGAGTTAGTGGCACATTGATTTACAGGAAAGTCAATTATGAAGCATTAGAATTAGTTTTATTTAAGACTGCTATAGAGGAAGATGTTAAAACCAATCGCTCTGAAAACGGTGGCAATGATTTTGAAGCAACTTCCAGAATAGAAGTAAAAGATAAGACGGGTAAAAAGATTATGTTCACTACATATGCCCCCAATACATTCCATTTTATAAGGAAAACATTTGGTATCGAAGACGAATATCTGCATAACTTTTGCAAAGACACCTTAACACCAATCATAAATCCTGGAAAAAGCAAGTCTAGTTTGTATTTGTCGGAAAACCGGATGTTTATTGCTAAAACACTTGACATTTCAGAGATAAAAACTGTTCAAAAATTACTTCCACACTATATTGAAAATTTGAATAAAAAGTTCTATTCCCTCCTGCCAAAATTTGTTGGACTTTACTCAAATGAAAAAGGGCTGAATTTGCTTGTATCAAACTTTTTAATACCTCCCAATGTAAAAATTGGTCAAAAATACGACCTAAAAGGTTCTTCTTATGGAAGAATGGTTTCTCAAGAGGAGAAAGATAGGGGGAAACCAACCTTTAAAGATAATGATTTTGTGAGACATCATCCTCATGGAATATTTTTGAAAGAAGAAGATTACAAAAATCTAGTAAATGCTATTGAAAGGGACTCAAATATTTTAAGAAAATCTAACATTGTAGATTACAGCTTACTGTTGAGCCTTCAATATGTAGACTATAGAGAACTACCAAAAGAAAAAGCGGATTTGCCAACTGAAGAAGTTGGAAGTTTTCCTTGTGAACCAAGAGCTGGTCAACCAAAATCTAATACAAGTGAAAATGTCTTTAAGCCAACTGGAATCGAAGCGTGGGCTGCCAATGGAGAAAGACTAAAATTGTATGTAGGGATCATTGATGTATTACAGGATTACAACATCAAAAAAAAGTTAGAGAACATGGCAAAAACAACTTTCAAAAGTAGTGACATTTCTGTTGTTGAACCAAATTGGTATGCAACCAGATTTCAAAACTTTTTGACAAACCAAGTGTTTAAACAGATGAAACAATGTCCACAAGGTCAAACTGAATTTAGTGCGAGGCAAAGTCTAGGAACTTGGATGGAACCAGAAAAGCAAGTGACTAGGCAAAAAAGCAATGAAAGTCGTAAATGTTGGTTCAGTCGGTGCAAAGCTTAGCACCCACAAGGTTTCAAAAGAAATCCCTTAAACAGTCAAAATTGTGAAGCAAAATATAAATTTTTGTGTCATGGTTAAAAAAAATTAACAATCAAAATGCTCCTGGCAAAGTCATCAATTTAAAAAAATCATTTATCAGATACTTTTATTTATTATGAACTTAAATATTAAAGTAATCTTGCAAATCATCCTATTGGTCAGCACTCGTGAATGTAATTGTTAATGATGCAAAGTAAATCAGTGGATTATTGCACTAAACATTATCAAACTTGGAAGAGCACACCTAGATTTACATTTAATTAGGCAGCCGGAAGTGTCGACATAGAGGAAAACTAATGTTAGTGTGAACCGTGTAAAAAATAATTATTTAAAAAATATATATGTTTAGCACTCTAGCTTGAAACATATAATTTTTAGTTTGTAACTCGAGTAATAAAAACAAGTTGAAGGAATAACTGTTATTGAAAATGAGTGTGGGACCTGATGTTAGTCTTTTTCTTTGGTGACAAGGTAATTCATAAAATTGTACTTTTACCAGAGTTTCTAACTCAAGCATTGTTGTTGTTAACTTTCTTAAATATCATTTCAAACATCACAATAAAAAATCTGAGACTTTTATGACAAATATCAACCCCACTGCCTCCTCAGATAAAATACATTCTCTTTCTTCCCTCTGTCGTAAAGTGTGTTTGACACCAGAGGTGATAAGAATGGATTCAAATAAAAAAACTGTATCCAATAAATTGTTGCAGGAAAATATTGATTAATTTTTGTAACTGTATTGTTGAGTTATTTATATTAAAAAATTATTTAAACAGTTGTTGATTTTTTAATTCTTCCTATGTATACTACTAGGAGGCCCATGCGTAAATTGTGCGTTTTAATATTATTTCTGTTTATCAGAAACTCATCTACAGTTAGAACAAATTGTATGACTTAGTGTAGAGAGCACGAAATACGGCGGGCGGCAAAAACTGTAAACTCATAAAATTTCCTGCTAAACCTCAGCTGGAATGACTGAATGAAATGTTTTTGTAGAACTGTCAAAGCTTTGTTTACGTTTCTCAGGGTCTTATACGTGTAAATTTGTGTTTACTTTACCATATGATGATATATTTTATTAACTACCCAAACAAAATCTATACTATTATAAAGCAGAGGTGGTTTCTGTATGTATGTATGGGACAAGAGAACTCGAAAAATACTGAACCGACTGGGTTGAAATTTCACACAGAGGTAGATCTTAAACCTGGGAAACATATAGGCCTATTCACTTCCTTAAAGTCCCCTCGCCCGCGGGCTACGCCCCGTGAACGTCCTTAGCTTCAATGTTTACATTTTATAGGGATGTAAACATTCAAATACTGAAATGTAAACAGCTGTGAATACTAAAATTTGACAGTTCAAATAGCAGAAGTAAGATCAGCTGAAATTATTATCGTGAGCGAAGCCACGGGCAACTGCTAGTAAAAAATTTGCTAGCAAAGTATTTGCTGCCCGCGATTGTAAAATTCACCTTTATTAATCAAATTAACTTTTTCAATTGAAATTTAAAGATCTCACCTATAAATAAACAAAGGCCCAATCAGGTTATCAGTTGAGTAACCTGATGATTTGTTAGTCAAATTTTTTGTGTGACAAAATAGTTCTTAATTATTCCTTTAAAATACATATAAAAGAATATTCTTAACAATTGGTGGTACCTCTCCTTATTACATCTTATGTTAAACTGTTGAATAAATAAGTAACTTTCATATTATTCACACATTTTGAAATAATATGTTCATTATTCATTGTTGGTGTTCATTGGCTACCAGCAGACTTACTTAATGAGAATCAACATTCTTAAAGATTCTAATTCGACAAAAAGTACAATCATGAATCACTACAGTACACGAAATTACATCAATTAAAAGAATCAGCTGTCGTTAGATGGGCATGAAAAGGGGCGGACATTTTGACTACTGTTTCAGTAATAGTGAGTAAATGTGAAAATTCAATGTGAAAATCCATATTTTGTCCTCTGGTGTGGTCGACAACTTAGAGGCGGAGGCACTAATACACGAGAAATTCTAGTGTCATTTTAAGAATTCAGACTTATTTTTTTAATTCTTAATGTTAAAATTAGTTTATATGAACATCTTTCTTCTCGTCCCTCCTTCAGTTGTTGACCAAATCAATGACATGGGTTTCATACTCAATGAGGTCCCTATATCATTAAAATCACAAGCCAAATTTTAAGGGCTAAACCATAACCATCTCTAGTACAAGGCAGCGGCGCTAGTAAATGGCAACATCGTGCCTAAGGGTTCAGCTGATTTGGTTAGCCATACTCTCTTATGGCACTAATTTTTGTTTACTTGAAACCAGCTGGCTCTGTAGGGGAAAGTCAATGGTTTTACGATGCAAAAAACCCTTGAGAAGCGATGTTGTCAGGTCGTAGGCCGCGGCCTTATTACTAGAGATGGCTATGGCTAAACCCATGCTCTGTTTTCTGCACTAATTATTTTTTTCTCGTTGTTATTTGTTTCAACAATCAAACATTGTTTAAGTGGGACCGAAGGGACCAGTTTTTTGTACAGTGCCTACCACTTTATTTAGGAAACAAATCTAAATATATACAGTACACCTCGGATTACCTGGATTACTCGGATTACCTGGTGTGTGGTGGAACACCAATCCGGATAACAAAAAATCCACAAAACCTGAGGTCAATATAATATCGTCATTACAAGTAGTGATCGGGAACCTAGCCCTTACTATATCAATGCTGTAAACGTCATATATCAAGTCTGTACATTACTTAGTTTTACACCCACTCATTTTAAAACTTAATGTTGGAATAGTTTACATGACAACCAATATTAACTGAATATTTTGATTTTAATTTATTTTTAATCTTTATAATTACCATGAAGCTGTTGTTACATTTAGAGCATTTAATATATTTGTTAGTAATATTTATTAAATTTTATCACTGTTAATGAGTGTTAATTTAAACTTTTCATTTTTAATTTGGATGCAATATACTTCCACTACTATGATATAATCATCTGTATTTTATATGAAAAACAAAACAATGTTTGTTTACTTTTTGACTTATAGTTTTGACAGTTAAAATAAAACTTCTATTTCCTAGTTTAATGTAATTATTTTAGTAATTACTTTACAATGGCGCTGCGGGAAAATGTAAACGAAGATACATTATCAACATTGTCAGCAGAACATACAGTTGCTAGAGATCTGACACGATTTAAATTTGAAAGTTTCAACATACAAAAGGAGGCATGGAAATACTATTACCAACGTTTTGAGTTAGAGGTAAACATTTCCAGGCTGCAGCATAATAGTGAAGCCAAAAGAATTTTACTTTCTAAAATGGATTGGTGCTGAACACTACAGAATAATAGTGGATAATTTTGATCCGGATCCTATTCTTAAAGTGGAATATGAGGAAATTGTTGATTTTATCTCAAATTTTTATAGACCTAAAACTTCTTACTTAGCTGAAAGATTAACGTTTCAAAGTTTGGAAAGATTTTGAGAAACGAAGGTCAATCAATCAGTTTGTAAACAATTTGAGAGCAGGTGCAACCGAGTGTCAGTTTAAGAACACACTGGACGAAAGGTTACGTGATCAATTTTTATTAGGTTTAAATGACCCTAAAATGCAAGAGGAACTCATCAGAAAACATCCTGAAGAGCAGGGCTTAATTTGTAAAGAAAAAAGTACTGGAGCTATGGCACGAGTGGCCACCGGGAGGGTATGGAAACCCACCAGCAGAAGGGGGGGTCCAGGGGCCCTCCCCCGGATTTTTTTGAAGTGCACATTTTAAATTTGATGCCTTTTTAGCGAATTTCCCCTATAGGGAAGAAGCTGTTACCGTAGGTCTCATGGTAAGACCTAAGCCTAAAACCATCATAACTTTTCTTTTTGAGGTCCTCAGATGCCAAAAACACCATTCGTTCACTTTCATAAATATATATATATATATATATCTATATATCTATATATATATCTATATATATATCTATATATATATCTATATATATATCTATATATATATATATGTGTCTTTAAGCACGATAACTTGCGCAAAAATGGTCCAATCGGAATGAAATTTGGCATAGACGTGTAAAGTAGTAATTATTCGGACGAGTTCGTAAACCAGCCCGATCGGACCACCGGAAGGGGGGGTTAAGGGGGGTAAACCCCCCAAAAATGGGTTTTTTGAGATTTTTACATAGAAAAATAAAATTTTTCGAATTTTTATTGGCACCATTGAATTCAGCCCAAAAAAACAAACAATTTAGTATTTTGAATCATGGCTCTATGTCCATTGGTTGCCGAGATATTGAAAGTGGTAAACACAGTACGTTGTCCCAATGTTAACCTTATGGGAAATAAGTAAAATTCTATATCTCGCTTATTTCTCGACATATCTTGATAAAACTTGGTAAATGGCTTCTTCTAGTTCAGATCTACTAAAAAATTAATTAAAACCACCTAGTTTTAATATACCTGTAGCAGCAAACCTGCATACTCATTCCCCATGTTATTCTTATGGAGCTTACAAAAACATGTCAAATCTCGCTATGTTTGATCGAAATATGTTGTTTTGCACTTGAAATTCGCTGAGTATGCAGGTCTGCTGCAACGGGGGTATTTTTTTATTAAATTTGATGCCTTTTTAAAGTTTATGACCACAGTTTAACAATTAGGCCGTGTTCACTTTCGCGCTAGCTAGGTTTGCCCTGCCGCGGCTAGAGTGTACTTGGGCCATAGTGGTAGTGGTTGCCATAGTGGTGCCATACATAGTGGCTGTGATCTCCAGCGCTACGTGTGTTTAGTGCCACTCTCGACTCATGGTGGGAATTTACTATTGTCGAACAAGGGCGCACCTGATTTGTCCAAACATTTTACGAACTATTTGCCGCAAGAGGCCTTATAAGATTGACGTAAAAATGAGTACGGTAATGCCGAACGCACCCAGCACACGTTTGTATTGGCCTGGATTGGATTTGCCCTTGATTGAAGATAGTAAACTTCCACCATCACTTGCTAAAGCTATCTCGAGTTTATCAAGTAATGGAGGTTAAAAACTACCATCTATTACCTTGTGTGAAACTATGTAAAGAAAAATAGAGTTGTTAAATTGACTTGGAGGATTCCCAAATTAAAAAGAGTTGTACACTTTTATAAAATCGCTTTTTAAACAGTATAAATAAATTATGTGGCCAGAAAAAGGGTCCGGAGCCGTACCGGTGAGTTGAGAAATCACGCTCCGGTGAGCTCCGGTTTCCTAAAAAGAACCGGAGCTGCGCTCCGGTGTGCTCCGGCTGAAATTAACCCCTGCTGAAGAGGATTCAAAACTAAATGACATTGTGAAAGATGCTTGTCTCATGGAATTAGCTCACGCTCATCGGGAACAGATAAGCGCATTTGCAGGTAATGCGCAGGAATCACAGGTAAATAAAGTAAGATTCGCACAAATGGCAAATCCAGTAAACCGGAGGGGTGGTGATAACTTTAGCTTGAACCCTAATACTCATTGTATCAAATGTGGTTTATTCAAACATAAGGCTAACGAATTTTGTAAAGCACTTAATGTAACTTGTAGAGCTTGTGGGAAAATGGGGCATTTTGAAAGAGTTTGTATCAAATCAAATAATGTTGTACTTAACAGAAACATTTCAAAACATGGAATAAAACAGATCGATAGCTCAAAAAAGTTAGAATTACAGGATGATACAAATCATGTAAACCTTTCTTGCGACAATTATAACAACCCGTTTCAATCATTTGACAGTTCCAGAGTTGATAAATTCAATTTGGTCAACAATGTTAGTGGGATTAAACGCTTTGGAAAATTTCTATAAGTTGTAAGTTTAACAATTAATGGTGTTCCTGTGACAATGGAATATGACACTGCTGCCGCTAGAACTGTAATTAGTAAGCATACATGGAGACAAATTGGAGAACCATCACTGGCTCCTACAGAGGACCTAGGTGCGTATCCATCTTTTAGAATAAGAATGCTTGGTGAGACAAAAGTCAAGGTTCAGTTAGATTCAACTTGCTTGGAGTTGAATGTTACTGTTACGGATAGCATGACAGGAACTCCGCTACTGGGTAAAGACTGGATTGTTGCTTTTAAATTAGATCCCAACTGCGAATATGTGCGTAAGGAACATTTATGCGCAGGTATCAATCATGTTGGTACGGATATTTTAGACAAGGACAAAGAGAAGCGAAACATTTATAAGGAGTACAAAGATATAATAACTAACAGCTTGGAGCTAAAGTTAGAGTAGGTGATAATGTTCAATTACCAATTCACAAGCCAAGACCCGTTCCATTTGCATTGCACAGTGCAACCAGCAAAGACCTAGACCGGACAGCTAGGGACGCTGCTACAGGTTTCCTCAGGCGTCATAGAACCTGTGGATCCAGCTGTCACTCCCATAATCTGTGCTTCTCCAGTTGTGGTCGTTCCGAAGTCTAATGGGGAAGTGAGGTTGTGTGCAGACTTCAAGGTGTCGATCAATCCTCATTTAGTGGATGATGAATACTCAATTCCAACGTTTGAAGAAACTGTATTGAAGTTGAATGGCTCTCAAATGTTTACTGTGATTGATTTGAAGGACGCTTATTTACAGATTCCGGTTGATGATGAATCGAAAAAAATCTCGTGATTGCAACACACAAAGGATATTTCACTTTTAACAGATTACCATTTGGGATTAAAACAGCACCTAAGATTTTTCAAAAGTTGATGGACCAGCTATTTGTTGGAACGGACGATGTTGCATGGTATTTTGACGATATTTGTGTGGGAGGAAAAAGTGGGGCAGATCACATTGAAAGACTCAAAACCGTATTCAATATTTTGAGAAAAGCAGGACTTTGTACATGTGAGGATAAATTACAACTTTTCAAAGAAAGTGTGACTTATCTTGGGCACAAAGTCAGTGCCCTTGGAATTCAACCGATTGAAGATCGTGTAGAGGCTATCAAGAAACAACCACCGCCAAAGAATGTGTCCGAACTTCGATCGTTTCTGGGATCTGTGAACTACTATTCAAGATTCATTCCCAATTTGCAGTCCTTTTGTTTCCCACTACACAGACTTTTGCATAAACACTCAACATGGAACTGGCTAGTGAGTGTGAGAACGCGTTTAATCAGATCAAGAACTGTATCTCCACTAATATGATACTCGTTCATTATAATCCAACTCGTCCACTAATTCTCGCGAAAGATGCTTGTAACCGGGGCCTGGGGGCCATTCTCCTTCAGCAAGACCCTGATGGTAGTCAGAAGCATATTGCAGCTGTTTCAAGAACATTTGAATGCGGCAGAACAGAACTACTCTTCAATAGATAAAGAAGCTTTGGCCATTATTTTTGGCGTCGAGAAATTTTACAAGTATTTGTATGGTAGACGTTTCACTTTATTATGCGATCATAAACCGCTTGAAAGGATCTTTGGGGCAAAACAAGCCAAACACGCTGCTTCAAGGCTTGCACGTTGGGCGATCATTCTTAGCGGATATGACTACGTTATCAACTACAGAGCTGGGAAGGACAATGTTTTAGCAGACTGCTTAAGCAGGTTACCTACCACCAGACAATGTGAAAAGCATTAATTCTGTACAACACCTTGGTGAGGTAGACCAAGTGGGTCAATGAGGATTGAAGACTTGTCCTTACCCAAACGAACGATACAAGATAACACCCACAGAGACAATGAGTTGAAACATATAGTATCATATTGTATCAGGGGATGGCCTAAAAAGAATTCGGTTCCAGACAACCTAAGAATATTTTATGACAAGCGATTCGAACTATCTTATGAAGACGGAATATTGCTGTGGCAAGAAAGAATTGTAATTCCAAAATCACTGAGGGGACATATTCTGAACTATTTACACATTTACATCCAGGAATTGTTGCAATCACAGAGAAGAAGCATAAGTTTTTAAGAAGCATTTAAGAATGCATGATTTAATGCATGATTTAAGCATTTAAGCATTTAAGAATGTAAGATGTACAGTTTAAGAAGCATTGTTTTTTCTCTGTGTTGCAATGCATTCTTTGGCGAAAATGTATGTTTACTGGCCAAAAATAGATGACGAAATTGAAAATTTGGTGAAATCTTGCACAAGATGTCAAACATTTAGGAAAAATGATGCAGAAACACCACTTAATTCTTGGAACATTCCTGAAAATGCTTGGGAGCGGATACTGAACATATAGATTTCAAGGGACCTTTTGACGGATACATGTGGCTGGTGGTAATAGACGCGTATTCTCGATGGCTTGAGATATTTCCGATGAAGAACGCTACGAGCAATACAGTTATAAAGCGACTAAGGGAACTGTTTTGTAGGTATGGACTGGTTAAACACACCGTGACTGATAATGGAAATCAGTTTGTCTCACAAGAATTCGAAGAATTTTGTCAAAAAAATAACATTAATCACATACGAACAACTCCTTATCACAGTCGATCCAATGGTTGCGTTGAAAGAGTAATCCAGACTTTCCAGAACAAATATATGATGATCAATATCAGTGATCATGAACAAAGGCTTCAAACACTTTTACTTTCATACAGTTCAACACCACACACATCAACTGGAAGTACACCGGCTGAACTGTTTTTGAAAAGAATCTTAAGAACACTATTTGACACGCTTAGACCAGATGTAAGAACAAAGATGGAACAAACTCAGCAACGACAAAAATACGTTGTGAAAGGCTTCCGTGGTCTTCATACACATATGGAGAATCCTGGTCTTCGGGCGATGACCACGATGGCAACGAGTTGGAGGTTGCCGACGTTTCGGACGCGTAGCAGCAGTCCATTATCAAGGCGAATTCCTACACTCATTCACTCAATGAGTGTAGTGAATGAGTGTAGGAATTCGCCTTGATAATGGACTGCTGCTACGCGTCCGAAACGTCGGCAACCTCCAACTCGTCGCCATCGTGGTCATCGCCCGAAAACGACAAAAATATTACCATGACATACACTCAAGATCTAAGTCCTTTGAAGCAGGAAATGAGGTTTGGGTGAAGAGAAATCCGAGTGAAAATTGGAGGGAAGGTATAATATTGAGAAGAACTGGACCTTTATCATACAGAGTTATGATTGACAATCAAAAATACAGACAACATGCTGACCATTTGAGAACCCGCACATCCAAGCAACATGTTTCTTTCAATCAGGGCCCCCACATGTCCGGTGCTACCGGTGCTACGGTACCGGGGCCCGTGAGCCGAGGGGGCCCGCAAGGATGGGGGATAAACAAAAAGGCAAATAAAACAGCCAAAACCGGGTCAAAAAGCACACACGTGAGCTAAAAAGGGATGATGAGTGATCAAAAGGTCATCACTTTTGAGAAGCCGGAAATCCTCTCGCCGGCCCTGGCCGAACACCCCCTGAAAACATTTTCTGGCTACGCCTTTAAGGGGGGCCCTCCGTAACTTTTAGCAATGGGGCCCACGAAATGATGTGGGGGGCCTGCTTTCAATCCACCTAGTCAACACTCAACTTGTGAACAGCTACGAGGTAACGACACTACAAATCAAAACGACATTTCAAATCAACAATTAACTAGAAAATCAGATTGAACCATACGAAAACCCAACTACTATCATAATGAGTATTAAGTGTTCGAAAAAGGAAGGGGATAAATGTGATATAATCATCTGTATTTTAAAACTCATGATATGAAAAACAAAACAATGTTTGTTTACTTTTTGACTTATAGTTTTGACAGTTAAAATAAAACTTCTATTTCCTAGTTTAATGTAATTATTTTAGTAATTACTTTACAACTTCAAAAGAATAGTGTGCACTTAAACTCAAAATCAACATTAAAGGGCTAAAATTACTGCCAGTAGAATTATTATAAAATTGTAAATTGTACACTGTTTAAATTTTTATCCCACACACACCATCTAGGGTGCATGGGACTTTTGTACTTTGTCTTGTTTACGTTGCCTAAAATAAAGATTTTATGATTTCTGATTTCTGGTTTCTGAATATTATTATGAAAATATCATCATTTTGAACAAGGGCAAAGTCATGGGTAACATTTAGTTTTACATAAGTAAAGCTTTTGAAGGATCTGAAGTTGAGTGTATTTGTTTGCAGGGACCGCGTGCGCTGGCTGCGCGTGTTGGTGTTGCAACTCCCCGTGGTGCAGGGGCTCGTCTACATGGTGCTGCTTGTGATGTGGGCCGAGGAACAGGTACTTACGCACGTTGGCATGTAATTTACCTGATAAATTTGACTATAGTTCTGGACAGCCTACTGGATGGTGGCAAAAACTGTATTCTCCCAAAGCGTCTGCTAGAAAATAACTTCCTAAACTTTGTTTACGTTCTACTTGTTTACATTATGAAAGTCTGTACTGCAATATTTCACCGAGAGTTTTCTTGCGATACAAAAAACATTTGCAATACAGACGAATTTGTGCCCTGTATCAACTGGTCTTTTTGATTTGCCATCCTTTAATTATCAATCATTATTTACGTTTAAGAACTAGTTTCTAAATCTTCCAACAATAAAGAGATTATCAGTGTTTTCTAGGGCTAAACATGCAATCCAAATAGTTTCGTGTTTGACCTTTGTGTAGTTGAAAATTGACATCGACTAAGTAATTATGTTACTCTGAACTGAATTCAATGGCTCAAAGCAAAAATAATGTTGACTGTCACCAGCACAACCTCCTTGCTTTTAGACCTTTGGCATACTGATATTCTCTGTAAAACCTTTTGCCGTTGTATTTTATGAATTGCGTTGACCTTGCTCACATTTTACACTGATTGTGTTTGCGGTTGCAGCAAAATATTTTCTGGTGTAAAGTGTCTTTGCATAAACATATGACCATGTGATTTATTACCTAAACATTGCAGATGTTAAACGCTAATTTCGATAACAGCACACTTACTCACCTGCCAATATAGTAGTCCATAATAATACTGTACTAGTGAATCTAGCTTCAAACCATTCAGTGGCGTAGGTACGGGGGGGATAAGGGGGATATATCCCCCCCCCTAGGCCCTACAGTATGTAAAAAAATTAATTATACTCAAAAAAATTTAAGTTAGGCTACGACTTTTAACTAGGAAGTAATTCTTTTACCGCAATAAGAAATAAAAAATCTTTGTAAAAATATATAAATAAAGTTATTATTGTTATTATTTATTTAGTAGTTGAAAACTGCCAAAAAATGTTATCTTTGAGGTATTGCGCGCCAAACAAACGCGGCAGGATCGGTGACAAGAGGCTTAAAAATACAATACAGTATTTTGGAATATTAGTGGGAGCGGCGAATGCGTAACTGAAAGTGAACTGTTACTGTAACAGAATCAAAGCAAAATTTCACATTTTCTGTTCCTTAGTCACTGATGGTCCCCGATTTGTAAATACCCTGTTATGAAAGACAGATCAATCAGTCTGAGAATGCAACTGAAATCGTGCCATTCACAGCCGAATTGGTATTAGATTAAAATTCGCCGCCTATAATATTACATCTTACAGAATAACAGAAAAATTATAAACGTTATTTTAAGCAATTATTTATATTTATCAAAATGAGTGAACCTGTAGGCTGTACAGGCCTACATTATTTGTCGTTGGAACTGAAGTAGCCAATAAAAATACTAGATTCACCCACTACCTATATTCTCTCTGACGGCCAACACCGGAACTATCGCATCTGATCTTACTTTGACGTATAGGATGCGTTTATAACTCGGTCAGTTGGTTCTGTGACCTTGCGTAATTCGCAGCGATGTGACGCGACGCGACGTGACTACAATATGTTGTGATGTCGAAACAGTGCAAACTGACGGGGTTTTTCGCTCCAAAACGAAAAAAGTGAGAGAGAAGTTGATATTAGTGGCGTGAAAAAAACTATGAGATTTACTTGTTGTAACTGTGCTGAAACAATATTTCAGTGATCAGTGCTAGCAAAGAATGGGGTGAAGTGGACTGATGCAGATTCCTGTATTCATTTGCTATCTAGTAATTTTATTATAAAATGAAATGAAAAGTAATTTCTTCAAGCCTAAGTAAAATAAATGACAGATGGTATTTTTAATAAAAGCACCAAAACTACGTGAAAGCAACTTAACAAAATTATGAGAATGAAGTAAAAACGTATACATACAAAAAAGAATAAAGCAGATGTAAGATCATTATGACATCAAACCACAACCACTCCCCCTGTGTTCAGCTCGTTATCTTGGAGAACGAGCCAATGCCTGCTTCCGGTATGCGCGCAGCGACCACGTGTCTGCATCAATTATTCCGTATAATATGAGTTTCACTATGCCTCTAGATTGCATAAAAAGCTAGTTTTACAGTTATAATTTTCAAAATTTTTCTGGGGGGGTGCCCCCAGACCCCCCGGTTATATGCCCCCCCTTGACCAAAGTCTATCTACGCCACTGAAACCATTAAATTCACACAGATATAAAACCTGTTTACAAAAAAATAAGGTAAAACGTAAAAAGAATAGGTTCTAGTGTTAAACTGAAACTATTGCTGTTGCAGCTTTGCTTGCAGTGACATTCACAATTTCAGTATATATTTCGCGCATTATATCTCCAGCTTTAGCAGTGTCAGCTGGTTGCAAGGCTGGGGAAGAGTGGGTACTTTTCTAAAAACATTGTTTTCCAGCCCACTGTTTTGTCAAACATTGTGTTAACCTATATGATATTCATATGTTGAAAATATCATATGTTTAGTAGTATAGCAAAGTAGCCATAACAGAGATATAATGCACGAACTGTAATAACACATGTGGCTTTACTGGTAGAACTGTGTTTAATCCGTTAAGTGTTTTATATGAAATTTATTTTCCAGTGTTGTTGAATCTAATGGAGAAATACCAAATTTTAAGGTTGTTTCGAGCTCTTATCTTATTCTGACCTTCTTAAATATTGTTTCCATCAAACTTTGATGGCGATCTCTTTCCAACGTCACTTAATTTATTTAAATCGGTTAAGCACAGAAAGAGCTTAGTCAAAAAATCCTAGAGTATTTTTTAAGAAATAGATTCTTATAAATTATATCTCATTTATACTTGGCTTACCTTATGGTAAGCCAAGTATAAATGGTACTACATAGGTCACCCTGTCAAGGATACATATAAAAATTAATAGTTCATGATTTGACGTGCAAAAAAATTGAGAAATATGAGTGAATTCAGTAAGTAACTAGACAACTCTTCAAGATTGTCAACAACACAAAAGCTATTCATGAATAAACAGGTACCAGGTATACTGATTAAGTAGTGGCTAAATTATAAAATATCAGTACTGACAACAGGCACTAAAAGTAAGATGATAATATAATGGAAATCAGTAGATTTTTTACATTGTTTACGTTATACTCCTGATCACAATGTAAAATGAAAGTATTACAAAGGGTATTTGAGATCCATGAGGGAAATAACTTTGTAAGTAAAAAAAAATTAAAATCAATACGTTTAGACATTGTTGAAAGCTCGTTGGCATACTTTATTTCCCACTCGGTAATCGACCTCCCCTGTTGCAGAGCCTGTACCAAGTGAACTACATGTACCTGCAGCCCCTGGTGGTGATGTCCATCCTGTGTGGGGTCTGGGGCGTCATCATGACCATGAAGATGCTTACTGAGGTCAGTAAACCCAAATGTCGCAAAAATGCTCACAGCTGATGGCTGTTTATGCTCCGGGTGCCATTTTGTCTTGCCATTGACTTGGAATCAAAAGTAGACATTCCATTCACATTTATATTCTTCTATGAGCAATGTTATCTTGCTCATGTTAACACATAATCTTTCCTAAACCATTTTTTCGCTTGATCCTTTTTTTGCTGATTAAAATAAACATAGACTGAAAACATTAGTTCTTTGCCATGTAACGAATCCAAATTTTTCTCAAACTTTAAGTTTTAAAATAAAGTTTGATTTCTTAAAAGACAAATTTAATTTAATATTTTTTTACATACAATAGTTTTTTCCTAGCCTCCTCCTGTACATGTAATATCAGACATAGTTATTAATAAGTTGTTAAACTTTTAAAAATCCAAATTATTATGAAACTAGCAATTGCCCGTAGCTTCGCTCACGATAACAATTTTAATGCTTAATGCTGGATGCTCACGCCCTATAGCAACGTCCATGAAAAGTTTCAAGGTTCGAAGTCAAGTTCAAGTAGTTTGGGCTGTGCGATGATAGGTCAGTGGTATTTGACAAATGTAAATTAGATATACTTTCATTAGCCAGAAAAATGTTTTAGGAATCCGCTAAGGGTGTCGCTGCCGACGGGAGTACGTAGAAATACTGCTGCTCCGCCGCACGAGGCATTTTTATTTGGCCTCTCTATACTACACATGTCAGCACATTCCAGCGCCCCCGCCGTCAAAACCCTTAAGGGTGTCGCTGCCTGGGAAGGCTTATACTCAGTGGGCCTAACGTTGAATCTGTGCTATAGTACAGAGTGACCCTGAGGCAAGAAATACTCTCTTCGCAGCAGACCGTGCGTACTTGGTGAATCTTAAAGCAGTTTCCTGTTTCATGAAATTTGATATACGTAGAGTAGAAAATGCCTTGATTAAATGCCACCGAAGTATTTTCTAATGTTTTTAGGGTCTATTTTGAACAACAACAAAATAACAGAGCCGTCCCGCAATTTTTCAAAAATGGTTTCCATTATCTCTTTTATTAACAGCTGTTATAAGGAAGGAAGGACTTTTAAGTATCTCTAGTCAGTGATTTATTTTATTTTTTACAGACAGCTGGTTTTACATTCTATGAAATGAATGTAAATGAATATAAACATTTCATCACTTATAATTGTGGCATAAGGATATTAATATGTGATCTTTGAGAGGGTCTGTGCGCGACCTTGGTCTGTGGTGGAGTCCGAGGGTCAGATCAGGATGAAAATCCTGATAAATGTATAATGAATGGGAAAATATTAACTTTATATAGTACATGTCAATTAAAAAGAAATATTATAAACCAAAACATAAAACTTAATGAAACCATAAAACATCTGTAACGACGAATCCATTAGTGAACGTAACTACCATCTGCTTGGAACACTGAAAATGTAAACAAAACGTCATCCCCTTGAATTATGGGATAATTCAAAACAAACTTGGTCGAAATCAATTAAAACTGAGTTTTTAGAAGCTTGCTACTCAATTTCAAAAAGACGTACGCTAGTTTTAAGTCGTTTAAAACCTTCTCATATGGGCATACTTCACAGGAAAAAAGTTTCAACCATAACAGTAATCTAGTTTTTGCGTGAAAAGCGGTCTAAAGTGTGATGTTGAGCGTTACCAACACACATCGTGACATAAATTGAGATAAGGCTTGATTCGGATTCTCTGACCTTCAAAACGCAAAAATAACCAAACATTTCATAATTCTAAGCAATGTACAGACAAAACTCTAATTTTATTTATATAGATTTCTTTTTACTCAATAAATTTTACCTTATTTTTCCCTCTTGCAATGTCTAGGTACTACAAGGCTACCACATACAGGGGAAGTTCATAGTTCTGCAGCTGGTGCTGATATTGGCTAAGCTGCAAGGAGTGTGGGCAAGACTGTTCGTGTGGTTTGGTTGGCTGCCCTGCAAACCTCCCATCACACCCACAGTCTATGCCAACTGTAAGTGCCTTCTTTTCCATATGAGCACAACATATAAATAACTGGTTTTGCCCATCTCTTATTGAACACCTCTTTAATATAAAGACACCATCTTTTACAACTATAAAAATACAATTTCCTGAATGTACATGATCCCTTAAAAATCGAGTTCTTTCTAGAAGCCTTTGTTTTTTAGCTACTTATGTTGGAAACAGGGTGTAATATCTATCCATTACATGTAAGGGCCAAACTTTCGAATCTGTCTCCACCGTTAAAATCAAAGATAAAGGTCAATATTTTTCGATATTTACTATTGCGATTATGTTGACCAAAACAAAATTTCGATGTTATCATCGAAACGATAATTTAAAGCATAGTGTATCTGCATGATAGTTTAATAAATAAACAATAATTTTAACAGGTTTAATAAAAATGAAACATTAAAGATCATAAAAACATGGTTACAATCACTGTATAAGTGAACACTGTATGTGAAACTGTAAACATGGAGAAAATACAGTTTGCACAACACTTAGTTACTACCGACGCATAAAATTGCCTATGTACGAGTCAATCACATCCTTTTGTCTATTATATTGTAGAAAAATTTTAAAACTGGAATTGTTAAACCAGGTAAAGCATGTTGATGATGAAATGCTAGGTTTGTGATTTACCTGCAATTGAGTAAACTTATGGCCCCACATATAAGTTAACTTCAGTTTTATTCGATGAAACATTAAAATTTTCTAACCTTTTACCTACATCCATGTTGGTTACTCTGTCAAATATATCCATTACTTCTTTCACGTTTCATTCCTAGAATCATCATAATATCACATGAAACTGAGTTATTGTTAACAATGCAAATTTTTGCAATCCATGACTGAATGACTCACTCTAGGTTTGTCAGTTTCTCTAATTGTAATAGGATAGTACAAGAATTAACTGAAACCGACATTTTAATAAACAGTTAAAACAGTAAAATTAATTGTTTATTTCAAATAGTTTCACATCATTAACAATAAAACACTTTTTTTTAAGGAAATAGATTATTTGGGTGATTCTCTGAAAAGTGGAATATAATATGCCAATAAATGGCAAAAAATTTAGAATTAATGTCTGTTCTTGGTATTTTCTAATTGATTTCAAGTGATATTTTTCCAGAAGGAACACTTGAAAAATTATTTTTTTTCTTATTTAACAACAAAAAATTAAAAATGATTATCAGAGGAATGATACGGCTTGCCAGAGGATGACGCCACATCTATATTCGATAATTAAGATTTAGAATTTTCGATAACATTATCTCTATAATGACAGTTTGCCAGAGGAATGACAGTTTCGTCATTCTTCTGGTCTTCATCTCATTCATCTGACAAGTATTTGCCAGAGGAATGATGCTAGAAGAATGATTTTTACAGCTTCAAGTTAGGTTTTACACTATCAAATACCATACATTATTAAATAAAAAAAATATATATAAATATATAACTATGATAAACTACTATCTACTAAGGTTAGATTTGTAGCTTTTAATAAAAAATGCAGTATGAATTTAAATAAAAGACATACCAGAGGAATTATGACAGTCAGTGTGACCAGCACCAGGTGAGGTCACTAATTTCAGTAAGCTACTGAACATGTGCTTTTAAGGAAATAGTTTTGCCAAACCTTTGGACAAAATATCCCTGATATTCCTTCTGTCAACTAAATTTCCCTCCTTTTATATCTGACAGCAACAGTTTGCCAGAGGAATGGTGAGTAAAATCAAAGGAACAAAAGTAAATGTTTTGTAAAATTATTAAATAGGTAGAAAAAATTTGTCTGAATAAAATATGACACTATATTATAATATGTAACAAAATAAAATTATTTCTTACATTTGTTAACTATTTAAAGTGTATCATAATCAGCAAACTCTGTCATATTTCAAGTTAGTCACACACCAGAGGAATGACAAACCGCGGGTTTCATATTTTTTTACTAATTAATGTTAAATTACTCAGGCATATGGAATTCATCACGTGTTTCTTTACTATTAATTCAATCGGAATACGCTATTTGATTAATTATAAAATTATTTGTAAATTATGTTTTACATGAAATAGCCCACTTTCTAGAGAATCACCCATTTATAACAAATTGAAAAGTATTGATTCTTAAGTTTGATTTTAACGGTGGAGAAGGATTCTAAAGTTTAGCCCATGTATGTATAAAATAATTCCTTCACACAACTTTGGAAATCATCTTAAACCATAATATTTCCACCATGGTGTTCCTGATAAAGAAGACAAAATTAATTTTTGACACTTCTAATTTCATTACTTATGAAATCCTTTGTTTAAAATTTGTCCGCAAACAATCAAATGTGTAATATTAATCAGCTATCAAACTATATTAGCAGAGTGTTCAGTAATAAAAAGTCTTTTGACCATCACTAGACCAAATCACAAGTCTCTAAGTTACAGCTAACACAAATTAATATTATTTAAATTACGATATTCCACAACCCAACGTTGTGTGAACATCATTTACCTTTGAGTCATTTCAGATTATTCAATAAATTACCAAACAACATCAAGAAAGATTAAAATAATATGAAGAACAGCAAGGAGGAATAAAATACTATGAAGTTGAAAAAAAAAAAAAAAGAAAATCTTATTAGAAAAAGCTTTTCCAACCATGAAAAACATATTGACAGCAAATTTTCAACAGAAAAATTAAAATTAAGCAGAATGTATTTTCAACCGCTAGATGAAATAAGTTTTTTTCATTATAAATTAAGAAATTCCAATGCATTGCCATATTTTGTTAAATTATCGTAATGAAGAAAATACAAAATATGTTTCTCTGTGCAGTGCTCTACAACTCGCTGATGCTGTGGGAGATGGTGGTGCTGTGTTTGTGCGCGCGCCACCTCTACAAGCGAGCGCTGCCTCCGCTGCCGCCCAACCACAAAAACTCCCACTTCACCATCACCTCTATCTGTGAGAAAGTGCCACCGACGCCGCTCAACAATAACATTAACTCTGCCAGGTTTTGATGGCAGGGAATGTAGTGATAATTGAAATGGCATTTAGGGGTTGGAGCACCAACGTGGTACGCGCCACCAGTCAGTGGAAATGTCAGTCTCTTACTGATACAACAGATTATAAAACCTCCTGTCTGAATGGTACAGCTGTTATTCCATTTCAGAATGGAACAAACAGGCTACATGAGCAGACTGCTTAGTTATTTCAAATGAATAGCTGATTGCTTCTGTTATTTAAACGACAGCGAAATAACTGCCAACTCTTTCATGTTTGGCATTAATGGTCTAGACTGATTGAAACTAGTTGAGGATGTGTACAGACAAATTAAGAAACCGAGGAAAAGCATCAAGGGATAAATTGATGCTTTTTTGATAGGTGTAGCTCAACATGTCTTGATGACTTAAACATGACATTGTATTTATCTACGACCATTGCAATAAGCACCAATTATGGTATTACAATAAACATTATAATGATATACATTAAAACACCAAAAACCAAGCAGTACTCTAATGACGACTTTAGAGTACTGGAGTCACTTTAGAGTACTGGTTCTAGACCAATGAGAGCTCGGCATTTGACGGAAGTAGTGTCATAATAACAATTACGCAATTCGCACATCAGCTGATTGTTGCATTACGATTCATGTTTGAGTTTACTTATCCCATCAGCTGATTGTTCCACAACGATTCATGGCTCAGTCTGCTTATTTGCCTAACCTCAAATGTTAGTTGACCTATTCCATCATTAGTAAGTCATGAGTTTTGTTTATTTTCGGGGGACATTTTGTCGTATATTGTTGGTCGTAGATAAAATAGTGTATGCAACGATTGTATTATGCCTTTAAGCCACTCGTGAGATATTTAGAACACTCGCTTCGCTCGTGTTCTAACTTACATCTCACTCGTGGCTTAAAGGCATGCATTATACAATCGTTGCATAAACTACTATTAAAGTTCCTGAATAAAATTGATTTTACATCCGAATAAATATTATGATCACTACTGTCAAGTAGAGATTGCTGATTTTAGTGCTTATTTTTTCAGGAGAAAATTTTTAATAAGCGTTAGTGCCAGTTTTTCAACTCAACAAAGATAAAAATTGCAAAAAACTTAATCTTTACTATTAATCCCTATAGCTTGTGAATGATTTAAAAAATAATATACAAAAATTAAAATAATTAGGACAGTAAAAACATATAAATATAACTGTATAAGGAGTGGTGGAGTAGTTTTCCAAGAAAAACTATAATTTGACAAGCATGTTTAGCCCACCCTCAAGGGAACATTGCCACTACACTTATGTGTAAAGGGGCTTTCAGATGATAAATTTGTATTTTTTGCCAGGCTCTAATAGTAGTTTATGCAACGATTGTATAATGCATGCCTTTAAGCCACGAGTGAGATGTAAGTTAGAACACGAGCGAAGCGAGTGTTCTAAATATCTCACGAGTGGCTTTAAGGCATAATACAATCGTTGCATACACTATTTTATCTACGACCAACAATATACGACAAAATTTCCCCCAAAGTTAAACAAAACTCATGACTTACTAATGATAGAATAAGTCAACTAAAATTTGAGATTAGGCAAATAAGCAGACTGAACCATGAGTCGTTGTGGAACAATCAGCTGATGGGATAAGTAAACTCAAACATGAATCGTAATGCAACAATCAGCTGATGTGCGAATTTCGTAATTGTTATTATGACACTACTTCCGTCAAATGCCGAGCTTTCATTGGTCTAGAACTAGTACTCTAAAGTGACTCCAGTACTCTAAAGTCGTCATTAGAGTACTGCTTGGTTTTTGGTGTTTTAATGTATATCATTATAACGTTTATTGTAATACCATAATTGGTGCTTATTGCAATGGTCGTAGATAAAGAGATTTTGAAATTGTATTTTTTTAAATTCTTAAAATATACCATGACATTATTTTTATTTAAAGTGGCTGTTATTTCTTATGTTAATTTACCTCATAATAGTTATTTGTAGATAATTAGTTCATACAAGATTTTATATGGTTAGTATTATTATTAGTATTATCTTTCTGTGATACATTGTAATAATTTGTATTACTTATTATAACACGATTCAAATCATAAGACCCAGTCCGTCCATGAGACTAATGTTAATTTTTGGGCTTATGGACGGCGTGGGCCCTATGTTTTGAAACCAACTATGCAGTGTTTTTTCTCATATAGTACAATAATATAAAATTACCGGTGATAAACTGAAAACTAAAAAACCTGCACAAAGATTGCTGTTTCAGCTTGGATCAAGGTTTGAATTTTTATTCCTCAGAACAATATTGTTAGAGTAAAATAAAAGTTTGTGAAATTCACTGAATAAACTAAAAAAAGTAAAAAAATACGCCTACAGTTTGTAGACAAACAAAACTTACTCAATTTTATATTTAAAATTGGTGACAAACAGCTGTTCACTGTGAAGGTTTAAAGATATTTTTAAGTACAACCGATAGTTTTCAGTTGATATATCCAAATATTAGTTTTAAGCACTCTGTTTATACGAATATTTAACTTAATTACCGAACAACTTAATTATAAGTAATGAAAAGTAACTTATATGAGTATGATATTAAATACAAAAAGTCATACACACACAGTTTTTGACTACAGTTACTTCCCCTAACATTGTTTATTAGCTTTTATTTACTTACTAGATAACACATAGCTCGAAATCGAGCAAAAAATCATATAGTAGAATCATAAGTAATAAACAGCCTACTTATATACTTTTAAAGTTTAATTAAAGGGTTGAATTCAATGATAAAACAATGATTAAATTACTGAAACTTTTAAAGTTCATTTGATCTATCGCAGGAGTTTCCGGTGAATAAGTTTTGGGAGACACCCGCATTTTCCCATGTGAACGGCTGTCTTTATATGAAACCTCTCCTTTGCGGCAACAACACGAATATCTCTACCAGTTTTTCCATTCTTGAAATGCAACCCACCGCGATGGAAATATTTTAAGTTCATTAGTCTGACGTTGAAAGTAGCATCAAATTAAATGTTACATCGGGATGGTGATGCTAACAGTTACGATCGTGTTCTCTCCGACTCCTCCGACCGGTCAATGTTCGTCTTCCCATCAATGGCATTATAACTGCACAAAATCCAAAAATAAATCGGCTCTAGTTAATAAAACGTAAAAAACACTATGCTGAAATGTATTGAGATGTCGTAAACTACATTGTAAAACTCATGACTGCAATGTTTATACCTTTGAAAACACTTCATAACATAACCTATATTACGTAATTTTTTTTAAGAAAACTATTGAAAACAATTTGTTTTCACGTTCTAGAAGCCAAAGCAGCTGTGAAAATAAAAACTGCTCTTTTCAAAAAGTCAATGATAAGTGCTGCAGTCTTTGGTTTACCTGACCTGAAGAACTATTTCAGAGCTAGACCACATGTTCAGATTGTAAACAAAGTGAACTGAACTTGCACAAATGTCAATGAATAGCGCCACTATTCCGAAACTTCAGCCCTTTACCGTACTTTAGTTACACCCTTTTTTAAAATTCTGAGACTTGTTGGCAAATCTACATAAAAAACCCTTTAATTTGATACATCAAACGTTAAAATCCGCCCAGCCGTTATTGCGATTGGACTGTGAAAAGAAAACCGCTTGAGTATTAATATATAGAGGGCAAGTTTGGATTATGAAGAGAATGCATTACCTTTATTCTCAGCTAATTAAAAAATATAAACAAATTTATTTTGGGAAATCATAAAATAATGTTACTTATGTAAATTATTATTTTTAAATAACCATATTTTTTCTCGAGATTGATCAATTTAATCTGCCAGTTTTAGACTACATCTAGCCTTTTTTTGTATCAAACCACTTTAGTACATCTTAAACCATTTAAGGGATTGATGACATTCCCATTACTGTAGTAAAACAATGCTTTCCACTCAGGGGTGCCCATCCCCCCCATGGTCCATGTCGCAAAATCCCCCCCAAAACTTGGCGTCGATACCTAGGCCTACTTAAATTCTTTCGATAGTATGAGAGATATTGTTACCCTCGTAACCAAGTGGAACAATAAAGCATTTATAATTTTAGATGCTGTATACTTCTAGCATGGTTGGGTGAGGCAAAAATCTAACCCCACTATGTTAGTTATTTGCACATGTGCAGACTATAAAATAAAGTAATATCTTGGAGATTAAAACAACATATGGCTTTGGGTGATATTGTAACATATTTATATATGTAAATATTTACATTACATATCATTTTCTGAACAGTAGTTTTTTTCTGTGGTCTGTTGATAAAGCAAACAGATTCAATATTTCCTCATTGGTGATTTCTTTTTAAGTGTCACTTTCACAACACAGAATCATCAGGCTAGAGAGTCACTCGTCACCTAAGCTGCTTCGAAGACGATTTTTCACGATTTTCAACCTGCTCATTGTCCTCTCTGCTGAACAGCTCGTCACTGGAAGAGTCAGAAGAATGTGTAGAGTAAATGGAGGTTTGGCAGCCCTTTGAGATTTAAGAGGCACCTACATAATATCAGTGGTGGGTTGCAGTCCATCACAAATATATTGAACATTTATGCGTAATGCTTTAAGATCTAAATCACCCACGTTACGTATGTTCTAGGTTCATCACGTTAAGCTCTAGGCTGGAATGAAAAAAAAGGAAAACTAGGAAATGCACAAAACTTGAGGTTTGGCTGGCTAGTAGCTAATAGGATGGGACTAGAATACGGGTGTAGAGAGCACGAAATACGGCGGGCGGCAAAAACTGTAAACTCATAAAATTGCTAAACCTCAGCTGAAATGACTGAATGAAATGTTTTTTGTAGAACTGTCAAAGCTTTGTTTACGTTTCTCAGGGCCTTTTACGTGTAAATTTGTGTTTACCATACCATATGATGATATATTTGATTAACTACCCAAAACAACAAACAGTAATTTCGCTAACAGCGCAGCGCACTCACTCACCCGCCGTACTTGCTGCCCGCGATTTTGTAATTTTCTTTTTGTCCCACATCTACCTGACCTCAACAAACTTGGGGGCTCGGTGGGAATCGGGTTTGTTGAGCGGAAAAGAATAATATCCGATTGCAATAAGAGGATCCGCTCGACCCTACAAGGATCGCTGTAATCGATCCTACAATTACGACCTTTTGGTTTTCTTTCCTTTAATTTACTTTTGATTTTCCGATAAACCGTTATTGGTTGGACTTCTAATTGATGCATTGACTTTGGCCAGTCAACAATTATCGCCAATCGTGGTAACATTTAATTTTGAGAGACGACGGTGGGTGTTCACCAAATCCTTTTTACCATATGCTGATCACAGAACTCCTAAACATGATACAATGTGTAGAGTGTCTTGCCGTCTGGGGCCATGGCGGCGGTAAAAAATCCGCCAAATGTGTACGCTCCCATTTAATTGCATACACCACTGTGATGATAAAGCGGAAAAAATCCGCTTTCGAGCGGCGGCAAAACGACCGCCAGCAGCAATATTATCGCGCGGTATTTCTTCCGCCCTGTGTGAACGCGTCCATTTACATCAAGTGCACTATACGGGCGAGCGGAATTTTTACCTCGCGTTAAAATATCGCGTGAATGTCTCCGCCGCCGCCGACGAAATCGGAGTACGTACAAACGTGGCGGTAAAAAAAATGCCACGGAAAAAATATTGCCAATCATGATACCATTTTAATTTTGAGAGAAGACGGTGGGTGATCACTAAATGCATAATACCATATGTTGATCACAGAACCCCTGACGTCATCAACTCGGTACCATGTTTAGAGTGTCTTGCCGTCTGACCATGGCGGCGGTAAAAAATCCGCCAAATGTGTACCCTCCAATTTAATTGCATACACCACTGTGATGACAAAACGGAAAAAAATCTGCCTTTGAGCGACGGCAAAACCGCCAGCGGCAATATTATCGCACGGTATTTCTTCCGCCCCGTGTGAATGCGTTCATTGAAATCAATGCAATACGGGCGAGCGGCATTTTTACCGCGCGTTAAAAAACGCCGTGTGTGTCCCCGGCCTGTAGGTATTGGTATTGGCGTTGACAAGCGGGAGCCGGGAGTGGAGCGGCGGCGCGGCGAAACGGCAAACTACGATCACTGCACCACGCGACCACAGGATATGGGATATTTTACCAGTATGGGCACAGCCCGACCCGACCGACAGTACGGTAACACGTCAACAACAGTCGTGTCGTCTAACTTTTAACAATTGAACCTGAACGAACAATTGAACAATTGCTATTTGACCATTACAAATTTTCGAGACAGATAAAAACTGTGCCTATATTTTAAAAATCCCCCCCATTTTCCCTAGTTTTTTTTAATCCCCCCCAAAATTTTGTCTGATGTCGCAACTTGCGACATCAAAACATGCTGTGGGCACCCCTGTTTCCACTTATCTCAAAACCGCTAACCCACATAATTAATTCACCATTAATATCTGGAATCTTCCCCCGTAAATTGAAAACTGCCAAGATGATACTGCTTTACAAAAAGGGAGACTCTCAAGACCCCAAAAGCTATAGACCAATATCTTTACTACCCGTATTTTCAAAAATCTTTGAAAAAGTTGTATACAACCAACTTTTGAATTACTTGGAAACCAATAATTTATTGGACAATGATCAACATGGTTTCCAACCAGGTAAATCCCCCATTACTGCAGGTATCAAATTTTTACAATCTATAATTGACTCAATTAATAATGGCGAAAAAATTATTGGAATTTTCCTTGACAATACAAAAGGCTTTGATAATGTATCACATGATGAATTACTTAGAGTTCTAAGTTATTTAAACGTTAGGAGTAAAGAACATGCATGGTTCAAGTCATACCTAAAAAATAGGAAGCAGTTCATACAAATTCAACATGAATTTAGTTATCCAAAAAGTAAGTATACATACCTTCAAAATTTCAACTCAAATTTTCAAACAGTTAAACACGGCGTACCACAGGGTTCCATTTTGGGTCCCTTATTATTTATTTATTATTTAAAAGGGTTCCCGGATGTGGTGCAGGCAGGGGGCTCAGTGTGTCTCTATGCTGATGAAGCCAACATTACAAATTCAGGGAAAACCCAAGAAGATATTGAAATTAAATAATTTTTAAATCTTGCTGCTATTGAAGAATTTTCTACCAGTAAAAACCTTTCCTTAAATTCAAATAAATCAAATTTCATATCTTTTTGTACTAAACAATCAAGATCTGAAATAGAACCCGCTCTCATTTTTTTAGATAATTCAGACTTGAACCAAGTTGAAAATACTAAATTCCTTGGATTTACAGTAGATTAAAATTTAAGTTGGGATGACCATGTTGATCATGTGGTTAAAAAAATGTCATCAGGTCTTTTCGCTTTACGGCAAATGGTAAAGGTTTGTAACATTGATACCCTTAAAGCAATATACTTTTCACTAATAAATTCACACATGTCCTATGGAACTACAACTAAGAAAAATTTAGACCTAATTCTTCTCCAACAATAAAAATCTTTGAGGATAATATTTCATATTAAGAAAAAACAATACTTTTCTCAATTAGAAATTTTTGACTGTGTATGATTAATTTGTTTTTGAAACCGTTTTGCATATTAGGAAAAATAATATTTCAGCAACAAATCCAAACCCATATAATTACAACCTAGAAATAACAGGTATATGCTGAGCAACATAAATTAAAATTTTTTGAAAAGAAAACTAACTTATATTGGGACTAAATTTTTATTTAATTTGCCAAATAATATTTTAAGTGAGCAAAATTTTAAGTTTTAAAAAGTTACTGAAAAACTATCTTTTAAGTTTGAATCTGTATTCATGATGAGTTTCTTAATTTAAAAAATCAAAATTAATGATACTTTGATTCTGCTGTGGACATATTAATTTAATTAAAAATTTCAGCATAAAATCTAACCATGTAATTTCCCTAAACTTTATATAATATTTGTTTTAGTTAGACGCTATTCTTGTATATATCGTAGAAACAATGAATAAAGAAATTTTGAATTTGAGTATAAGAGTACTTTTTTGGTATCATACAAAAAACGCTATGTCAGTAAAAGAGTGACCCATTTCCTCCAAAGAGGACTTCAAGATTTTTTTACACTAAGGTCATATCCTAGGTCTCTAATAGTTTTACTATCCAATTCTTCACAAGGTCACAATGAAAAAACCTTATCTGAACTCAAGGAAAAATCTTTTTCTTTTAGTTGATCCAAAAAAAGAGGAAACCATACCTCACATGAGGTAAGTAAAAAATTTAGCTGCATTTATTTGTAAAAAAGAAATTTATTTAGTAGCATAAATTAAGAGTAACATTTGCGGCTTGTGTGGTTATATTCCGTCAGTGTCGGAGTCAGAGTCTTCCTCCATCGCTGCCTTGGCCGCCTTCTCGGCCTCTGCCTGCAATTCCGTGGGGACTCTCTCGTGAATACCCTGCGCACACCCCGTAAACAGTTGTAAATCTCTTTCGCTATCTGGTGATGAGTGCAATTAAATAGTAAACAGATATCACAAATTGTTAAGGCTCCCGTTAAATTCATAATGTTTAACTTTCTAAATTCCCCACTCTCGCCATGTCAGTGCATGGGTTGTTTTTTGGAGGGTAGAAAGAGAGTGTTAGAGCAAACCTCCCACAGTAAGTAAATGCACACAAAGTTCCTTTGTAAGTCTTCTTACACATTTCATTGTATTAAGTTTAACGTAAATCGTTACATATTTTATTGTTCAGTGTTTATTCAAGAATTGGTTTGAAACTCAGGCAGCAGTGACACACACATCATCTTCTGTTCATTTTGTACTTTGTACTAACATTCATTACATAGTTCCTTTTTCTCTTATTTGTTACACATTTCACATTAATTTTGTTATAAATAGTATATTGTGGACCGTCAATTTCATTAATTTTGTTCTGTGTTTTTGTGACATTGAAGTCAACATAATTAAAATCAGTGTGTTTTACTTCAATTTCTACATCCAACATTAAATTGGTCAAATCAGAAAAACATTAATAACTAATCAGCTATCATTAAGCACAGAAACAAATTGAGATATTTCGTTGAACTTCAGACTTCACAGAGAATGTTTAAATCACTTTTTTCCTCAATCCAATACTTGGGTCTTAGAAAATGTCTTTTATACAACAACTGTAAGTAAACAAATTATTTATAATACCCTTACCTTTGATTGTTTGCACACCCATGACAACTCCAGTTCAAACTGTTTATCCTTCAATTCATCGTGGACAAGGTAGATTCTGTAATCATACATAAAATTAATTATTATTCATTCAAACAAGTATCAATAGCAGTAAATAAATAAGTTTTTCGAGTTCAATAAAAAGTTTTCATGACAAAACCAAAACTATTTTCTTATGAATTTAGACATTACAATTCTTAGACTTGAATTTAGACTTAACTAAAAATGGGCTAGTCTCTAAAATCAAACTCATTAAAACTTAATCATAAATCAAAATTTGAGTCATTTGCTTTTATTTTCAAAATATAAAGACGGCCAAATAATATTTACTAGAGATTGCCTACTAGTAATTCAACCAGAAAAAATTTGGGTTTAGTTTTTACTCGCTACTTCAATAGAACATGTGACTGCAATTTGTTTACATTTTCTTGATATTCTTTAACCAACATGGTAACTCATAAAGTCCATGTTATTTTTTTAAATTTAAAATTCATTTTTCTACAAATTTTATAAACTATAGTGAAGAGCAATGAGATTGTGCACATCGACAGGAAAGTACTGTTCTAATAATTTGCTTAGATTTTTCCTTTGTCTCATTCAGGCTGTTAAACAAGGATTACAAATATTATTTGCCTATTAATATATAGATAATAAGCTTACGTTTGGACCTAACATGCCTGAAGATGTATTTTGCTGTGATTAAGATATACATTTCTAAAATAGTTGCAAAATGATTCTAGAAATAACATGGATCCAAAACCACAATTACAAAAAAATTACACTTACATTCTCGCAGCTTCTTTCACAAGCTCATTACACGTCATATCCTTCAGCTTTAGCTTCTCAACCTCAGTCTTGGCGGCTTGCTTCGCTTTTCCAATTGCACAGCCAAAGTAACCCTGAAAATAAATATTACTTGATAGGTTACACCATTACAGATTATTAGAAAAACTTCAGGTTTAAAACGGCAACAGTGAATTTAATCAACAAATTTGATATTTTGTATGGCCAACACTGGACCACTTCAGTCAATTTAAAGGTTAGATTCTCCTTATCTTCTGTTTCTCATTCTATTTGACCTGATATTTCTGATTAGTCTATTTATTTGCTTTTACTGTCAAAATAATATTTTTATCTCTTGGAGTATTATAAGTGTCTGACTTCTCTACAAATCCTCTATTCTAATTAACAATTTTCTCATGATCTCTGTATTCAAACTGATGTTGCTCTTGCTATTCCATAGCATTTCAATTATTCATAACTTGAACCAAGCAATACTTTTCTTAGCAAATTGTAAGTTAATTATTCATACAACTAGACAATATAAAATAACATAAGGCCTTGTTAATCATAAAACCCAGATATTTTAAAATCATGATACAAAAAATATGAAGAAAAATCATAAAATTTTACAATAAGGATATTTATGCCAAATTTCAACTCAGTAGGCCTTATAGCTATGGAGGTTTAAAGCCGAGTCTCTGTAACAACTAAAATCTCAAATAAACAAGAATTAGAAATATGACTTTTTTTGTTCTTTGCCATTGCTAATTCAATTTTATAACTTGTAATTTTCAACTTGAACCCTTGCAAGCATGCAAGTACCACTACAAAACAAGTCCAAGCAAGCCAAGTCAAACAACAACAAGGTCCAAACAAGTTATTAGTTGTGTCTTGCAAGTCTTGCAATGTAAGACTTTGCAAAATCCAAATATAATTTATGAGTAATTTATGTTTGCTTGTTACTTCAAAGATTATAGGGATGAAATTTTTTTTCAATATTAAGAACATCACAGTAAAAAAAACATTGTTTAGTTAAGGTTATAAACTTTATCTCCAATGATTGAAGTGTTTGGATGAGAACTGTTTCAACAACAAAAACAAATTACGACACAGTTGGTATGGGCAATTTTGAACTGCGTCACCAAGCCCAGAAGACCTGCATGCTCTGTACAGGTCTTGCAATGTTAGACTTTGCAAAATCCAAACATAATTTATGAGTAATTTATGTTTGCTTGTAGCTTCAAGGATTATTGGGATGAAATTTTTTTTTAATATCAAGAACATCACGGTAAAAAAACATTGTTGAGTTAAGGTTATAAACTTTATCTCCAATGATTGAAGTTTTTGGATGAGAACTGTTTCAACAACCAAAACAAATTACGACATAGTTTGCATGGGCAATTTTGATCTGCGTCCCCAAGCTCCGAAGACCTGCATACCTGCATGCTCTGAACAGGTCCCCAAGTCCCGAAGACCTGCATACCTGCATGCTCTGAACAGGTAGATTCAAACCACGAGGCTCAGACTTCCCTAAAACTAATCCTAATCTTAGCCTTGGGCTTATGGATGGTCAGGGCCGCTTTGCTTGACTCGGACTCTACTCACATAAGAGACGCCTGAGGGGTCGATCATGTACATGGCGGGTCCGTCGTCCTCGTACGTGCCCAAGATGACGCTGCAGCCGTACGGACGCACGGCCGAGTACAGCGTGTACACGTGCATTGACATCGACAGCCGGTCATTGAGGTAGCTCAGCGGGATGTTGACACCGTACGTCGACCTGTAGTTGGAGCATTCCGTCCTCGCCACGACGGCCAGCTGGCGGGCATCGGAGATCAGACCGGCAACGGCCTGCGACACAATTGGATAAAAAATTATTTTATTTATTATTTCTTCACAGTTTTCCTTGATATGGCGACTTAACCAGGTAGGTATTTATTTAAACCACCTAATTTAGAGCAGCAAACATGTATATTGACTCACCATATTATTTTTGTTGACATTACAAAACAATATCATATATTGCTTATGATGTTGGGTAGAAATATGATTCTTCTACTAAGCATTTTAAATTTGCTGAGTATACAAGTTGATCATGAAAATGTGTAGTAATAATAACAGGTGAAAACTTGTATATTAACACAGGGTGACAATTAAGTCTTAAGACGATTTATAACGTTGAAACGAAAAAAGATATCATAACAAAATATGGCATACTGTAACTGGTACTAGTAACCTTCTTTTCCGTGTACATTGTGATTGGATATCATCTTTGGAGCACAGCTCTTTAGGAGTAAGAAGAAAATCTTTAATGTAAGCATACGCTGATATGTACATCAAAGTATTAAAGGTCTAGTTGAACTAGAAACAATGCCGCAACCCGACCTCAAAAGGTTGATTTAGTTGGAAGTAATTGCTATACAGTACACCTTGGATTATCCGGATTAATGTGGCGGAGTCCCGATCCGGATAACAAAAAATCTGGATAATCCGAAGTACGATAACAACAGTGCATATTACAGTTTTGAAATAAAGATCGCAGAAATATCGTCTACGACACTGCCCTCGTAACCTGTGTGGTATCTGCCTTATTAATGACGCTTAGAAAAATCACATTGTTATATCGTGACAGTATTTACATCTTTTCATTGTCACAAATTAATAGAATCATGCGAAAAATCATATATATAATGTTTGCCACAAATTAATCATAACTTGTTTGCCGGCCGATCTCGTAGTGCGCTATCGCGGCAGCGGACAGACGAATTTTGTCTACGTTGCGCGAAAACGAGCAGTCACGGGTCGCGTCTAAGCTCGACAGATTTTATATTCGGCTGTTGGTCTTGGAGATCAAACCTTTATCGAGGGTCAAAATTGATTTGCGAAGATCGAACCCGCAAAATTGCCGTGTTGATTGCTGCTAGCGCTCATAGCCGCAAACAAAAACACACGTCATACGAAAATTATGTGTGTAATTTACTTTTTTAATGCAGTAACTTCAATTTGTATGATGCTAAATGCGAATTGAAATACAGTGATGTATTGTAATTGCATCTTACTTTTAGAAGGCATTACTCGCAAGCAAAACTCAGTAAATTCACGTTTTACCGTGGTTTTAAAATATTTTTATTTTACGGACAGGCCGATCTGGATAATCCGGGATCCGGATAATGTGAGGTACGGATAATCCGAGGTGTACTGTACTAAGTTTTAGATATGTTAAAAAGGTGTTACTAATGTTCCCCTTCAGTCTCCTGGCAATATCCTAACCAGTTATAAAAGCTGCCTACTACAATTTGTTCGTATTCTCATGGAATAGTTACAGATCTGAATGATCTTAGACACAAGATAACACAGGAAGCTCAAGCTATTCCAAAAAATACAAACAAAATGCAGTAGGCAGCTTTTATAACTGGTTAGGATATTGCCAGGAGACCAACAGGGAACATTTTGAAAACATACTTTAAATGGAGTTCAGTAAGTATTGCATTCAACTTGCAACTTTCTGTTATTCAGATGTACAATGTAATATTTTCAAAACTTTGAACAGCAATTACTTTTGACTGAATCAACCTTTTGAGGTCCGGTTTGCGGCATTGTTTTTAGTTCAACTAGACCTTCAATTTGTTGTACATATCAATGTATGTTTACATTAACAATTTTCTTCTTACTCCAAATGGGCCATCTCCCAAAGGTGTGTCATTCGATCACAATGTACACAGACAAGTAGCTTATCATTACCGGTAACAGTATGCCAAATTTGGTTGTGATATCTCTTTTTGTTTCAATGTTATAAAGTCGTCCTAAGTCTTAATTGTCACCCTGTATATAACTGCTGTGTCAGGCACAGGTACAACTGATTGTCAGGCACTGGTACAAGCCTTTTTCCGCTGTTAGATACTGGAACGTGGGCAAGGCTTGAATTCATTAAGTTAAAGGCCTTTATTCTAAAACCTTTTTGGAAACTAAACTAAATTTGGAACCACCTACAATCAATAATATAGTCTGAATTCCTATTTTTACGAAACCATAGGTCATTATGTACACCTAGTTTCTTATACTTTCAGGCACTAGTGCGCTTACCTTACACTCCTATTTTCATAATTGAAATTAAGTATATTTTTATCTCCTGTTTAAAACAAGTTATGATTCTCCAAAAATCTTGAAATTTATATATGAAATTATTATTTGATTTAAGTCTTACCACAAGCCTAAACCTCGTTTGCTACAATGTCAATAACAATAACGAAAGCTTATAACTTATTAAGCAATTTAAGGTGTTGTAGACCTTTGCATCTTGTTTAGAACCATTTATATGTCTTTAATTAAATACTAGTGGCTTGTAGGGGCAAAAGCCCCTAAAAATAGAATACCGATGCTGAATATTTATTTAATGTTTCCTCCACACTCACAACTCGGTAACATTTTGACAGATTTAAACATTTAAAGTATATGTTAAAGATATCTTTACATTTGCTAGTAAGTCTAAGAATTTTAAAAAAGGGCGTTACTTCAGTATAATAAAGGGCTGAATTTTTTGGAACAGTGGTGCAATCTGTCGAACTCAAAACAAACTCAGTTCACTTTATTTACAATTAAACATATGGACATGGTTTGAAAAAGTTCTTAGGGTTAACCACAGGTTGCAGCACTTTATTTATTTCCCAAAGGAAAGACGTGTGGTTCTCATTTTCTGGTCAAATTCAAGCAATTTCAGTATTTTTTCCAAGTCCCTGGGATCAATACCTTCAATTTGAGCCCTCTCCCATCATCCTGCGACTTGCCGATCGCCACGATTTCGGCGCAAATATTTCTCAGATAGATATAGATCATTTAGCATTAAATCGGCATCGTCATAACATGAATGAAACAAACGTACATAACTCTTAACAATTTTAAATTATGAATATGCTCAAATTTATAGTTAGAAAATCGTAAAATATTGAATAAAAAGTTGAAATATTTATTTGATATAGTACACTGAACTTGCGTAGTTATAGCTGCCTTTTAAAAAAAACACCATTATATCCAGGGCCGGATTTAAGCATAGGCGCCATAGGCGCGCGCCTAGGGGCCCGCGCCACAGAAAAATAAATAAAACATAATTCTTAGAATCTAGAAATTAACGTCGTTCGGCACTCAATAAACTTCGACCAATAATGAAAAGATAATTAATGATTGTTATACCAATTGAACGTGAAACACAAACAACGTAGTTTCAGCATTCAGCACTTAGCAGGCAGCTCATAAGAGAAACCATGAAGTAGACTGCAAGTCAGCTTTTGCGCACGGCGCTGCTTTATCGGTCGCAAAGTTCTCGAAGTGGGGGTAGGGGCCCTTGGGTCTATAGACGAGAAGAGAATAATGATAGTATTCAAGTTATCTACGTCGAAAATGTAAACAATGTGTGACTTTTTAGAGGACCGGAATCATGAAATAACCTGCCGCCAGGACAAAAATTAATCTTGACCAATCAGAGGGAGAATATTGCTGACACCTCATATCGACTGTATTTTCACTCAATAGCCATTGAGCTTGCAGAACCAGATACGGGTATAAGATTGACGTCACAAGTTTTGGTTCCACTAAAGGCCATACGAGAATAGGATAAAAATATTCATGGTAGTAATTTCAGCATTTTGATTGGGGGAAAGATTTTCAGACCTCTGCTCTATAGCTCAATTTTAACCCCCCTCTCCTTGAAAATGTTTGACGCTGAGTTTTGATGAAAAAGCTTTGCCAAATGACGGCCGAGAAATATCCGAGGGATATACCGAAAGCGATACAACTGATGTTCTCAGGCCACGAGCCTAACCAAGAGAAGAGCTGTTTTTTTATTACCAATATATTACCTAGATATTTGCCAGCCGCTGTAAACCTAAAATGGGATGTTCATCAGATTTCTCATATTGAACGTTTTTCTACCTTTCCAGACTGTTGAGGGGAAAAAATCCCGACTGGTGAAATCAGCAATGTAGCTTTTAAATATAAAATATCTTGAGCACTTTCTTGATGTAAAATAGAGACCGGCAGATTTACCGGCCGCGATCTGTCAAAAGATTTACAAACTGCAATGCGACCGAGAGATTTGCCAGCCGCGATACAAACGAGCGCGAAATGACAACCGTGATATGACCGACAGATTTGCCAGCTGCGGTATAAATGGCAGATTTCCCGGCCGCAATGTGGTCAGTAGATATGTCAAAACAGCGAGAGTCTTGTCGGTCGCGAAACGACCGAGAAATATGCCTGTCAGCTTCTATATAAACGACAGATTTTCTGGCCACGACAAGGCCAATAGATGTGACGGCCATGAAAAGAGCGAGAGGCTTGCTTTTGTCGGCCGCAATGCGACCTCCTAAAAACGGACGTTTGGTCATTTTTAATTTTTTTTGTTTGGACACTTTGGCCCTGGGGGCCCGCACCACTGAGTGAGCCTAGGGGCCCAAAAGTCCTAAATCCGGCCCTGATTATATCAACATCTAGCATATGGCTTTGAATCTAGCATTAGCAACACATGTTTTATGTAAACAAAGCAGACTTTTTAGATCCCAATGCTTTTTAAATGGCAGATATTTAAAGTTACATCTCGTTTTCTGGTGAATTTAAAGCAATTTCATTTTTTTCCCGCCATCACAGAATAAGGACCTTTAATTTGAGCCCTCTCCCATCTTTCTTCGACTTGCCAGACGCCCACGAAAGAATCGCCTTACGAAATTAAATATATGATAAATTTGATTGTTATCATTCTAAGTCTTCCTGCAGTCTTCTTGCTTATACGGTCCTTAGTCTTCATTCACATCTCTCCCTTCCATTGTCAAATTTGGTGTGGCTTTGTTTATTTTAAAGTTGTAACTCCAAAACTCTAGTTTGGGTTAATTGGACTTTCAGACTGCTGGGGTAGGATTAACGATGCTTCAAGTAACTCACTATTAACATTAATGTTTTCTCATAATAATCCTAGAGATCATTTTGGCGAGAACTAAGACCTAGGAAAACCCCTTAACCTAATGAACATGTAATGACACAATAATTGTGTCATGAGTTATTTGGGCAACTTATAAGTCTTGAACAAAATTATTATTTGAATTGTATACTTACCATGCCAATATGTTTATCTACTGTGAAGATTTTATTTGGGCCGGGTTCATAGAGCTTTGATGTGATTAACTTTTCAACTGCAAACACAACTCCATCCTTGCCTCTCAAACCAATCACAGTGCTGTAAAAACATAATTACCTTGATTTGTTTAGCAATAGTTACACAACATATATAAAATATACCTATATAAAATACACTTTAATGATTGATTTGATTAATCTGCATACTCATGAAGGCTAATACAAAAACCCGCACACACACTGAAAATTCTTTAACAGAATGAATTAATGAGATGCTAGGGCTACTTTGCTAATAAATTGTGATTTATCATAATTGTGTAAGTTAGAAAAAATTATAACCAAACTCACCAATGAGTCACCCCAAACTGCTGTCCTTTAAGGAAAATAAACCAAATCTTGGTGAGCAACAATTGTAACTTCTGTTCCCAACAATGATCAGTAGATGGTTAATTATAATTTCTAAATTCTACTTCAAAAATCTTGGCAAATAGGTTTTATCCATATTGTGAGCGAATCTGCGGGTACTGCTTGAAGAAATATAATTTTAAATCAAAAAGGATTGTATTTTTTACATAAACAAAAATATTATTAGATGCTAAAAACACCATTTGTTCATTTTTATATAGCTATGTGTCTTAAGTACAATAACTTGCATAAAATGATCCAATCTGAGCGAAATTTGACACAGCCATGTAAAGTAGTAATTATTCGGACGAGTTAGAAAATCAGCCCGATCGAACCATCGGAAGGGGGTGTAGGGGGGATAAACCCCTCCAAAAATGGATTTTTGGGATTTTAATATAGAAAAATAAAATTTATGAAACTCTGGCTTAAACCATTGAATTCAGTTTAAAAAAAATTAATATGGCATCTTGAATTATGGCCCTATTTTCACTAGTTACTGAGATATCGCTTGTAGTAAACATAGTACATTGTTTATTATTGTTTGTTATATGTTAACGTTGTGGGAAGTAAATAAAATGCTATATCTCGCTTATTTCTCAACATACCTCAATAAAACTTGGTATTATTTAGTTGATATCTACTAGATTGTTGCAAAAAATCTCCAATTTCTCATTTCCATTGCAGCAAACCTGAATACTCATTTCTCATGTTATTCTTAAGGAGAAAATTGTTGTGCGCTCAATTTTGAATTGTAAGTTGATTTAATAAGGCTTTGCCTCAAAGAATTATTCGAGCATTAAAAATTCACTGAGTATGGAAGTCTGCTGCAATAAGGATATTTAATATATCTCACTTTAGAAATTTTTCAATTTTAGGAGCAATTTCTGATACAAAAGACCAAAGACAAATGAGTCAACAAACAATAAGTAACAAATATAAAATAATACTAAAGTGTTAATTTAATGATCCAGTACAGGTACCTACTTTACTCAAATTCTTATCGGCAAATTTGATTCAAATCATTACCAGCTAATTGTAATCACCAAAATGTTTAATCTAGCGGTTCCCAATTTTTAAAATTTCTAAATAGGCCTTTACCAATTTTATTAATCTATTAATAAAAAATGTAATTTTGCTCAAAAATATTATTGGCTAAAAAACTTGAGTTTCAGGTTAATACTGATCTCTAGATGTATTCATTATCTGCCTCCCCTTATGCAATACTTCCTAAACATGATACAGTACACTTCCAACTATCCGAGGTCGTCAGGATCGCGGCTGTCTTGGACACCGAGAACGTAGGATGGTAGGGATTTTGTTTATATTTGAGGTTAGAATGTTCTGAGACAACAATAGTAAGTGAAATGCTGGTAAAATATTTGTTTCATCAATATACAGAGTATGTAGGACAAAACAATTCTACTAGAAAAACTGTTCAAATACAGTTTGAATATTTATTTAAAAATTACAATCAGTAAAAACATACACTTCGTCTAACACATTCTGTCATAACTTAAACGAAACTCAATCAGAATCAGGCTGAAAAGTAGCAGACATATTTGTCGAATGTTTGCACAAGTCAGATTCACCCTTAGTTCCGCGACAATGAACTCACACAATCACATTCAGCAGATTACTCGGTCAGTTTGTCTATTCGTGATTTTGATTTGAATCACAAATCTAGGTTTTTGCAGAATGTATTTCAATAAAATTATTTTTATCATTTTAGAATTTTTATTCCAGGTATTAGGCCTAACTTGAATAAACTAACAAATCACTAATATTTTCATATTTAGGCTACTTCAAAGAAGTAAATGTTAATCACGTTATCAATATCAGTTCTGGCCGAAAACCAACGATTCATATAAGAGCCTTTGGGCTATTTGTTGGCACTGCTTGGTTCATATCTGAGCCGCCAGGCTATTTCAACTGCTAAAACATAGGTGGGTCGGCCGGACTATATTTTGGGGATAGTTTCTACAAAGTAGAAACACCAGTTAAACACCAGTTTTACAAAAAATTAACTAGCTTATAGTGTTATGATCAAAGTCATTCTCAGTAACCTAGAAAATTTAGGTATTTATAAAAGTCCTCCTACTTTTTTCCCTTGACCCTAATCAGTAATCTTGGGGTTATCGGCTAAGAAATTTGGCAACCCGTATAATTTTTATTAAAATAATTCCCTATTAACATGTACACATTATATGATTAATGGCATAAATTTGATTTCTGAGACCAAAAATCATAAAAAAACTGTCAAAACCTGACTAATTGTTGAAATTTTTTACATTGCACAAAACAAATGTGTGTTATAAATTAGGTAATTAGTAAGTAAATAACGATCAAATGTGTTGCAGCTTCAGTGGGTTTTGTTAACAATGAAATGGTTGAGTTATAACAGTGAAATTTTGCATCACAGTTAGTTATGAAACTTATAATTTTTGGAATAGTGCTATTGTTAAAATCTAGCAACAGTGAGGAAGGAAATAACTTCATTGAGTCAGTTCTAGATGAAGTTTATAAAGTACAAGAATCATCCAATGAATTGCAAAATGGGACTGGAATCATAGCTAATCAAAGACAAGATCTATTTATAAAAAAAGTGGATGAGAAAATTGCTGGATTGATTTCAAAACGATTGAAAATACCGAGATTTCTAGAAAACTTAGAAAACAATGGATATCTCTGTACAGAGGAGACATCCATTGATCTTAGTGTAGGTGGTATAAGGAAACTCTTTAATTATGTTGAATCTAAAGAAAACTTTCCCGATAATATCAAATATGTTGAGGCTTTGTTTACAGCAGATGCAACTTTCCTAGAACCTGTGACATTTAAAGTTTTTAAGGAAAGTACTTCAGAAACTAAAAGTAACGGTGATTTCTGCAAAGATAGTTCTGAAGTTGGTCCTGCTACTTACACATTCAAAAAGAAAAATGACGTAAAATTTTCACTCACTGTTTCCCACTTCTTGGAAAACCGAGAGAAAATTCCTAAAAAATGTATTGTTTACATAAATGAAGTAGCCATTGTGGGATTAAGCCGCTCTATAAAAGTTCATTCAGCTGCTAAGAATAAAAAAATTGCACAACAATTTTGGACCAGTGTGAAAGACAAGGACATCTTAAAAATGATGAGTTTTGCTATTATGAAGGATCTTCTTATGGATGGAAGCATGTTAAATTCTGAGAACGAGTGGGTTTGTCTGAGCAACCGTTTCATAGAAACATATATAAATAATCTTAAAGACCATTACTATGAGACACAAATTGTAAAAGTTAATGGCACAATGATTTACAGGAATGAAACACAAATTGAAAAAGTTAATGGCACAATGATTTACAGGAAAGTCAATTATGAAGCACTAGAATTAGTTTTATTTAAGTCTGCCATAGAGAGAGATGTTAACACCCATCTTTCTGAAAACGAAGGCAATGATTTTCAAGCAACTTCCAGAATAGAAATAAAAGATAAGACAGGTAAAAAGATTATGTTCACTACATATGCCCCCAATACATTCCATTTTATAAGGAAAACATTTGATATCGAAGACGAATATCTGCACTACTTTTGCAAAGACACCTTAATACCAATCATAAATCCTGGAAAAAGCAAGTCTGGTTTGTATTTGTCGAAAAACCGGATGTTTATCGCTAAAACACTTGATATTTCAGAGATAAAAACTGTTCAAAAATTACTTCCACACTATATTGAAAATTTGAATAAAAAGGTCTCTTCCCTCCTGCCAAAATTTGTTGGGCTTTACTCAAATGAAAAAGGGCTGAATTTGCTTGTATCAAACTTTTTAATACCTCCCCATGTAAAAATTGGTCAAAAATACGACCTAAAAGGTTCCTCTTATGGAAGAATGGTTTCTCAAGAGGAGAAAGATAGGGGGAAACCAACCTTTAAAGATATTGATTTTGTGAGACATCATCCTCATGGAATATTTTTGAAAGAAGAAGATTACAAAAATCTTGTTAATGCTATTGAAAGGGACTCCAATGCTTTAAGACAATCTAACATTGTAGATTACAGTTTCCTGTTGAGCCTTCATTATGTAGGTTTTTGGGGACTTCCGGAAGACAAAGTGGATATGCCGACTGAAGAAGTTGAAAGTTTTCCTTGTGAACCAAGAACCCACCGCTCAAATTCTAATACAGATAAAAATGTCTTTAAGCCAACCGGAATCGAAGCGTGGACTGTCAATGGAAAAAGACTAATATTGTATGTAGGGATCATTGATGTATTGCAAGATTACAACATCAAAAAAAAGTTAGAGCGCTTGGTAAAAACAACTTTTAAAAGTAGAGATATTTCTGTCGTAGAACCAAATAGGTATGCAACCAGATTTCAAAACTTTTTGAAAAATCAAGTTTTTAAACAAATGAAACAATGTCCGGAGGGTCAAACTGAAGTTATTGAGAGGCAACATCTAGGAACTTGCGTGACTGGAAAAACAGACAGTGAAAGTTTTAAAGGTTGGTTCCCTTGCCTTTTCACTTAATTTGCAGCTTTGCACCAACAAAGCTTCAAAAGCAATTCCTTAAACCGTAAAAATTACGATAACAATTTTAATTAGGATGTCATGGTTTTGATAAGTTAAAAAAACAACAATCAAATACACCTTGTAAAAAAATAAATTTAAAAAACTTATTTTTCATATACTTATTCATGTTGTGAGCTTTAATATTGAAGTAAATGCTGCAAATAATTCTTTTTGTCAGCACTCAATTTTAATTCTATTTAATTGCTAATATCCAATCTAAATCAGTTGATTATTGTACCAAGCATTATCAAATTTGGGAGTGTAAATGCAGGCTTGAGCGAACCGAATGTTGGCCTAGTGTGAAGTGAGTAAAAAATGACTCTTAAAAAATTATACCTCTAACAACCACAATCAAAAACAGCTACCTCACTGGTTATCAAAGATTACTTGGTTTTTTTCTTTTGTTTTCGTCATACAATGTTACTATGGCTTGAAAGAATCTAATTTCGGTTGAAACTCAAGTAATAAAAAACTAGATGAATGGGTGGAGAGAATAAAATTCATTGTTAATAGCCTACAGAACTGATTTAGATTATAAAATGACTATACAGGGTGATATTTTCTAAATTTGCTTCTTAATTTATTCAAAAACTGAATTAAACTTTAGTGTTCTGTTTGCTGGAAACGTAGGCTTATACCAAGGCAGGGGAATTAAATTTCATGTGAAAGTTTTATGCCCCCAACAACCCCCTTCCTCAACCCAATCCCTAACTAAAAAATTTCAAATGGCCACATAGCCTTTGTGACACATCATATTAAAAAGCATACAAAAAATTTGGTAATTGAAAAATTAAAATCGCTTCACATATTCTTGAGTTAATAAAATAATTGAAATGTTAAAGAAAGTGTGTTTTTACCATTTCAACCTCTGTTAGATCTTTATTTATTAAAAAAGTAAAAGATATTCTGGTATTCTGATTGAGGTAAACAACTGTCACCATTGGGCCAGATATTTTTTATGATAAAAATTTGCACCCTCTTCAAACCTCTACTCACCCCCAACCCTAACTTTATAATTTAAAATAAATGGGATCGTTGGCCGTGAGACATATTAAATTAAAAGGAAAGAAAAGAGGAATATATTTCGCTATTTTAAAAGAAAATTTAAAATTGCGTCACTCGTTCTCAAGTTTGATAACTAATTGCGTCACTCGTTCTCAAGTTTGATAACTTTTATCAGGATTTCTAACTAGAATTTATGAATATCTTGAGAACAGGTGACGCGATTTTAAATTTTCTTTAAGAAAAATGTTTCTTTTTTATCCCCTTCAATTTAATATGTCACAAGGGTAACAATCTCATTTAAAATTTTAAAGTTAGGGCCGGGGAAGAGTAGGGGGTTGAAGAGGGTATAAATCTGTAACATGAGAAATATCTCGCCCAATGGTGACACTTGTTTCCCTCAATCAGAATAGCAAATATCTTTTACTTTTTCAATCAATAAAAATCTAACAGAGGTTACGATGGTAAACACACTTTCTTTGACATTTTTTTTATCGTGTCATCTCAAGAACGCATGAAGCGATTTTAATTTTTCTGTCACTAAAATTTTTATTTTTTTTATTCTTTTCAATGTGATGTGTCTCAAAGGCCATTTGCTATTTTTTATCTCTAAGTTAGGAGTTGGGTGAGAAGAGGGTTGTTGGGGGGATGAAACATTCAAGTGAAATAAAATTTACTTCCCCCTGCCCTGGTGTATGTTTCCAGCAAACAGAAAACTAAAATCTTCTTAAGTTTTTGAATAAATTAAGAAGCAAATTATGAAAAAAATACCCTGTATACTGAATTTATTATACAATTACGAACCGAACTGCAAGGGATATTGGTATGTAACCATTTTATATGAGTAAAAGCTAGGGTTTTCCTTACCATTTCCTAGGTTTCAGGTGGATAAAGCATCTTAGAACGAGGGATAGTTCTTGCTAGAGTGTTACAGATTCTTAGCAGTTGCTAAGTAATTTGAGTGAATAAACGTTGCGACTAACAATTAGCCCTAGCATTTAGTAAGAAAAAGTCTAGTCTGGTATTACCTGAGCTGATTTTTGGTTATTAGTGAGAAAGCGTTCAGTCATGGTGGAATTTATGAATGTGCGATTGCGGTAAGTATACTCTGTGCATTATATGACCGCAAAATTTAATGAATGTAAATGTAGTTACTGTATTGAGGTTTGAAGCTAACAACATTAAGTAGAATATTGTTGCTTTAAAAGGAGTTTCAATTCAGTAGAACCTCTCATATCCGACCTTCCCACAACCAACTCCTCCCAATATCCGACCTAGTGTCGGACTGTATGAACAGGCTCCCCGCTCTGTTGGCGGAAAAAAGAGTGACTACACTATGCGTCGTTATAAATAAATATAAATGCTCATAAATAATTATAAATAACTGAAATATTTATAATCAACTGTAAATATTCATAAATAACCATAAATAACTATAAATATCCCGTCATTTGATGTGGGAAAGTTGACTTTTGCTAAACCTCCCGATATCCAACCTTTTCGTCATTCCGACCATGGCCCGGTCATGGTCAGATATGAGAGCTTTTACTGTAATTCAATTTTTTCTCTAATGGTTATTTGTATTAGTGAGTACCAATATTTCGCTGTAATTTAAGTATTGTCTCAAGAGGAAGCTTTTTTATTTCTTAATAAAATATTTGTTATGTTTTATGTTGTGTTTGATTTTCGTTAAGTAAAAGAGACACTATCCAAGTTATTCATACATAACTGTAAATTCAAGATTGCTAATTCTTTTACATTATCAAATTTTATCGAGTGTTTTGTATTGAATGAGTGGTCAGCAATAGCAGAAACTCAGTTCCATTAGTTTTAGTATTCCTCATATGCTCTTTGATTCTTAGTTGTTGAAATTAATCTTCTTGTTTCCCCAATGCAGATTTAACAAAAGTGCAATCAATTTAGTATAGGTATCCCTGACACGTGTAAAGATAAACTACTCTTAACAGGATTTATTCACTGGTGAATCTTCTAGCAAGGTTTAAATACCTATCGTTTTTATATATTTTTATAAAACCACTATTAAGGTAAACCTACTAAAACAAAGGTTAAGGTTTAGGTTACTTTTAGTAGCTTTAGATATGCCATGTTTTCAATGAAAAATGTGTATTTATAATCCTTGATCAATCCTGTAATAAATTAAACGTGTTACACATCAAAAACCTGTATTTTTAAATACCTGTGTTTCCATCACCCCACATGATCGAACCAAAGTACTAACATCAAACATTGCCTGTTCAACCATTGAATTTTGACTCCCCACAGCGAACGGCTGTGAAATGATGAAGATTTTTTCTGTTTATATCTCTTTTAGCACTCTAAATCACTTTTAAGAACCAGGAAGAAACTGAAAACTGATTATTTATTCCAAATTATATTCAAAAGTTTTTCAAATTAAAGTTTATTATTAACGAAAATCCTTGATTGACTTAGACCTTCTTGGTTTGATGTCAGGTCACTCGCTGTTTGACAAACAATGGGTAGAAGTCGTCGTTGTCACTGAATGCATTCGCAAATTATTCAAAGTCAGACCTTCATTCCAGTTCAGTCCAAATGTGATATTTGGAATGAACTCTTCTTTTCACTTGGCTGACTACAAAATATGAAGCTTCCTCTCAAGAACTGCCAAATCATTTTCAATAGTAGTCCTACCAAATAAAACGTGGGTGAAGGATTGAAAAATACCAGAGTATCTTATAAAAATCCTCCATGTCTATCATAACTTACGTAATGAGCAAAAGGTTGAAAAATAACATCAATTAAGCCATTATTTGGAAAGAAATCAATGCTGGAAAGAACAAGAAACAACTTATCTAAACACGTAGTATTCCCATTAATGATTTTAACCGCTGATGATTTTTAACGCTCACCGGATCAAGGTGAACACTTTTTTAAACACTGTGGCAAAAAAACTTTATACATAAACATTGTAAAAACACATGACAAAATGCTACTTGTAAATGCAAGAATCCACAAATTTTAATCACCAGGATATTAACACATAATTTGATGCTATGCGGAGCATAGGAAAAATTCGAACGCCTCATTTGATGTAATGCAAACTGTACACTACAGACGACAAAAGTCCAAACAAATTAAAGTCTTTAAAAACCAAATTATTATAACCTCAAGCAAACTTTTAAGTTGGTTATTATATATTTTATATGGAAAACATTTAGGACAGTGAAATACTTCCCAAACTAATAATATAGGTAACATCAAAGTTGACTTGTTCCTCAGCGAAAATGCTGATGAAATCTGCAACTTTCGCTGAATTGTCAACTTGCCGATCGTTTGAGGCCACCTAAATTACGATCATTTTCCATGACATCTGACAACTTCTCCTATATCAAAACCAAAGACCACGGAACACATAAGCGTACTCTCTTTGATGATTCCTTGAGGCAGACCCTTATTATTTCAGTACAAAGTCACCATGTTCGATATTTGGCAGGTGTTTTGACAACTGGCCAGGTAAACCTTAATTAATATATGGGCCTAAATTAATTAATATGATTGCTGACTTGCTTAGGTTTTCTAAACAGTTTTTTGGGGGGGTAAAAGCAGCCTTTACCCCACTTTGGATATTTCGATCTTGTCGGTTTACAAACTCGTCCAAGAGAACCTAGTTTTTCATGTGTGTACTGAATTTTATAAGGATCGGACGATTTTTACGAGAGTTATCGTGCTTACAGACACTCAAAAAATGAAAATTCTAGCCTTGTAAAGCCCATTGTAAAGTTCGAAACAAATTGTGATTTTTGCAGGATAAAATGCATTTCAGCGATAAAATAACTTTAATCCAGAAAGTAGACACAAAGAGCTATCAATTGTTATATGAATACAAATACTATATACAAATAATTATTATGATTGCTGAGGTTACCCAGAACAGATATTTTTTGTCCATTCTGTTATAACTATGGTAATAGCTCATTTCTGAGGAAATTCACTAAAAGTCATATTCAACCTACCCACTGTTTTCAACTGCCTTTTGAGCATACTCCACCTGGAAAACTCTGCCATCAGGTGAAAATTGGGAAGCAGATAAATCATACTGAAAAAGAAAATTAAAAAAAATTATTAATGAGATACCTTAAGAGTTTTTTTTTTTTTAACTTAGGCCCTAGCTTCAGAAGTTAAAATAAGCTAGGGTATCATTTTTACTGATAAAGAGTCTGAAGTTTTCAACTGTATTTATAAAGTTATAAATTTATACTGACAAATGATACAGATTACTTTTATAAGACGCTTTGTTCAGGTCTTCCGTTACCAAACATAGCACAAAATCAAATTTTTAAATTGACTATCCAAAAAATTCTGAAAATTTATTAGTGTTCTTCCGTAACTGGTTTGTAACCATTAATCCGTTTGATTGATAATCACGAGAGAACCTCATTTTAGCGACAAAACACAAGACTGCTAGACTCTTCAATCGCTGTTGCTAGCATCTGCTTTAAGTGTGGCCAAAAAAAACCTTGCGATCATCGCTACGCCTAAAGTCTGACAATACAGTCGCTCCTTGCAAAACAGTCCTCGAACAAAAGTACGTTCAGGAAGATTTCACTAAATAATAAATTTATTTATCATTAGAATTTGGAGAAACAATAAAAAATACAAATAAATACATCTAATGTATTGTTATTATTAAAAAATTGTCTTTCAATTAAAGTTTTTACTACCCCACCTAGACCCGTCACTGGCTGAGAGTACACGCACAGGCATTCTAAAGTGTATCAGCTACAAATAGAAGGAAATATGTTCCTGTGTTATCGAGAGCTGCTTTATAAGCTTGGCTTGATGGTGATTTTAAATGCCGGATTGACAGTTGCCGCGGCTCTAAGTCCAGATTTCTATGCTACACCCCTGAGACCTAAAGGCCTCGGCAAAGGTGGTGACTAAATGATGTTCTAGAGAGCTTAAAAATTCAATGGAACGAGTGGAACAGCAGATTTACATTGTAAATATTATAGGTTAGCGTAAAAGTAAGAGGATTTGTTATTATATACAATGGTTTACATAAAATCACCAAAATTACTTACTCCAGTTCCAATCGAACTCATATCTTCCTAATTTTTGTTAAAATTTGTTTTTATATTCACAAGTAATAATAAAGAAACGAGTTCTTTGTATCTACTCTAACCTAAGAGTAAATTGGCAGAATCATGAGAGTGCAGAAACAAATTGATGAAGCCGTACACAAAGCATGGAGTACACAGTAACGGCGAAAGCTAATGACCATAGAGTAATAATGAACTTCGTAAAGAGTTGGCACTTCCATGTTAACTTGGTGGTAAGGGAACAGCAGCGCTATCTGAACAAAGTGCTACGAACTAAAAATATCGATGCGATATATCGATGATTGTCGATGCGACATATCGATCGTCGTCGTCTGCTTGTTTATATTTTCGTTTCCTTGTTTTGTTTGCTAGACTTTCAATCTTAATGACTTTACCATTTGTTTAGATTAAGTACGTTTGCCGCTAGTGCAAGTTGTTCGCTTGATAAAAATTAACTTAGTTGATTTTTATTAAGTGCTTTTATGTAAACATCTACGTATTTATTTTCCATCAATAGCTTTAAGCACAATATGAATATTTCAAGGAACTTGAAATAGGGCGTCAGACGGGTTACGTTTGCACTTCCCAAAAGCTATTTTTAAAATCAATTTTTGCGAAACGTTAAGTGGTTCCAAAGTACTTTTAAAACACCCGCCCCAAGCAATTATTCCAAATGTCAAAAGAGATTGAACGTAAGCATAATACACCATTTTTAATTCTCTTTCATTAAGAATTTGATTAAGTTGTCTGAAAGCTAAGACGTATTTTCTAATTTTACCGTTGACAAATTGTATGTGACTTGACCATTTAAGACGCTGATCGAAAACAACACCTAAATATTTGTATGTCTCAACCTTTTCAATGTAATCACAAGAACAATTGACATTCTGATAATTTCCACAAGAATGAATCAAAAGGTCGTGTAAATTATAATCTGATATCTTATCTTACTTAAAGAAATAGGCATAAACTTGGTTTTTGAGGTATTTAAAAACCTCAAAGATAAATACCTCAACTTGGTTTTTGAGGTGTTTTGGTCAAGCCATATTTTGGTCCTCATAAGATCATGCAAAGCTTTATTTCTTACCTCGAGCCATGTCTTTCTTTTAATAAAATTAAACTGTCATCGGCAAATAGGAAAAATTTCCCAAATGTATCGATTTTGGAAATTTTATTTATGTAAACTAAAAAACAATTGGTCCTAATGTGCAACCCTGGACCACTACGTAATCTACAGGCTGAATGTCACTATTGATGTTACAAATTGAGACACACTGAGATCTATTTGACAAGTAACTTTTGAACCACTCGAGCGCAACGCCTTTAACACCGATTGCTTCTAATTTAGAAAAAAGTTTCGCGCGATCGACTGAATCAAACGCTTTTTTAAGATCTAGAAAAACTAATAATGATCATTCATTGTTGGAAATTGAAAGTTTTAATTCTTTATTTATATCAAACAAAGCATCTGAAATATTCTTGTATGAACGAAACCCGTACTGACACCCACTTAAAATATTATTTTCCTGCAAATAGTTAACAAATTGATCCTTGACAATTTTCTCAATGACTTTGGGAAATATACTTAAAAGCGATACCGGCCTAAAATTATTCATATTTGAAATTTCATTCGATTTGTAAAGGGGAAAAATCTTAGCCAGTTTAAAATAATCAAGAAATGAACCAGAAGTAATGCTCATGTTAATTATATGTAGCAATGGCTTACAAAATACATTAAAGTTAAATTTAAGGGCTTCGGCCGTGGCAGCCAGGGGCCGACCCGCCACGTAAACTTTAGACATAACGTTTGAGTTCAGTTTCAGTAACAGTTTTCAGTGAAAATGTGCAGTCCTGTGAGAAGTGGCTGTCATTCACAACTGGTTCCCCACCATCATTAATAGCATTGGCTAAGTTGGTACCTACTGAGGAGAAAAATTCATTGAAGTCATTGGCAACCCTTTTACATTCACTCGCGGTTAGGCCTCGAGTACGATACGAGCGACGAGCGACAAGCGATAACGCTCTAATTTCGGGTAGCATTTATTTGTCAGCTGTTAATTTTGAAGGCAGTTGCTACGATTGTCCCACGCGACGAGCGATATTCAGTGGTGTCGCTCATTGTCGTTTTTGTCGCCGGTCAGGTTCGAAAATGTTTTTCGCGTCGCTTGTCGCTCACCATCTGCATTGATGCATTGTTGCAGTGTTTGAGGTTAGAATCTAACTGGAGATACCGCGACAATGCTTTTGTTGATGAAAAATTGGATTTCATTTTGTCAGACTGGAAACAAGGAAGGATTATTTAGTAATATAATATAGAAATACTGTTTTTTGAACATTGGTTTAAAATTATTCGAATTTTGACCAGAAGTGAGTTATCGCTCGCCGCCTGTCGCTTGCCGCTCGTCGCTCGTATCGTACCCGAGGCCTTACGGCTCTATCTAGGATAAACTTATCTATTGGAAATGCTTCTTTTTTGCAACCCCTCCCCGAAATTTCATTGATGATACCCCAAAACCTTTTTGGACTGGAATTGGCCTCGTTTAATTTGTTACGATGATAACTATGTTTTGTTTGTTTTAATGATCTGCTTAAGTTATTCTTCAAATTTTGGTAAAAATTAATAAGTTCATAGTTAAAAGGTTGTTTTTTTAATTTGCTTACTTAATTTATCCCGAGTTCTTATTTGCTGTAACAATTCAAATGTAATCCATGGTTTCATTTTTTTAAATCTTGTACTGCGATCAAAAATAGGTTTTCCAGAAGCTGCAACAGAATTAGAAACTAATCTGAAAAAATAATCTGAGCAAAAATTTACACTGTCGTGACAAGTCATAATCGGATCCCAGTTGGAATTTGTAAGATAGTGAGAAAGTAGTGCGTGGTCAAGGTAAGTGCGTGGAGTGATTGAGTCACTGTCAGAGTCGCGGTGAGGAGTGGGGGATGTGATGACGATGCCGGTACTAAAGTGATTCGTCACACATGTCTGGAGCACTGCTGATTTGACCGCATTCAAGTCGTTATATTTAATAAATATATGATCCAGACAGGTACTTGTGTTTTGCGTCACTCTAGTCGGTTTGTCGATACACTGAGTGAAACCCGTACCTAATAAACAGTTTAAGTATCTATCTGTCAGCAAGTCATTGTTTAATAATTCAATATTTATGACTCCTAGAAAAATACACACATGGTCCTTATTAATGTTATTTACATAAGTCTCAAGTCCATTTAAAAAATTAATAACGTCGCAGTCAAATGTTTTGTAAACAGCTAGTATATGAAAATGCTTATTAAAAAGTGTAAATTGTAATTTGATCCCATAAACGTCCCCAATATTAATTTCAGTTGCAGTGGCTGATAAATGTTTGTTTACATAAACAATCACCCCGTCGTTCTGGTTGCGTTATGTTGTTGTGTGATAAAGGTCAAAGTGTCCTCCAAGGTCGCCGCCCCCTCCCCGCCGGAAAGCCAACACTCTGTCAAAACAACAACATCAATATTGAAAATAAAATTATTTAAATAAAGACATAACTCATCAAAATTTTTGCTTTAGCTTCGCATGTTAGAGTGAAAAAAGTTTAAAGTACTAATGCCATCATCTCGCTTATAAAAATCTGAATTCTTAATCATTGTGTCTAATTCTAAACAGTTTATTTCTGAATAAATATATTATTTTCATCATCATTCATGGCACAAGCAAAGTGCCCACTGCCGGCCCAGACCCAAATCTTGAGAAAATAATGTGCCTATACAACAACAAGTGCCCTAACTACAATATGTGACAAAAAAACTTAAACACATTGAAAGCTTTAAAAAAAGTTATTAATTTGAAACAACCAATGATTGAATTTAAATTATTTTTATTAGGTTTGAAGACAACTCAATTTAACTTTGTAAACGTTCAAACATGTAGTAGAGCTGTTCAAAAAATGAAAATAATATCTACATTTACAAATCATAAATTAATGAATATTAATTAATTGATTCATAAAAAATTAAAATAAATTCTATCCTGTTACATTTTTGATTAAGAACCAACCTAATAATACTTATAATATCGTAAGGATAATGATGTTTTCTTATAATATTGGTACCTGAAGGCATTTCTTTTATATTAATACAATTGATTTGCTTATGACATAAAAAATTTAACAAAACTAAAAACTTCTTAGTTAATATTATTAATTTTAGCGAATTTCCCCTATAGGGAAGAAGCTATTACGGTAGGTCTCATGGTAAGACCTAAGCCCAAGACCATGATAACTTTTCGTTTTGGGGCCCCCAGAAGCAAAAAACACTGTTCGTTCTAATTTATATATATATATTACAATTATCACAATGAAGGGCTACTTTTATTATTAAAAATATAAAGATAAACTGAGTACCCTTTTTAAAATATTTTTTATTGAGCAACATGTTTCGCCTTTATGGGCATTTTCTAGCTCTAAGTTTAACCTAATTTATTGTCATATACAATAATATTTACATATCATATGACTGCTTCATTTTTTGTTCTTTTTTGGTCTAGTTGGTTTTTAGTCTTTTTTATATGAATTCTTTAGTTGTCTTATTTTTTCAAATATAGGGTTGCTTGTAGGGATATGGCTATTCAAAATGTTTCTTGGTTTTTCTTTGTGCTCTAGGAATATATATAATTGTTCTTTTGAGTCCATTTTGCTTCCTTTATTTAATACTTCTATTATTTCTAAGTTTTCTTTTAAACTTTTGTAAGTGTGATTTTTATCTAAAAGGTGTTCTGCAAAATTGGATTTCATAGATGTTTTATTGTTACTTTTCAGAGCTTGTAAATGTTCTTGGAACCTTGATTTGAACGTTCTTCCCGTTTGGCCTATATAAAAATCTTCACAGTCTGAACAGTTTATTCTATAAATTCCAGACTGGTTATATTTGTCTTCTGTATTATTTTCTAATTTTGCCTTTTTCTTTATTATGTCGAAAGCGTTATTCTTTGTTTGATAGCTTAAATTGTATTTTGTTCTTTGAAAAGTTTTACGAGTAGCTTTGTTAAGTGTTATGTTGTAAGGTACACTAATGTATTTGTTTTCAGCAGTTTGTTCTTTTCTTCTTATGTTTACATTAGCTTTTCTCTTCTTTATGTTTTTTATCATTTTGTCAATAAGTCTGTGGTTATAGCCATTTTTTGTCGCAAGATAATAAATTGTTTTCTTTTCTTTTTCATAATTTTCTTTGCTCATTGGGATATTAATCAAGCGGTTGATCATTGATCTGAATCCTGCCATTTTATATTTCCATGGGTGGTGTGAGTTACATGGTATTAATAAGTCTGTTTGCGTAGGTTTCCTGTATATTTTAAATGAATGTTTCTTGTTTATTTTTGTTATGGTCAAGTCTAAATAGTTAATGGACTTTTTCTTGTTTTCTTGGGTAAATTTGATTGAATTAGTTAATGAGTTTAAATAATTCAAAAACTCTTCACTTTCTTTAATATTACCTTCAAACAGACAAAGAATATCGTCTACATATCGATACCAATATTTTATTTTACCAATTTCTGCAAAACTAAGAGAAAACCAAGCGATGATAATCAAAGCAGATAAAGGTAATACAACAGTAACAATAACTAAGAATGATAATGACAAAAAAGTTCAAAATTTTATAAGTAACAATAATTTTGAAAAACTGAACAAGGATCCAACTCAAGAATTTTCTAAAACAACAAATAGTTTACTATCAAAATGTAAATCCATTTCGAAAATTGATCAAAATAAACTAAAAATAATAAAACCTAAAGCTCCTACATTAACAGGTTTACCAAAAACCCTTAAGGAAAACGTACCCATAAGACCTGTAGTAAATTTTAGGTCGGCCCCAACTCATAAACTTTGCCAATTCTTAAACAATAAAATAAAAAACAACTTAAACTGGACTGATAATTACAGTATAAAAAATAATATTGAACTAGTAGATAAAATTAAAGATCTTGAAATCCCTGATGGATGTATTTTTGTCTCTTTTGATGTAAAAGACATGTACAGTAATATCCCTCCAACAGAAACAATAAATATTCTGAAAGAAGATTTAATAGAAAGCAAAATATTGAACAAATCGGAAATCAATGAAATAATTAAACTGACAAAAACATGTACGAACCAAAATTATTTTCAATATAACAATGAATATTTTCAACAAAGACACGGATTAGCTATGGGATCCCCACTTTCTGGCGTACTTTCTAACATATTTATGCATCATCTAGAAGTAAAAAAGATAAATAACGATACAAATCCATTCCAAACTAAAATAAAATATTGGTATCGATATGTAGACGATATTCTTTGTCTGTTTGAAGGTAATATTAAAGAAAGTGAAGAGTTTTTGAATTATTTAAACTCATTAACTAATTCAATCAAATTTACCCAAGAAAACAAGAATAAGTCCATTAACTATTTAGACTTGACCATAACAAAAATAAACAAGAAACATTCATTTAAAATATACAGGAAACCTACGCAAACAGACTTATTAATGCCATGTAACTCACACCACCCATGGAAATATAAAATGGCACGATTCAGATCAATGATCAACCGCTTGATTAATATCCCAATGAGCAAAGAAAATTATGAAAAAGAAAAGAAAACAATTTATTATCTTGCGACAAAAAATGGCTATAACCACAGACTTATTGACAAAATGATAAAAAACATAAAGAAGAGAAAAGCTAATGTAAACATAAGAAGAAAAGAACAAACTGCTGAAAACAAATACATTAGTGTACCTTACAACATAACACTTTTAACAAAGCTACTCGTAAAACTTTTCAAAGAACAAAATACAATTTAAGCTATCAAACAAAGAATAACGCTTTCGACATAATAAAGAAAAAGGCAAAATTAGAAAATAATACAGAAGACAAATATAACCAGTCTGGAATTTATAGAATAAACTGTTCAGACTGTGAAGATTTTTATATAGGCCAAACGGGAAGAACGTTCAAATCAAGGTTCCAAGAACATTTACAAGCTCTGAAAAGTAACAATAAAACATCTATGAAATCCAATTTTGCAGAACACCTTTTAGATAAAAATCACACTTACAAAAGTTTAAAAGAAAACTTAGAAATAATAGAAGTATTAAATAAAGGAAGCAAAATGGACTCAAAAGAACAATTATATATATTCCTAGAGCACAAAGAAAAACCAAGAAACATTTTGAATAGCCATATCCCTACAAACAGCCCTATATTTGAAAAAATAAGACAACTAAAGAATTCATATAAAAAAGACTAAAAACCAACTAGACCAAAAAAGAACAAAAAATGAAGCAGTCATATGATATGTAAATATTATTGTACATGACAATAAATTAGGTTAAACTTAGAGCTAGAAAATGCCCATAAAGGCGAAACATGTTGCTCAATAAAAAATATTTTAAAAAGAGTACTCAGTTTATCTTTATATTTTTAATATATATATATATATATATATATATATATATATATATATATATATATATATATGTGTGTGTGTGTGTGTGTGTGTGTGTGTCTGTTAGCACAATAGCGGCCGTAAAAATGGTCCGATCTTTATGAAATTTGGTACAGACATGCAAAGTGCTAATCAATTGAAAGAGTTCGTAAACCAGCCCGATCGGACCACCGGAAGGGGGGGTAAAGGGGGATAAACCCCTCCAAAAATGGGGTTTTTGGGTTTTTTACATGCAAAAATAAAAATAATCTAATTGTCGTTGACATTATTGAATTCAGCTCAAAAAAAACAAACAATTTAGTATCTTGAATCATTGCTCTATGTCCATTGGTTACCGAGATATTTAAAGTGGTAAACACAGTACGTTGTACCGATGTTAACCTTATGGGGAATAAGTAAAATTCTATATATCTCTTATTTCTCAACATATCGTGATAAAACTTGGTAAATGGCTTCTTCTAGTTCAGATCTACTGAATATTTAATTAAAATCAACCAATTTAACATACCCGTTGCAGCAAACCTGCATACTCATTCCCCATTATATTCTTATAGAGCTTAGAAAAACATGTCAAATCTCGCCGTGTTGGGTTGAAATATGTTCTTTTGCACTTGAAATTCGCTGAGTATGCAGGTCTGCTGCAACGGGGGTATTTTAATATTTTAAACAGGACACAATCACGAACTTTAGCATAATTCAATTACCTGATTGTGCTATAATTGAACTCAGAATACTAGAAAAAAACAACTGATTCTGAGATAAGAAACGGGAAATAAATCATCATAAACATCCGAATGAAATCGTTATTCTTATCGTTATCGTTATCGTTAGCTGTGTTTTTATCCAGGTTTTCCTGGCTATGTGTTACTAATCTTGTTATGTTCTAGGTTTTCTTCCACCTGAAGACGGGATCAGATTCCAGATCCCGAAACGTCGTGAAACTTGTTTTTTACTAATCAGTGATGGCAAATGTCCGCAAAAATCCTAATCAAAATATGAAATCGTTATGTTGGTGGTTGGTGGTTTAAATATACTGAATAAAAACAAAAAATACCGAATACAGTCCATTCTTAAATTTCATACGCATACACTTTATCATTGCAAAAGCCTACGGAGAACTAATTCAATATTCTTAAATAAATAATATAAAAAACCATGCATATAAACATCGTGAAAAGTAAGCATATATGTTATGTTGAGAATTTAAATCATCATTATAAAAAATATCAAAAATATGGGGGAAATGCATATGTGATAAAATTATTTACCACAGGCAAATTGTTGCAATACTTCTTTAAATTAAATAAAAGTCATGCATATACACATTCACGAAAATTGAGCATATAAGTTATGTTGAGAAATTAAATAATCATTATAAAAATATATATATATATATAAAAAATATGGGGAAAATGCATGTTTGATAGAAATATTTACAAAAGGCAATTTATGTGCAATACTTCTTTAAATTAATAAAAATCATGCATATAAACGTTCATGAAAAGTAAGCTTATATGTTATGTTGAGAAATTAAATAATCATTACAAAAGTATAAAAAATCATAGTATGATTCGTATTACGAACCAGTGAGATGGTACCTATACCCTATACTACTGGAGTTCGCGCGGCAATGCAATTTTGGTTGAAAACACATCACCGGTGTTTTGTCAGGTTGGCAGCGCCAAGGGGAATAAATTCCGTTCCTTGAACGACTCTGAAAGTGAGTTACAATCTTTAAGGAACAGGAACGACAAATCGTTTGAATCAGTCGGTAGTTTGTTAGTAGTTAGCTCAAGTTCAACGTTTATGTAGAATGTTTTGTTATTTATGAAGGAGCGGTATTGTATTTACATTGGTGTTGTGTAAAAAATGTAATGTGTGAATAAATCATTTGATTCCATATAACTCACTTGGCCGAGTTGTTGTTTTTGGGGGAGTAGTTCAAGGACCGGTATTTATTCCCCTTAACGCTGCCAGCCTTACAAAATCAACGGTGTCGCTGGTATCACCCGCGAACTCCAGTAGAAAAGGCAACATCTCACTGATACGAAGTGAAGTGAATTTATAGTCAAAGATTGGTTGTCCGTCATTGTGTGACTGTTTGTGTCTGTGTATGTAACGCGATAACTCAAAAACTGTTGTAGGTACTGTTTATTTTCAAATTTTACACAAAAGTTTAATAGCTTCACGAAAAGATGCCTTTAAATTTTGAAGCGAATTTCTTGAACCGTTTTTCAGCAATTAGTTTTTTGAAATTAGAAAAAAATTCCATTAAGTTAGCATTGGTGAAAATTTGCGTTTATGGGATGCAAATTAAATTAATTTAAAAAACAAAAGAAACGGAGGTATAGACATGCGGAAAATATATTTTGTGTAATAGGTACATCGCATGCAGTGAGGATAGCGATTCTTCAATTATTATTTTGAAAAAGGTTTCATAAATTATTTCTAGTAGAAACCCCAAAAATTACATGGGAATTTTTTTTTAGGTCCGCTCTCTCCTAACAGGTTTAACCTTGGGTTAACCCAAGGTTAAACCAAAATTTTAGTCTATCCAAGTTTGGAGAAAGCGGCCCTTAAAGTAACGGTAGAGTAGGATTCACCTAATTTGGCCAAAACAAAAGTAGACAAAGTATTAGCTTTTTACGGTAGAGTTGATTTACCCACACGGCATCATAGATAAAAACATCCTAATATGAAATATTTTTTCGGAAAATATATTTTCCGCATATCTAATCGCCGGTTTCTTTTATATTTGAAATAATCTTTATTTGTATTTCATGGTTTGGTAACGCAATCAATTTTTCGTCAATGTTAATTTTATGGCAATGGATTCGGCTTGTTATTGTTTGGGTGGTCATCCAATTACATGATAAAAGAGTTATAAAGGAATTAATTTTGTTTTGTTGGCAGACTGTTGCAGTCGACGAAAGACGAAAAGTCATATCCATCATCAATCAGCTGCAAATTCTATTTTAATTCCGTGTTTTCTCAATTTAGTAAGAAAATAGTATTTTAAAAAATATGGTAAGTTATTCAATATTTAAATTTATTACTTATTTGACTTTAACGATTAAACATAGCATTAGTATTTTAATTTTTATGCCCCTGAATTCTAAGGCACTCTCAAGAGAAATTCTCTTCTTATGAATCCAGCAGGCAAAGCCCCTTTGGTTAGTGTAATAGCCTGGTAATTTTATAGCTGGTTAAATTTTAAAATATATTTTCTTCCCCATACTCTGACACCCATATAAAAATCAGCATGCCACCGTAAGTTTTTAATAAGCCTTTCTGAATTTAATCAAATTGGAATGGGGCCTAGGCTAAGTTTTTAGCTCAGAATCATCAAATAGGAGACCTTGGCCTGAAGACTCAATAAGCTGAAAATATTATCCTTTTGTTCTTTTCATTTAAACAGCAACTGAGGGCTAAAACTATAATACATTTTTTCCCTCTAGAGCTGAAAGCCTCCTGTAGGCCTATAGGTCCCTTTTGGGTTTAATGAGTTGATACCATCTTACTGAGTAGGATTACCAGAAGTCCTGATTTTCCCCGGACAGTCTGGTCTGGTTTTGCAGGCTTTGTCTGGATTCTGGTCCGGGCTGCTACTTGTCCGAGGTTCTCATAATTTTTACAAAAAATAACTTTTTCCCAATATTTAGGTAAAATCATGCAACGGGATTCATGACTAAAGGATTTAGAGTTTCAAAAGATTGATGAGGTAAAACGAGCATACAAACTAGTTGGCAACCCCAGTGTGTCAACAAGAAACCAACTTAACCTCTTCTCTTCCCTACTCCCCCTCACGTAGGCCTATTGTGCTACGCACTGTGCTGTAGGCAACACCGCACGTAGACTCCAGACTAATGTGTGGGCTGTCAGCTCCTCAGCTCCTCCTGTCTGCCCACATGTCAGCTCCCTCATTGCCCGCAATTCCTTTGTGCCCTGGAACCCAACTAAGTATCATACTTGGGAATAACGAATAGAAATTATAACGATTAGCGATATTCGTTAGTTTTTTCGACTAACTTCTATCACATTCGTTAGTTTTTAGTGAATTTCTGCTGTAGGCTAGGGAAGTAGCTATTACCGTAGGCAGCACGGTGAGACTTTAAGCCTGGGACCATGTTATTTTTTCATTTTGAGGCCCCTAGACCCCAAAAACACTGCTCATTAATTTTCATATATATATATATGTATATATACCTGTCCATAGGCGCGATAACTTTTGTGAAAAAGGTCCGATCTTGATGAAATTGGAACAAACGTGTAAAGCGTCATTCATGACTTCGAGTTTGAAAACCAGCAAGATTGGTTTACTCTAAGAAGGTTTTTTTCACAAAATAAAATTTATTTTCAAGATTTAACTGCTTTTTAATAATTATTTTTAAATTTCATTGTAAAAATTGAATTCAGCTTGAAAAAATCAAACAGTTTAGCATTTTGAATTATTATTCTACATCAATCCGTTGCTTATAAATTGGATGTGATGATATTGGATGTGCTAAACACAGTACGTTGTCCAACATTATTTTTAATTTTTCCGTCCAAAAAGTATATTTACCTTGATTTGATATATTTTTAAATACAATTCTGAACATATTCTCAATTGCATTTGCATGGGTCCCATCGCATATTGGGATATATGGTAACAAAGTGGTGGATAGAGCAGCGAAAACAGCTTCTGTCCAAAATCTGTCATATATCCCTTCATTTTTCGACATAAAAAACCTGTTTACATCAAAAGCTTACAAAAATTGGCAAATTAACTGGGACTTAACTTCAAAATTTAATGGAAATCGACTTTACCAACTGAAAAAATCTGTTTCTACCCCGCCATGGTTTAATTCCTGCTCAAAAAATAGAAGATTTATAACCTCAATTTGCAAAATGAGAATCGGCCATACACATACAAAAACCTCCATCTTTCCAAAATTCATGTGCTTCAAAATTCTATGTGTGATTGTAATAACGATTCGGCCAGTCTAGATCATTTAATTTTTGCATGCCCTCTAAATGACGAAGAATCAATAAATAAACTACTTTATTCAAGGAGCTTACTAAATTAAAAGTGAAATTTCTAGAGAACATATTAACATTATTGGAAGAAATGGATGAAAATGTTTGGGACTTGATTTTTGACTTTATAATTAATAACAACATTTCGATTTGATCAATGTGAAATTGTGACTTAAAATTTATTGTAATCATTATTGTAAATTGTTGTGGGCCTTTCTTGGGTAAACCCTAGGCCGTAATAAAGAAAAAAAATTCTGAAAAACAAATTCTGAACATAGGCTACGATAAAATTTTCAGGTGATGAATATTTTATTTGTGTTTATTGATCAAGGTTTTGCAGAAAATATATACTATATCAAAAAATACAAATTATTTTTAAATTTATAATAAAGTAAGTATGGGCATTTGGAGGGGGGGAAGTCTTGGTATAAAATGCCTGAAAATGTAGCATAATATATGGTATGTTTATAATGATGAGGATTTATAATATGTTTGATTAAAATTGGCTGGAGATTTAGGTCTGCTGCAACAGGGCTGTTTTAATTTAACTATAAAACTGACCATATGATTTTCGAATTTAATTTTTTCATGGGATTAAGTTAATTATTTGTTTTGAGTGTTTTGAATTCATTGATTGTATGTTTGTTGACATTTGTATACTATAACAAGATTTCATTTATTTAAAATTTAAAGACTGAGAATCATATAAAATACAAAAAGTGTTCTTATTACTAAGAAAACCAATGTATTCTCTTTTTTTATTTTACTGTAATCTAACAAGATTACAGTTAGGCTATTAAAAATTAAAAGACTAAGAATTATATAATACAAAAGTGTATGTATTAATTGATGAAACCAAAGTGGTCTCCATGTTAATTTTCTTCGTGTTTAAAGCTCATGAATGATTAAATATACGTTTTTAGTATATTGTTTACTTGACATATTCAAACAATACTTTCCTTCAAATAAGTTGAATGCTCACATATACAAAATAAATCCTATGGAAATTCACTGAGTATGCAGGTCTGCTGCGACGGGGGCATTAAAAACTACTGGAAATAACTTCTATTCAGTTATATTTTAGTTAACGAATAGATAGTATAATCGTTAATAGTTTTGGAGTCTAAATAGTTAGATTTTTGGACAGGCGGAAGTAGGCCTACCTCAAATACAAGTGTTCTTACGCGATCGGTGAGGGATGCGTGCGGCCGTGCAGGAAGCATAGAGGAAGTCAGCGCCCTTGATGACAAACAACGCGGGGGTTGGGGAAAGTCTAGTTGCTTTGGTATGCAGTGGCAGCCAATAAGCGGAGGGAAGGGGGAATTTTTGGTAATTTGTTATCTCTAAACATTGTCTTCAGTTAGTGTTTATTCTCTGAAAGGTGTGAAGTCATTTTTTCTGTGGTAGCAACCTGTGATACATGATTTAAGCTTTGTTAGTGTTTAGTTGTATTGTAGTTTAGTTGCTTGAATAATTTCGTAGTTTATTCATGTTGTTAGCCTCCTGAATCGTGTCTAGATTAGGCCTAATACTATAATAGGTTACTGTAACCTATTATAGTATTAGGCCTAATCTAGACACGATTCAGGAGGCTAACAACATGAATAAACTACGAAATTATTCAAGCAACTAAACTACAATACAACTAAACACTAACAAAGCTTAAATCATGTATATCAGGTTGCTACCACAGAAAAAATGACTTCACACCTTTCAGAGAATAAACACTAACTGGAGACAATGTTTAGAGATAACAAATTACCAAAAATTCAAACAACTAAAATAAAAATAAAATAATCATAACCGTCCTTATCATTGACCGAATAAGGTTTTATTCCGTCAACGATTCAAAAAGTAATCCTCAAGGTTACTCTGGGTTTCAACCACAAAGTGGTCCATTTTCAAACCTAGTTGTTGTGTTAATAGTTTTATTGTTTTATTTCAGTGATGGTTAAAGTTAAGTAATAGTTTTAATAAGTTATGAAGGTGAATAGTTATAACTGTCCGAAAACTAACTTTATTTTCTATCAGTTAGTTTTTTAACTGACTAATAACTTCTGTCAGTTACTTTTTTAACTAACTAATAACTTCTAACTAGTTAGAATTTTTTACTAACTTTCCCAACTATTCAAGGATTACCTTATTGCTCTCTCCGAGGATTTTCATGGCTTGATGACAGCCCCAAACTGCCTTAGAGGTGAAGTCAAATCTGTCAAATGCCATCAGTGCAGCTCTTCTATCTGAGTTCATGTATATGGTGTGGCCTTTGAGGCCACGATCCACACACATTCTCGCACACTCAGACAATGCAACAACCTCTGCTTGGAATACGGTAGCCAGTTTCTCCAGGCTTATGCAGCAATGCAACTTGGGTCTGACGGTCTGGCACCATATATCTCTGTCCCAGTTCCAATGGCTTTTTCGAGGCATCCATATACCAGATGATGCCCCTCTTCACGGGTATCTAAAGGTCTACCTCCCCAGTGACCCGATTAGAGAGGTAAGGGGTAGGCCTACATACAACTGGGTTTCCCCAGGTTCCCAGAAGGCTCCATTAAGGACACTGAATATTATTAGGCCCCCAGTGCCATGAGACTCTCAGCAAGGATCACGAAACACTTTAGTCTAAGGCCCGCTAGTGCCTAGGCAACTCACCCACGGGACAAATGCCCAGGCACCTTGCTTGAGCCTCCGGGTCCAGATGCCACCCCTACCTAAGCAAGGGCTCATCCTGAACCAGTTTTGGCTCATTCAGGTACTGGTAGTGCTGCTGCCCCCTACCAGGGAATCATTCGGGATTTTCGAGCCTAGATCTGCCGGGATCAGCGCATCAGGGCCACGAACGTGAACGGTGCAACCTTCGGTTACACAGGGCAGCACATTAACTTTTGTATTGTCTCTTCCCGGATGGTTTTGGGCACCAAAACTGGCGCCCCTGGGTGTGAAGATGTATCCTGGTTCCAATCTACGCAGCTCCCTGGCTGTCCAGAATATACCTGCACCCCCTTGGCCCCAAGTTATAGACTGCTTAACTGCAGCAGCCCGCGTATAATTATTTTTGGCTTAGAGCTCCTTTCTTTAGATAAGTGTTTGTATAGAAGATAATTGTAAGGGAAATGTGGAAGATTTCATATATTTTTAAGGGTGTCAAATGCATTTTTACTGATAAGTTCTAAATCTCAACATTGGTTGTCACAAGAATCTAATTTAGAGAATCATATCTTGATTTTTATTATAGCCACAATTCGTGATAATGAAATTGGCTACTATTCTTACATGTTTGTCAGTTCCATTTATTTTTTTACCATTGATTATTACTTGTCTAGGAGGCCTTTTAAGCTTTTATTTTCTCTGAAAAGAGAGCACTGTTGACATCAAAATGGCTGATATGGCAGAATCATAGGTTGATGCATTTGTTTTATAAATCGTTTCATTTCCAGGGTAATGAAAGTTCCTTGCCGATGGAGCTGTGCTCCAATTGTAAGTATATCCTTTTTTCTATTGATTTAATACAAGGTGTCCATAAAAAAACTCCGGGATTTTAAAAATTAATATATTAATAACTATAGAAAATAACAGAATGTGGTTAATTTCTCTGAAACGAGTAGCACATCAAGTTTTATTCAACAATTGGGAATGTTTTCGTCAAGAGGAGGCAGTGCTGCGGAGCGTTAAACTTGAAACAACGTAACGCGGCTGTCAGTGCTGTCTGGATTGCTGCGATACGGCAACGCCGCAACAAAAGGCTCAATGCGGTATTTGGCTAAAAGAAACTAAATCTGTTGTTACGGGACAAAAAAATTTCGAAAATTCGTGATATTAACCATCTAAGGCAACGAATAATCATTGTGTGGCAGTCATCCCCCACATCTGGCTAGGTCATGGGAAGATGTGGAATACCATTTTGACGTATACCGTACCACTAACTGAGCTCAAATTTAACTTTATTACATTGCTAAAAAAAACTTGAACATGCAACCTTTCCAATCATAGCCTATATTAAACATTTATATAAGTTTTTTACTTCATTAAAATATTTTACCCCAAAACCCCGAAATTCTTTTATAGACACTTTATATTAGATTAAATTATATAGATTAAATTGTATTCATTCAGATTTGTTCAACCAAGAATCACAGGAATTGTTTGAATTTGAATTTTCTGTTTTAACTTAAATTTTTATTTTATATGTTGGATTAATCACTTTACTAAGTGAGGTAAATGTTAATATTAAGGCTAAACATCCCAGAAAAAGTTGTGTTTCTGGCCCGATAGATAGCAGCACCTCTGTGGCAAATTTGTATTAAAGATAATATGCAAAGTTATTGACCGATTTTTGTTTTGTAAGTTTTGTTGTATATAACATGAACAAGAAATGTACGCTATATGGGTAAAAAAATTTTTAGTTATTTAATAAAAATATTTTAGAGAAGAATACGATTACTATCATCATTTTTCTAAATCGCAGGTAGTCATTTTGTAAACAAAAATTTTAAAATAATTTTGACGTTTTCAGATTTGAAATCGGTCAAATGGTCGCATCGGAATCGTTTTTTAAAGATATTACCATTATTTCTCTCACGCCCGCGCCGCCCCCCCCCCCCCCCCCCCAGCGCACCGCCATACCACCCGGCCGCTCTGACGCGCGGCGCTGCTATTTAGTATCGTTCGTCATAGTGATGGGACAAACGACTGATTTTAACCATCCGATGGTTCATCCGATGGTTTTTCTTTCATCCGATAGTTTTCAGATGGATGATTCATCCGATGTTTTTCCTGTGTATTGGGGTGGGGAGCGGATTGGCTCGCGCTGTGTGCGGAGATGGGAGGAACTATCCGACTAGTGGATGATGGATGAAAAAACCATCTGTTCGCGAGCCTGATTCAGATGGATAGTTTTCATGGGTTTTGTGGCGTATCCATCCGGATAAAAATATATACTGTCGAGCCGCTGAGCAGATGGTTCACCTGCAAATGGATAAATGAATAATTTTTTAACCTTAAACATTTTGTATTTAGGTTGAAGTATTTAAATAAGGTAAAAGATTAACCTATTGGTGCTAACATAGGTTGTTTTATCTTTGGCGCAAATACTCGGCAATTAACAGAACAGTTTCAGTAATTAAATAACTGACTCGTAGTTTTCAAACGAATGAAAATAAGGGACGAATTGTTTCAAAATTGAATGAAAACATAGACGGATGGTTTTGAGGTAGATGGATAATAATGCCGTTCAGTTGATTCGCTTGCGAACTAATGGATGATTCATCCGGATGAAAATTGAAGTAACCATCTGATAAATCGGTTGGAGCGCAACAACTGGATGAATCGTTTGTTTCTATCGGATAGTTCCCATCACTAGTTCGTCAACTCAGTAGTCGCATTCGCACTCTGGCCGGGCACACTAGACCAGACTCTTGTAATTAATCCTCTGATTACAAGGAAGATGATTTATGAAATTATCTAGGGGTTCATTGTTCAATATTAATATTACCACAAACAAAATTACCATTATTTTTGTTGCTTTAAAACACCATGTTAAATTAAATGATTAATTAGTTAAGTCACTTGTTTAAAATAAAAGTTACCTTTCAGTACATGAAAATGATAAATAAATAAACAATAATTACTGCAAAAGACCTTCATTTACTTAATGCACAAAATGCACAGTATAAAAATATACAGGAAACATGTTTACAAATGTTACTTGACTTAGGCTATTTGCCCCTTGATGTTTTCGGCTCGAATTCGAAAAGTCGACAGGTGGGGGGAGAGCCCAATGAGTCACCCGGCCCTGCATCCGTTTCGTGTTTCCCGCGCGCTCATATTCCATTTATTAAAAATATATATAAAACATGATACCGATTTAACCAATAGACCGATATTTAGTGTGTAAAATTAATTAAAAATTATTGTCTACAAAATGACTACCTGCAAATGTTTACAAGGATATATGTTACGTTGAGGAATTGGAACAGGGTGGTGGCACTATTTCTCTCCATACACAACTATTTCTAGGTAATGCATTTATAAATCTGCCCTATTATTTTACCGGTTACAATTGCAACAGTTTATTTTCCCTATTCTTAAGTATAACTCAGGTATGCAACACTGTTTTGGTTACAAAGTACATATTAGGTTTAGGAATTATCGTAGAATTAACAACAGCTGTTGATGCTTAGCTAAAAAAAGAAACAACAGCAGACGTGTTGAAATCCCAGTGTTTTTAAATGGCAGATATTTTTTGTTATTTATCATTTTCTAGTGGATTTTGACATAATCTGCTGTTTTTACCGACCCCTGAAGCTAAGTCCTTTAATTTGAACCCTCCCCCATCATCCTACGACCTGCCAAACTTTCAAAATTTTTATTAAAAAATTGCTTATAGAATTATTAATATAGATAGATAGATTGTCCAAGCATAAGCATACAAGCAAACATTGGTCGTACACAAGAGTATAAGATTATAGGTTAACTTTCAATCTAATCTACACGTAATATGTTTATTCCAAATTGAAACTAGCAACTGTAACGTGGTTGAAAGCCTAATTCATAGTCAATGGAAGTTGTATTTCAATTAGCTTGAAACAGCTGTTATTGCTTCTGCTCTTTAAAACTGCGTGAACCAACTATCATTCAGTGAAGCTAACTAATCTGCTTCGATTATTGAAGCAGAACATCGTCCATTTGATTTTAAAGAACTCCGTTGTCTTTATTCCGAAATGGTTGTATATGTATAAATACAGGTAGGTTTTCTACCTGTTGTTTTTGACAGAGATTATTTGGTTTTGTTGGTGAATCAGTCGGACTAGAAGCACACAAAATCATGACGTGTTTGTTATTTTCTATTATTGTCATCATTTTAGAGGCAATTTAACAATTTATATGAATTACGAACTTGAAATATAGAACATAGTCAAATAAAACTACCCTATAGCCTTTTAAAGAGCAACACAGTTCTTCCGTACTTTTAAAAGTAGTTTTTAACACATTTATTTATACATTTAAGCAAAGATAAACATATATTTTTCATATTTAGCATAAGAAATTTCAGAAAAAATACTCTGAATGTGTTGACATTGATCTCTTTAATTACTGCAGTACCCAATCTTAAATCTATTTTCGTGTAAAGTTTAAGACTTGGCAGTTAGAACCCTAATGTTCCAAGCCCTCGAAATATCATTATAGCTTAATAATAATAATAATAGATGTAACATATTTTAGCAAGAAATTCAAATTCGTCATCATTATTTTTTGAAACACGTGGGCCATGGAGAGCATAAAAGTTTAACAAAATAACGTTACCAATAACAATAATTAACAGGCGAAGAAACAAACTCGTAAGAAGAATCATGGTAACTAATAACCGAGAGCACATGGATGGAAGGGCGGGAAGTCATCATCCACCACAAGGAGTGTTTGTACGACGAGCAACGGCTGAGCCGCGTGGTGGGGGGAGAGCTACAGTGAGTCACCTCCGGCCGGCCCTGCACTGCATAATTTTTTTGTCTCCCGCGCGCTATCTCATTAAATTTATAAAAATTGATACCGATTGAACCACTCGGGCGATTTTAAATATTAAAATTTTAAAATTAATTAAAAATTATTGCCTACAAAATGACTACCTGCGATTTGCATATTTCTTTTTGTAACATGAATATCTTGTTATTATTTTTTTAACCAGCAACTTAATAAAAAATATGCCTGAATAGCGTGAATCATAATCTTATTTTGTTTACAAATCGGTTTATCAAATTAACATCGGACGAAAATTCCACCAATAAACTTTAATACAGTATGACTTCATTTTGGTGCTGCGACGTGGTGGCAGAATTTATAACTAACCCTGGGATGTTTAGCCTTAAGTGTGAAGTTTATATTTTTAATTTAAGGCAAAAAGTTATGCTTGTGTTATCGTTCCCGCAGAAGACAGACTGACCAGACCCACCCCCACCCACAGATGGACAGTCCATATGGGGGTGATTCCATGTACATAATCCAGTATTCTTCTGTTTAAAATATGTATTATTTTTGGAATAAACTTATTTGAATTGAATTGAATTTAATATTGGCGACTCTTGGTGAAAACATTTGTAACCTACCGTAACTGGCTTGTGTAATATTGTTATAGCACCATGTACGTGTTACATGGATTTCGCATCCCGCTACTGAGGTAGACCTCAGCACTGGACTCTTCAGGATCACCCTCCAAATTGTTCATTGCTAAAGCTTTAAAACACATTTACAAAACCAAAAAGGCCTAATTAAAATTATATTTTGATCAATTTAGGTCTAATTTTAAGTGAAATTAGTTTTATATTATTCAAATAAACCTTTTTTGCTTAGTAAGATAATTTATTATCACGGTCAGTATAACATGCAGTCGATATATATATATATATATGTCTCCCAACAACAATAAAACATGAAAACAGTAAATTGTGCCTCTATGCCGATGATTCAAATGTATTGGTTTCTGGTAAATCCATAAATGAAATTGAAATTGCAGCCCAAAACAACCTCATGTTGATTAAAGAATTTTTGACAAACAATAAATTAATATTCAACGTAGATAAAACCAATTTTATATCGTTGTGCACAGCACAAAAGAAAAACTCTAATCCTTCTATAAAATTAGAAAATGTCCCAATAACTCAAGTACAAGAGATAAAATTTTTAGGGTTAATATTAGATGAAAATTTATCCTGGACAATCCATATTCATAAGCTGAAAAATAAAATTTTCTCTGGTCTTTATGTATTGACTAGATTGTCTAAATATTGCTCATTGGATATACTATTAAAAGTCTATCACGCTCATATAAACTCACATATTACTTTTGGGATTGAGTTATATGGTGCGGCCAATATTCAAAATTTGGGAAGTATTTTAGTTCTCCGAAAAAAGAGCCATTCGGATAATGTTAAATTTAGGCCCCAATTAATCAGCTAAACCACATTTTTCTCAATTAAATATTCTCACTGTATTCGGACTATACATTTTTAAAACTATTATGAGTGTCAAAACATCTTCAGATACATTGCCGAATTTAGGAATGAACCATGATTACAACACCCAAAATAAAAATTATCCAGCCATTCGTGGTCATAACCTGGAGTTTTATAACAAAAAGCCTACTGCTGCAGGGACAAGTTTTTTGTATCACCTTCCGAAGGAAATATATGTAATAGAGAACATAAAACCATTTAAAAAGAAACTTAAAATGTTTTTGATAGAAAAATCTTTTTATTCCATTAAAGAATTTTTTGGTGAGCATTGAAATGAAATGCAAATGTATTTTTTTTAAGTTTTAATATTTATTTTAAGCTAGTATTTAGTTTATAATTGACGCCATTCTGTATTTATACATTGTTGTTATAAATCATGAATAGAGTATTTCTCTCTCTCTCTCTTTAGTTGGGCGAGGGATTAAGGTGGATGTTGTTCTCTGTTGGGATTCTTATGTATGATTTAAGAAAAGACATTAGGTGATCAACCCTCTGGATATTTTTACCTTTATAAAATTACAAATTAATTGAAGAATTAATTGCTAACCAAACAGAATGTTAATGCACTAACCTATTTCCGGAAAATATATCAGTGGCATATTTAATTGGCAGTTTATTTTGAATTTTTGATTGATTTTGTTATTTTGTGGTTTAATATAAGAAATTTTTCCTTAATGTTAACTTTTATGGAAACAGATTTGATTTTTTTTTTAGTTCATCCAAATACTTAATAATAGAGTGAACACCTATTGAAAAGATAAGCAACGCATTCATATGAACACTGTAAATCAAGTTGTGAACTGTTGTTAAGTTAGCTAAATTATTGAGGAGTAAAATATGCTTCTTTTAAGTCACTCAAACTATTAAATAATTTTCTCTTACAGTCGATGCTGATGAAATTAGGAGGTTAGGAAAGAGGTTTCGTAAGCTTGATCTTGACAACTCAGGAGCTCTGAGTATAGACGAGTTCATGTCTTTGCCTGAGCTTCAACAGAATCCGCTAGTACAACGTGTGATAGATATATTCGATGAAGATGGAAATGGGGAGGTAGATTTTAAAGGTAAGTGAATTAATTCCACAGCCATGTTAGACTCCTCAATTATGTCTGATTTATTCATTAATTTATAATTTATTTATATTTATATTTTCACCTATTCATTTTCAGTAATTTTTTGTACCAACTGTGAATGTATGGGGGTTTTATGAAACCTTGTTGCTGAGGATGTTAAGCTTTGTTTATAAGGCACAAACTCTTTGAATAAAAAATGCAATGTAATTGAATTTGGATGTAATATTTTAAGCATAAATTCTAAAATTTACTGAACAACTTTTTTTGTAATAAGAACGAGCTATTATCAAACATATTTATATATTTTTTTAAGAATTGTTTTGGAGACTGTACACACAAACTATTTTAACCATAGTTTTAAAGTGTTTTTGCTGTAATTAACTTGAGTCTATTGCAATTTTACTTAATAAAAAAAACTTCACCAGCAGCAGCTGTTTGCTGAATTTTTTTATTACCGTATCTAAAATAGGAACTAAACTTGAGCTCCATCTCAAACTATGAAGGATACTTTTTGTTTTAAAGTATAAAGAATTCTTTGACTGAGAACTGGTTTTTATGAAATTTAAGGTTGTACATAAAATTATCACTAAAACTATTAACTACAACTATTTAACTAAAAAAAATAGCGCCCTTCATAGCTACTCATAGTTGGCCCTCTTAGCTACTGCCAGATCTACTTTCATTTTTAACATTTTTGGAAAATCATTGGTGAGGAATATTAAAGATGGTAGCACAGTTCTACATACAAAATAATTAGTTGAAGTAAATTGTCTGAATTCTATTTTAATTTCTCTCATTACAATAACACCATTTAAAAGGAATACTACTATAAGAACAATGTGTAATGAGTGTTTTTGTGGCTATTTCTATTTCTGTTGTTTATTGCACGTGAGTGGGGGCCAACACTATTTATCATTCTTCTCACATTTAGAGAATTACAAACAGTTATTTATTTCCTCTTTTAATAGCCATAAATAATGAAATTTTTTCAGTTGCCTTGGGTCACCAGTTCTTGCAATGAACTTGAATTTTTTTATTTTTATGGTATGAAACTGTAACAGAAGCAGATTTTTACAAGCAATCAGTAAAGTAAATTTGACCCAAACCAGTGTTACTAACTTCAAAACATAAAGTAACAAATCGGTATTCTTACAGAGTTCATTCAAGGAGTGTCACAATTCAGTGTGAAAGGAGACAAAGAATCAAAACTGAGGTTCGCGTTCCGAATCTACGACATGGACAATGATGGGTTCATCTCCAATGGGGAACTGTTTCAGGTATAAATTTAAGGGTCTTTCGTTTGAAAAGCAAAATTGTAATGTCTAAAGTGTATGGCTAGGCATTTATAAAGAGAGCAAAGACAAAATTTGTTCTTAACAGGTATTGTGTCCATTAACCTTTTTAAGGCCGACAGCCGTAATAGGCCCCCGCGGCAAAAACTACGTTCAAGGCCGGCGGCCGTAAAAGGCCCTCGTAGCAAAAACTACGTTTGTGGCTGTAATAGGCACCCGACCACTTCTCCCCATTTACTGGCTGATTGTGTTTTCCAAACGCCACAAAACTTGATATTCCCATGTAGAGGATGGGCTTCATGAATAAAAGCAAATATTGCCGTTTTATCCTAAATTTCCTTGTCTGTATAGATTTTGAAGCCATGATCGTCAGCTGGCTATGTGATAGTTTTGTTGTTTTTTTAATTTTCATGTTTTGTTGATTATGTGATGAGGTTATTGTTTTAACCGACCATATATCATTTATTAAATGAGTTGTGTGTGTTTGACTTGTGTTTTCAAAGACGAATGAGCCAAGTTAAATAACCTATAAACGAAATCACCCTTCTGTGTGCAAATAACATGGCATCTGCCTTTTAGGTTTAAAACAGCATAGTGCCAATTTTTACACTACCCGTTATAGTTGTATTATAAATTAAGGTAGGTATTTCAAAATTGGCATGCTAGCTGTAAATAAGATATATACTTCATAGCTATGAATATTTTTTGGATGTAAAACAAATTTACTTATACATTTTATATACACGGTCAAAGTGGAAAAATATAAATTGGCTAATTACAATTTTTTTACATATATTTGTAAAACAAATTGCTTTCTTATAACTTCATGATCTATTCTAGTGCATTTTAAAGCCCATTTAATTAGGAACAATTTAAAAGAATTATTAGTATCTGATAAAAAAAGTGTAAATTATAGCTCTCTAACTAAAACTATGCACCCACATGAGAAATGGCTTGGCCTTTTTCGCAAGTACAGTAGAGCGCCGATTATCCGAACGTCGATCATCCGAACCGTCGGTTAACCGAACGCCGTAATAATTTATATTTTGAACATGATTCTCAAGCAATTCAAATTCGCACGCCAACCGAAACTCCCGTTGCGCCGGGATATCAATGTATTCTGATAGATTTCTTAATAAAATTAAGTGAATAACTTTTGTTTGATCATTTTTTAGCCTTTTTACTATTAAGAATTACATTACATATATAATTTTAAAATGTTGTCTTTTCATGTTCGATTATCCGAATATTCAGTTATCCGAACACCCCTTGTCCCCAATTAGTTCGGATAATCGGCGCTCTACTGTACCACAGTTTGGGAGCTGGCCTGTTTTGCAAGTACTACATAATTATTTCTGGCCTTAAAAGGGTTAATAAGAGCTGTTTGGATTTTTATTTTAAGATTTTTCACATAGAGTTTATATTTATGCAGTCCTTTGTCAGTGCTTCGAAAACCTCAATGCTCAATTTGTAGGAATTGACAAGGCTAAAACAAACATTTACTGGGAAGTGTAAAAAGATCCCTCCCTTTTCTCATTCTTTCCCCATTAAAAAAATGTTTGTCTGTGGCAAGAGTTAGGTTTAAAAAGTCACATTTTATTGGACTCAAACTTTTTAATAAATGAAATGAAAATCACTAAAGTATCAATTAGATGTAAAAAAAAATTTTTTAATGACTAACCTTGTGCTTTTTCATCGAGCTTTTTGACGCTCAGCTGGAGAGTAAAGCTCATCTTTTGAGCAGAAATTTCTTACTTAATTCCCATTGATTGTGCTAGATCATCTGATCATCGTCGCCAAATACATGCTGTGGTGTCTTCAGTGTAATCTTTGCTAAAAATAATACTAACACAGTAATTTGTGATAATTAACTTACCCTTATTACCTATATCGATGTCTCTCTTGGCGATATTACTCCAACCAATTACACGGGATCATCTTTTGCGGTAAATTTGCTACCGCCTATTATGCTCAATCGTCTTAAAGAAAATTGTTTAATACTGCCAATAAATTCAAAATTATGGTTTATTTTAAAGCTCGAAAATTCAAGAAAAAGGTCTTAAAAAGTATTCTGCCTTAATTTGATTTCTGGCTAGTACTATAGTAGAAGAATTAATTCAACTATTAAGCGAGAGAGGGAGGGTAATTTACATACCTATCATTCACCAGCAACAGGCTGATCCCTCAAAGTCACAAGGAATCCCAGAATCTACAAAAATTCTAAAGTCAAAGTGTCCCTAACTAGTGGACAATCAACCAACTTTTAGAATAAAAACCAAACTACAGTAAACTGAATCACTCATTCAATAGGAAATGAGGTTGTGACGAAAAACAATAATGCTCCAGCCAAAGAGTATTTTTTTACTTTCTCCCCCCTATAGGCCTACATAGTATATGGTAGAGGTGTGCGGATAGTGAATTTTTGGATCGGATCGGATTCGGATCGGATAGCTTATGTTCGGATCGGATTCGGATCGGATAGCTTATGTTCGGATCAGTTTCGGATCGGATAACAACAGGTTCGGATCGGATAATACCGGATTCGGATATTTACGGCGCGGCGTAATGAGCAGATCTAAATTTTCTCATAAGCCTAAGGTAATTGCAAGGAACTACCATATTATCCTAATGTGTAAGGTAAGATTTGCCTTGATAGGGTTGTGGTATTGATTGTTGTGATATATTGTTTCCAATATAGGCCAAATGTAAATTATTAAAGTATGCAAAGGATCATCTAAATATCTGTTAAGAATTTAGAAATTCATTGATTCCCCTTAAGCATAGGTAGTATATAATTGAATAAGCTTATTAGGCCTAAATCAATTTCATGATTTGCAACTTAAAAAATCCTTTTTCAATGCAACCTAAATTTGTCCACTATTAGGCCTCTGTCTTTTTTGTTCTTTTCCTTATTTGATCAGGGACTAGGCCTAAGTGACTAGACAAAAGAATTAAATATAAAACTTGAAACACCAATCACCTCATATTTGAAGAAAGCTTTACATTTTTATTTATGAATTGATGCCTGACAACCTAGATTTTGATTCACTACCCAATAATACTAAAAAAACAAAATAAGTCTGAGCAGTAAACTTAACCAAAATTTCAAGATAAGTTTCAAATGTTGTAAGTTTCAGTATTAAAGCTTGGTCATTTAATTAGAACAAAGGTCTATTTGTTTTATATCACAAACAACAAGCAAACTCACTAATTATTTTCATAGACGTAGGTTGTCAAGTCGCATTGTACTGTTATCTAAGAATGTCCATTTTAATCACGTATTGAAAATACGGCCGGCCGGCTTTGACGAGGCGTAAATCGTCAAAGATTAATATTACAGCAAAATAAAAACTTATTTGTGATCGTTCAACTCTCTATTTCTAGCTAGGTAATTGTTTAATTGATAAATAAAGTAATCTGGCGATTGAATAAAAGACGTTCTTGAGTTAATTCAGCTTTTAAGCAGACGACATTCAAAAATGAGGTGAGATGGAACGACAAAACAATGAATGAACAGGTTCGCCAAATCTTTGACAGCCCAAAATTATTGTAGGCTTTTTATTTTATCGTATCAACAGGCCACTTAAGATATTTACGGCCTGAAATAGTCGTACGAAACATCAACACGACTATTTATTTATCGGGTATTTACGGGATATTTCGTTTTCGAAATTCAAGACGACTGTTGGACTGTCGACACTGCCGGTCAATGGCGAACACTGATTTGTCTTGATTGCGATTCTCCCTCATACCAATCGATGTTTCTTTCGGTAACGAATACTAATCGAGACAGAACTATTATAGGATGTACTACTACTTGTTAACTGATTTAATGCTAAGATACAAGAATTTATCTTAAGAAAATGTTTGTTATCGTGTCGGGTATTGCGCAGTAATCTGATCGTATACAACGATCTCGATCTGATCACGAGTATTCACGAGTCGCAATATCGGCAACCGAAATACATCGCTTGATGCATACCACTACATAATCGCATCGTGTTGAGGCGTGTTGTTGGCCGCTATCGCAACCGTCGCATTTCAAAGCGTCGTCTTTGCTCCGCGATGTTTTCTGTCACTAATGTACTTTCGTCGGCAGTGACTTCTTTTGTTTGGAAGACACTTGAAAATTTGATCTTTCTTTACAATTTACCCAAAAAAATGCAGTCTATCCGATAGAGTCGGATATCTAGTCAGTCTTACCGGATAGTTATTAAACCCTCGGATCGGATTCGGATATCCGATCCGATCCGAATCCGATCCGAGTTTTCGGATATCCGCACACCTCTAGTATATGGAGAAAGTATTGTTTTCGTAAAAATTTTTGAATTTGAATTGTTAGTGGATATATTTGTTTTAGTGCTCCCTGAATCCAAAAACGTGGTTTTTGGCGTGGTGTCTGTCTGTCTGTGTGTGTGTGGATGTATACAAAGCTAGAGACGACACCAGTGGACCGATTTTCATGAAATTTGGCATAGGTATAAAGCCGTGGTATCTCCAGGTGTATTTTACATTTTTTTTGAATTTTTGATTTTTAAGGGTATTTACCCCATAAAACCCATAAAAATTACAAAAATCCAAATTTCTCAAAAACGGCTCTAACGATTTTGATAAAAATTTTATGATTTTTAGTGCTTAGGATGACAAACAAAATGACACCACCCGCATGTCTGTAAAAATTCAGGTTCAGACGTTATAGGGGTTTAAGTGTTATAAAATTCATATTTTTCAAATTTCACAAAATCTGTGACCTCTAAAGAAAATATACTTGCAACCATTAAATTTGACTTGAAAAACTAAATAGTATTTTGAATCATTAGTTTACGTCAACTGGTTGCGGAGATAATTGATATTTTAGTTCGGCGGTAAACGCAGTACGTTGTCCAATGTTATTCTTATGACAAATGTTTAAAAACCAATATCTCCGTTATTTACTAACCGATTTTGATAACATTTGGTATTTATTTGTGTGATAATTAATTGTTATTTGTTTTATTTCACTAACTATGTTTTCTGGTTTTAAATAACTCGAAGGGAGAAAGTATGTGTCAGTTTCCTGATACCGTTTATTTTATGAGCCAATGAGTATGTTACATTTTACTTAGAGGTATCTTAACCCTTGAGAGGGTGCTTCACCGGTAAAACGGCAGCGGGCGCATGGGGAGTTTCACTTTGCAACATTAAATTACAGTAGAACCCCTCATATCAGGCCACCTCGGGACCGAGCGAGCCTTGGCCGGATAACAATTTGGCCGGATAAACCAACCTACTATAATTACGGCCATTTGCACCAATTTAATCTTTCGTAACTGATAAATAAAGTCTTAAGTAGTAAAATACTCACTTAGGGTTATTAAGTACACAAACTTTGTAAAACCAATAGAAAATTATTTACTGTAAAACAAAATTAAATTACGGAATAATAGTTCACAAAAATATTCGCTGCAGTACAGTACTGTAGGCTTCATTATAATTGTGGTACATTATGAATAAAGAAAACTCATATTGATGTTAAATAAAGATGAATGTAAAAAGTTTCTTACAATAAGTTGGTTTTAAAGATTATTAGGCCTTAAAAGTCAATAATTTTCTCACAGGTTACTATCTCAACTAACTATGTTATTTTCATAAAAATACAATGTAAACAGATGTACCGTGAGAGCATTCAAATCGCAACGAGTCATCGCGTGCGTCTACGCGTACGTAAACCGCGGGAAATATATTTTAGTATTTACTTCCAGGAAGCGGCCGGATAAACCGAGGATCGGTAAATCCGAGGCCGGATATGAGGGGTTCTACTGTACATAAATTTTACCCATTTTACATGTTTTAAAACGAAATATTGTATTTAAATGTAGACAAATTTCATTAGGAATCCCATTTCGTCGTTGATACAATCAATTGTTCAACTTAATAGGTGTAATAATTCAATTGAACACAGTAAGTAATTTTCAAGTATGGAATAGGTAACACTGTCTGTGTTACGGGGGGGGGGGGGGGGGTCTGGGTGTTTGTGGGGTCAGGTTGCTCCTCAAACTGACACGGTATCACTGAATTGCAAATAACAAGGTACCAAGGGGGCGTGGGAAGGGCTTTTCGTTTGAAAAGCAAAATTGTAATGTCTAAAGTGTATGGCTAGGCATTTATAAAGAGAGCAAAGACAAAATTTGTTCTTAACAGGTATTGTGTCCATTAACCTTTTTAAGGCCGACAGCCGTAATAGGCCCCCGCGGCAAAAACTACGTTCAAGGCCGGCGGCCGTAAAAGGCCCTCGTAGCAAAAACTACGTTTGTGGCTGTAATAGGCACCCGACCACTTCTCCCCATTTACTGGCTGATTGTGTTTTCCAAACGCCACAAAACTTGATATTCCCATGTAGAGGATGGGCTTCATGAATAAAAGCAAATATTGCCGTTTTATCCTAAATTTCCTTGTCTGTATAGATTTTGAAGCCATGATCGTCAGCTGGCTATGTGATAGTTTTGTTGTTTTTTTAATTTTCATGTTTTGTTGATTATGTGATGAGGTTATTGTTTTAACCGACCATATATCATTTATTAAATGAGTTGTGTGTGTTTGACTTGTGTTTTCAAAGACGAATGAGCCAAGTTAAATAACCTATAAACGAAATCACCCTTCTGTGTGCAAATAACATGGCATCTGCCTTTTAGGTTTAAAACAGCATAGTGCCAATTTTTACACTACCCGTTATAGTTGTATTATAAATTAAGGTAGGTATTTCAAAATTGGCATGCTAGCTGTAAATAAGATATATACTTCATAGCTATGAATATTTTTTGGATGTAAAACAAATTTACTTATACATTTTATATACACGGTCAAAGTGGAAAAATATAAATTGGCTAATTACAATTTTTTTACATATATTTGTAAAACAAATTGCTTTCTTATAACTTCATGATCTATTCTAGTGCATTTTAAAGCCCATTTAATTAGGAACAATTTAAAAGAATTATTAGTATCTGATAAAAAAAGTGTAAATTATAGCTCTCTAACTAAAACTATGCACCCACATGAGAAATGGCTTGGCCTTTTTCGCAAGTACAGTAGAGCGCCGATTATCCGAACGTCGATCATCCGAACCGTCGGTTAACCGAACGCCGTAATAATTTATATTTTGAACATGATTCTCAAGCAATTCAAATTCGCACGCCAACCGAAACTCCCGTTGCGCCGGGATATCAATGTATTCTGATAGATTTCTTAATAAAATTAAGTGAATAACTTTTGTTTGATCATTTTTTAGCCTTTTTACTATTAAGAATTACATTACATATATAATTTTAAAATGTTGTCTTTTCATGTTCGATTATCCGAATATTCAGTTATCCGAACACCCCTTGTCCCCAATTAGTTCGGATAATCGGCGCTCTACTGTACCACAGTTTGGGAGCTGGCCTGTTTTGCAAGTACTACATAATTATTTCTGGCCTTAAAAGGGTTAATAAGAGCTGTTTGGATTTTTATTTTAAGATTTTTCACATAGAGTTTATATTTATGCAGTCCTTTGTCAGTGCTTCGAAAACCTCAATGCTCAATTTGTAGGAATTGACAAGGCTAAAACAAACATTTACTGGGAAGTGTAAAAAGATCCCTCCCTTTTCTCATTCTTTCCCCATTAAAAAAATGTTTGTCTGTGGCAAGAGTTAGGTTTAAAAAGTCACATTTTATTGGACTCAAACTTTTTAATAAATGAAATGAAAATCACTAAAGTATCAATTAGATGTAAAAAAAAATTTTTTAATGACTAACCTTGTGCTTTTTCATCGAGCTTTTTGACGCTCAGCTGGAGAGTAAAGCTCATCTTTTGAGCAGAAATTTCTTACTTAATTCCCATTGATTGTGCTAGATCATCTGATCATCGTCGCCAAATACATGCTGTGGTGTCTTCAGTGTAATCTTTGCTAAAAATAATACTAACACAGTAATTTGTGATAATTAACTTACCCTTATTACCTATATCGATGTCTCTCTTGGCGATATTACTCCAACCAATTACACGGGATCATCTTTTGCGGTAAATTTGCTACCGCCTATTATGCTCAATCGTCTTAAAGAAAATTGTTTAATACTGCCAATAAATTCAAAATTATGGTTTATTTTAAAGCTCGAAAATTCAAGAAAAAGGTCTTAAAAAGTATTCTGCCTTAATTTGATTTCTGGCTAGTACTATAGTAGAAGAATTAATTCAACTATTAAGCGAGAGAGGGAGGAGGTAAGGAATAAGGCGCGTGAGGTACGGAGCAGGACACGACTGCCGACACCCATTATGCCTATATATTTTAATTAAAAAAAACACGTGCAGAGGAAAACTCCACAAGCGCCCGCTCAAGGGTTAAAAACTATACTCACGGGTTTTTGGCTGATCTTTGTTTCTGTGATGGACATGCTTGTTCCTTGCAAACGATAAGTGTAATTTCCCTCCCCCTCCCCCACCCCTGCTTGATAGTTAAATTAATCCTAACATAACTTTTCATTCCTGAAAATAACTTTAAATATATTGGCTAAAAGTTGAATATAATCATTTTCATTCTGTTTGCATACGATATAGTGTTTCACTAGCAGTTGATGTTCCCAATGATGGTGCTTGTAAATATTACAAGCAGCATTGTAACTAGCAGCACAAAAAATAAAGTATTTGAGTTAAATCCAACTTAAATGCCTCCAAAATTTAACATGATTGCTAAAAATAGCATTACCAAACTAAGACTTTCATTTTTGAGTATTATAAGTTTTCTGTGTAAGATTTTAACTGTTTGCACCATAGGTAAGTTCAATAGATATCTTTGAAATATACTTTCTCATGATGTATCGTAAGTATTAAGAAGGCCTTTCACCTAGGATTATTAGTCTCATCATTGGTAACTAGTAACTTATACAATTGTGTTTTTGTTTTAGGTATTAAAGATGATGGTTGGAAACAACCTAAAGGACACCCAGCTACAGCAGATTGTTGATAAGACTATTCTGTTCGCTGACAAGGATGAAGATGGAAAAATCAATTTTGAAGAATTTTGCAATGTAAGTAATTTAATTTTATTAATTTTTTATTTTGACTATGTATTAATATGTCAGGGGGTTTCTTTTCGGAGTCATTACTTGATTGTGGCTAGACGGTTTTTACGTTTAGGGATATCAAATTAAAGGTATTTTATTGTGGGTTTGCCAATACATCTCACAAAGTCAAGAAAGAGCATCACTTAGGAACTATAAAAGGTGAAATTCTTGGAGTGGTGTCATCCGTTGACATTGGATCGAACTGAATTTATTTTAAATCATTTTAAAGGTTAACCAGAGATAGCGGGGCTTATTTCCTGTGCAAAGCCAAATCACCAATTGCTAATATAAGAATCTTAAACATGCCAAATTAAGTACCATACTAGTTTAATATACAATATACTTTTTGACGGGCGGGAGAGAGGGAGGGGGCTGCTAGTGCTATGATATCACCACCAATGTAATTTTTAATTTCTATAACATTTTTGCAACCAAATTTATTATTATGAACATAATTATTGATTTGTGAAATTGTTTGCTCTCACAAAGTAGATCGCTAGATCTAGTAATGGTTTTTAATGAATTGTATTTTCCTTCCATATTTTCAGCAAAATTAAAATAATTAATGCTGCGTTTAGTTATGGTACCTGTATTTATTTTACATTTCAGCATTGAATTTTTTCAGGTGGTCGGCAATACAGATATACACAAGAAGATGGTAGTGGACGTGTAAATCATTGCTCCCGATCAGTATTTCTTCTACTTCAACTTGCAATATTTTTACACATTTCAGTTTTGTGTTAAATAATCATTTACAGGTACATACGTAATGCATTTGCAATAGAAATGTCATTTAAAAGAGTCTATTTCACAGACATAAGTCATTAAAGGGTTGTTACTAGGTTTTTGGAGTCAGATGGTCTGAGGCTATAGAGCTTAGAGGTAGTCTATATGTGGTTAAGTGATTTTTACATAAATTATGCAATTTAATTTAAAATTAAGGTTGGTTTCCAGCACTAATGACCAGCTGGTATGAGAAATCAGCCTGTTGTGACCTCAAAATCCAACGCTGACTACTCAAACTTACATACAAACATTGCGAACAAACGCTAGCTGCTTAGCTGAGGCTACCGACCAGCCTAGCCTGAACATTTTTTTAATGTCAATATATATTCTTTAAGTTCAAAGCTAGGTGGTGAACGTGAAAATCTTAATAAAGAATAATTATTTTCACCTTAATAGTTATGCACAAATATAATTTGTCCTGAAAGTTTTCTAAAATAGTGAATTTGATCATAACTTTATTAATCAGAATTTGATAAAAAGAAATTAATTCAGTGTTGATGATCACGTTCTTGCCTTGTGGAAACCTAGTTACAAGCTCCTTTAAATAGTTCCACCTGTAAAAAAATACTTTTCTACAGGTAAATTAGTAAATGTAAAATAATTGACTTGTAAGAGCTTATACCCTGTATTTTCTGAAATTATTGTTTTGATGTATATTTATGATTCTTTTAGTAATATACTAAGTATTGCAACATTGAAAAGACACAGTATGTTACCCTGTGTTGGTTTGTAGTAGGGAGTTTTCTATTTTTCACTAATGAGGTATTTGTCATTTTTACCATTGTTTTGAAATGATATTTTTTTAAATTTCTAGCATCTTAGGCTTTGATGATAATAATTTTACTCTTATAGTTACAGCATCTATTCTAATTCTTATTTCAACAAGACTGTTTAAATTTGTCACCTCATTTGGATTGATTTAATATTTTTAAGTCTCACCTAATTTTATTGTATTTTTAAATTACACTTATTGTTATAATGTTTTATATTCTCAATAACATATCTGTTATATTTTTAACCAAATTGATATGGTGCTTAAAATATTCAACATAACCAAAAACCACTTCATTTTCAGTTACCACTCTTTTTGTGAGTAGTGATTTTTCAAAGCTCTACAATCAAAATCTATTAAAATTATCCATGTATACTTCGGTTGCAGCTAGTGTCAATGATTGCACTAGTGCCTTACGCTGTTGTTTTGTCAGACAAGTAACATATTTATTAGGTTTCAGTTATGTATTTGACAAGAAATATTTTTCACATGTTTCATAGTACAAAATGAGGGTTATTTTTGAGCTTATTTCACGTTAAAGATCTTCACTCGATTCGTAGGTGTAGTTAGTGATTTGACGTAATCGTAGCTTAACCAACAAGCCTGTTAGTCGGAGAGTTCATTAATCATCACTATGTAATTATTACCATGTACTTACTTCCCACGTATCATAGCTCGAGTCGTAGGTTGTTATATTGTTGTTGTTTAGTTTTAAACTGTCATGAGTACTTTAATGTTGTTGCAATTGTTACAATGCATGTGTTCTGTGTATATTGTTTGTGTCCTTTTGAAGCTTACGGATCAGGATTACCTCGTTATAAAACTAGAAGCTAGAATAACGTCTAACGTGTAATAAATAATTAGAAATGGCTCTTACTGTACTTTGTAAATATAAAACAAAACTTTTATCGAGTAATGTAGTGCTAGAACTTTTCTCTTATTTCTGCACAGATTTTTCAAACATTTGGTAGAAGTTGTCAAAGAGTAATTTTTACCAAGTGTTGCATTTTACCGTGTTGTCAAAAACAAAAAACTTGCATTTTGTGAACAATTTCATTATGAGATATGAGTTCATTTTTGCTGTAGAATTGTGAATTTTCCGAATTTATTTATCTATTTTAAAAAGCTGAAATCTTATGGGGTAAGTTTAAAAAAAATGTAGTAATATAATTTATTCATAACTTTTAATTATTGTTCCAATTACATTTATATAGTTTTATTATTATTGCATTAAATCATCAATCAGAGTAATCATTGCTTAAAATTTTTTGTATATCCTAATCTTAAATACTTACCCACTTTTCATAATATAAGTCATAGATTCTAAAAATGTTAGAATTATCTTGTCTAGCTTTATTAATTCTATAGAAATTTTATACAATAAATTTTATCACATATATGTTAGCTGTTGTATATAAGCAAAATGGTTGTGTGTTTGTATTTAAGTGTACTGCATGATATTGTTTGGTTTTTCTTTTTTAACTCGCACTTTACTCCATGTACTTTTTGCCAATACAAAAATAAATCGCCAATAAAAAAAGTGTTAAGTTTTATTTTTCCTAGTTTAACAAAAATGCATTTTTCAAGTTATTGAGATTTCTAGATTTGTCTGTCTTATTAAGTGTGATATTTCTTTTCATCTCAAACTAAATAAGCTTAACCCGGCAGTACTGACTTCGATTTGAAAACGCGATGACTGACTCATGGTCTTCTGGTCCAGGTTTTATATAAAAGTTAGTATATTGAAAAATGATGAATTTATTTGCTTAAAGACCACTTAAGTCTTTTACATCAGTTTTGTGACTGCTCTATATAGGATATATTATATGTGCATACCAAATATTTATGTAATATAAAAAAATATATTTTCAATTGCAGTAGATACTTCAATAATTATTGTTATTGCATTAAAAACGTCCGTATGTTGTACAACGAAGTGTTTATACTGATAAAAACTCCACAAAGTATTGTACATTAGTGTTTTTAATCAATATATATACATATATAAAATCAGAATAGGACAGGGGAATCAGCAGGCTTACCTGGTGGTTGAAGCAGCTGAAGAGCACACAAAAAAACATAATACACAAAATCAAAATGAATTTTCAAAGCCAGTGGCTCCTTCTCTGACTTGGATCTGGCTCCTTCTCTCCACTGGCTTTGAAAATTCATTTTGATTTTGTGTATTACACTGTATGTTTTTTTGTGAGCTCTTCAGCTGCTTCAACCACCAGGTAAGCCTGCTGATTCCCCTGTCCTACCCTGATTTCTTCCTTACTTCACTAAAATTATATATATTGAGTTGTGTGTTGGTATATTTCGGGCTACAGCCTAAACCACATGTCGTAGATACCTAATCTTGAAGTCAAATTAAAGCTTGGAATCTCATGACGTGCACCATGGTGATTTGGTTTTGATATCTTAAAGGGCTTAGGCACAGGATCGTCCAAAAGGGAACCATGTCAAGGGTTTTGGAAGTTTTTTTAATAGTTACTATGGTTACAATTTGAAATAGCTACTATGGTTACTATGGAAAATAATCTCCTGGGCAATGCCGGGATTATCAGCTAGTATTTTATATGAAGAATATGTGCACACAACATGAAGCCTTATGTGACTCACGGTCGAAAACACCAGACCTCTAAAGGAGCTTTCATTGAACTGACTGTAAAGGGTTAGAGAATGACGGGAAGTGAGTCATTATGTTCCTGGAAAGACGTATGAGGGATATAGTGACGGCCAGCCTTGCTGACACCCAAAAAGAATAATTTTTATAAAAAAAATACTAACCCGGTCTTTTAGACAGATATGTCAAGCTTGATATTTGTGCTGCAGAAAGTGAAAAGGGACCTGAGTTGCTGAATTGTAGCTTAAGTCGCACGGGCATTTTAGTCGAATCGGGTCAAAAATACAGATATTTAGGTCTTGATTTAATATGACTTTTTTGGTATTTCCTATAGGGATTTCTTCAGTTATTTTAGCAAAAATTATCTGAGAAATATTTAAAAAATTGAATTGGCAGAATGTCATGCATATGAGAAGGGACCTCAAGTCGGACAAATGGGAGTCAACATGGCCAGCGATTTCAGGTTCCATTACCCAAATGTGCAGGCGCTTAAGGTGGTGCAGTCGAAAATTTGTATGATACGTTTTCTTCTATTTTTATGTTACTCATGATAAGAAAGTTCCGAGGAATTAAAAAAATTTTTTTTGTATGTAAAATTTGTGAGCTACAGATGTCAAAAGTGAAATAATGGGACGAAAATTCCCATATTTCTTGTATCATTCACGAAGACACGGTTTAACCTACAGAGCCTATATTTGGGAATTATTTATGATTAATGAATGTCTTAAACCTAATATCAAGGAAATTAAAAAATAAATAAAAAAATCTTCAATGTTGTTGGAAAATTTTTTCCTTCCGTTTCCATACGTGTCAAATCATTTAAAATTACGTCATTTTGTAGGCCAAATGATTCTGTACTATATCCCAAAAAATAAAATTTTTATAATATAAACGTTTTCCAGGAATGTTGCACAAACAAACTGAACTTAACACCTGCATAATTTGGTTAGGCAACCCACATTCAACAAAAGAATGCTACCAGAACATTCTTATGACACATCCCAATCACATGCACTGACAACAAGTTCAGAAAAATAAAGTAAAAAAATCATTAGACTGTCATGCTGCCTGGCGGAATAGTTTGTCCCTAACGGCGCCCACACAACCTTAAGGGCACCTTACATGGTCAGTATTACTGACAGTATTTCTCAGTATCAACGGTAAATACTGATGAAAAGTTAATGGATTGACGATCCTGTATTGTCAGTAAATACTGACCGTGAAAGGTCCGCTTTACTGAAGGAATAATCAGGGATATCACAAATCTAGTATCTACCGATATCTATCGGCAGATGAGTGAACTACTACAAGGTAATCATCGTAGAAGAATATCGTCTTACGTCCAAAAATCACCATATTGACAGGTGTTTCTCTTCATTATTGGGTACAGAGGTCCCTTTTCCAATTTCTCACCAAAAATGCTTAATTTTAACAATGAAATTGTAAGTAATCAAATACATTTTAGTTTGGATTTAAAGATCTCGTTTTCAACTTTACTTTGATACATAATTAATAAATTATCTACAAACGTTAGAAGTCTTGGGCTTTAATTTCCTTTAATACCTGTTTTGATTAGTTGAAATTCAAGTGCCAGCAACTCAAATATAACAAGTCATAGCACTAAATTGTATGTCAAATTTTACACCATTGAAAGTTGATGATTTTTGAAATGTTGGAAACTGAAAACCGCTAATTCCCACTTTCTGCATCACATTTGAATAAATTAAAAATTTGTAAAAAATTACAAATACATAAAAAATGCAAAATGTCATTAATACCTCTAATTAGAGGTTGTTTCTCCGTAAAATTGGAATATGTATTCTCAGTTTTTCTGTGTTAAGCCTAATGTAAGTTGTACATTTTCAAGTGAAAAATACTGTTAAAGGACACAAAGATTATGACAAAAGTGGAACATTTCACCCTCAATCAGGAAGTAGCTTTGAATGGTGGGGGGGGGGGAATTGTCGTATTTTTTATGTCCTATCACCATGAGTTTACTTCATTCAGGTATGCCTGCTGTTATCGAACAATCCTGGTATGGGGATAACAATTAATTAAGTGAAATACGGAATGACAAACTTAACTGTACCACAATTAATTAGCATCTTAGAAACTATTAAATTTAGAGAAAAATGTGTCACTTAACTTAACCAACTTTTTTAACATAACCAAATATTCAAATTCCACTTTCTTGGAAATGGCCCTCATTTTCCAATAAGGGGGATAACTTTGATTTTTCTTATAGTACGCCCTGTTTTTGTGGCGTTTTCAGATCTTACGGTTAATTTTAAGAATTTGTCAGTAGTCTCAGTCTGTATATCGAAAACCGTATAATTAACCATATAATTAGTTTTACTGCCCATATTTCCTTAACAATTAAGTCAGAAAATCAGGGGCAGACAGATTTTCTCCTGACTTCCTTGGGAGCACAACGACCATTTGTCTTGAGGTAAGACGGAATATTTAATATTTTCAATTCAAATTCTTATGACTGTCCAGATTAACAGTTTCCACATCATTGATTTATTGATTTGTCGTTATTTAACTTTTAATATTTGATTAATTGTTCCAAATTTTTTCTAATACTTTATTCTATTTTGTTGAGCGATTCAAATCCCCATCATGAATAGAGTCCAAAACATTTTTATGATTACTAAGTAATTAAATTCTAACAAATTGGCAGTGAGAAAACCCATCGACCAAAATAAATACATATATTATAGATATGCATGTTCACAGTACATGTATATATGCGGTTCTATATATATGTATTTGTTTTACGATCTGTATTCCAGGCTTTTCTGTAAGTGTGGAAAATTTTTCAAAGACAAACAGTTCTTAAAATTAAGTGTAGAATCCAAAAATGCCATAAAAACAGTGTCACAAGAGAAAAATCAAAGTCGTCCGCCATATTGGAAAGTGGTGGTAATTTTAAAGAAAATCAAATTCATATTTTTGATTGTCTCAAAAAAGTAGGGGAAGCCTTCCATTTCAAGTTATCTCTAAATCGAACAGTTTCTGAGATGCCAATGCAGGGACAGTTTGTTAAGTTGGACACCCTATATATTAAAGTGATTTTATTATTATTCCAATATATTAAAAGTTAATCAGGACACTCAAGGAATAACAATCATGACAGTAAAAAAATTATATTAATGCTAATTATCACAGCAGTTATCATCAGAACGTTGAACAACATTCACTCGTCGACCCCGGCCAGAAAGAAGCTCAGGGTCATGTCCGCATGTTCGGCCACCAAGTGGACGCTGGAGCCCGTCCGGATGTGACAGACGACCCTCGTGGGGCTCACCTGCTCGCAGAACATGAAGCTGGACAGCTTGCGGACGTCCACCCGCGTGAAGAACGGACCGGGCTTCTTATCTGCCAACAAACATTTTCAAGGTTAGAAGTCCTGATAACTGTTTCCAAGTCTTTTCTGGAACTTCGGTTTTACACCTAACCTAAAAATTTGGATTGTAAATAAAAAATTTGATAATTCCAAGAGGACTTGGTTGGTTTCAAAATTGTTTGAAAATGAGATAATAAGATGTAAATATTCTTAATTTGTATATTTCTGTGATAGGTGATCACAGAGTTTCCCTCGCACAATTTACAGATTCATACAAGAATAAGCTAAATATGCTGCATCTAAACTCTTTTATCTTGCAACACTCTACAGGCATCATACAAAATTTAGAGAAAAAAATATGTTAATGGCAAGTTCTGCAGGTCACAGGAGCGTTCTATGTTGGCCAGCACGATTGGCCATCTGATCGCCTTCCGAACTGCTATGTAAAAAATTTGACTTCCACACGCTAATGGCAGTGGCCAATAGAGCTGGCCATGCAATTGCTGAGGAATAGCGGCAAATATTCAATCCGATTGCAAAGGGTTAACTTTCTGCTCTTTGACACTACTCATTGTAATATTTAATTACTTACTAAAAAAATATATTTGGATTCAGAAAAAACTAAAGTCAAGTTACAGTATTCTCATTTTGGTGTTGTTTTTCCTGAATCACGTTTTGACTAAGTATAAAAGGTTAATTACCTGCTTGTTGGCCTCGTGATCCTTTTTTTATGGCAATCTTATAACAGATTATGCATTTCAACAAAATATTTTGTTATCTTCAGATCTGTAAAAATCTTGAAATGACACACAACTGATTTCGAAATAAGACCCTTAACATAAATGACACAGGACAGACATTTTATATACATGTAGGCCTACTCTTTTAAAAAACTTTTTAACCAGACTGAACAGATATAGCATGCACGTTGATTGTCGGGCCTCGATGAGCCCTTCAACGGGCACTTCACCGATACTCCGCAACACTAAATCACACAAATTTAATCTAATATTTTTTGGCAAAATATTGTATTTAAATGTTGACCAACTTCATTAGGCACATTTCATCGTTGATACAATTAATTGTTTACCTTAATAGGTGTCGTATTTCAATTGAACCTAGTAAGTAATTTTCTCGTATAAAATAGGTATCACTGCCTATGTTACAGGAGAGGGCGCTCTGCAAACTGACACAAGCAATAGGGGACCAAGGGGGGGGGGGGGTATAAATAGCTTTAGGGGATTCCTGGAATGAGGCGCACACCCATTATGCCTGTTTATTTTTTTAAAAAAACCACGTGTGCGGAGGAAAACTCTGCAAGTGCCCACTCGAGGGTTAATTAGTATATCTTGAATTGACATTTACCGTCGACCTTGAAGACCTGGAGGTCTCGGAAGTGGGTGGAGACGGTCGCCATGCTGGTCTCCACGTTGAGCATGAGTCGTCCGTCCGCGCCGGCGAACACGCTCACGTAGTTGGCCAGCTTCTTCAGCCGCTCCGTGATGTTCCTCAGCCTCTTCAGGTTTGGCATTTCTATTGATATCTGAAAAATTTATGAAACACTTGGAGATAAATACTGACACAAAATCTTATTCTGTTTGACTTTGTTATTCATGGTGTCCAAAATCATTGTTACTGGCCTCGCATACTGGTCAAAATTCAACCAGAAAATATTTGATTTGTAATAAGTTTTTATTAATTGCTCCACAAAAACATGTGACTGCATTTGTTTACGTTTTGTTGTCATTAATAACCAATATGGCAACTAATAAAGCCCACGTTATCTTTTTTTATTTATTAATTTCAAATTAATTATTTTACAATTCGCTAACAACTATAGTAAATTACAATGGGATTGTGGACATCAATAGGAAAGTACTACTTTTTAACGGAGTGCTTAGTTTTTGCTACGTCACACACAAGCTAAGAAGAAGGGATCATAAAAATCATGTTTGCCTTTTAACATCATTGTTATTGTCAGATAGGTTACAATAACACCCAATTTTGTGGTTCCCTCACTAACATTGTAGTCTAGCAACCAGCTAAAAATCAAGCATGAAAATAAAAACCTAGCCTCACTATGTTAACTGTACCTTGAAGCAACAGTATTCTCAAAAGCTTCAGAAATTTGTGGAGATGTGCCATTATTATACCACACTATTGTTGTAACAAAAATTACCTAACTGAGTGATTACCATTATTATTAAGTTGGCAATCATAATTCATAAGAACTATAAAAGCAAACTTTAAAACTAGGAAGTTCACAGACAAGTTAAAAATGATCATTTAACTTGAGTTAAAAACCCTCGGAATGTAAAATGAATGAGTAATATTTTTGATGATAATGATACCTGAAATTACAATATAGATGAAATATTTTCAAGAGAGACTTACATCTGGTTCGAGAGAAACAGGTTCAGAGTAGTCGCCCCACCGTCGGTAAGGTACAACTTGTACTGGAACCTCGTGCATACACAACCGAGACTGACTCGTCTGGGTCGGCTGAAACAATAAGTTCAATCAGAGAAATCAACCATGATTGTAAATACATTCCAGTTGAGTGAGTATAAGTGGCCAAATTATCTTCTTGGATTAGATTAATAAATTCACTACCTCTACCAATGAACATGACTTTAAACATTACAACAAACTGCTCCTTTCATCTTATATGCAGTTTTGAATAAAATTGTAAAAACACGAGATGGCACATAAATTTACGTTTTTGTATGGAAGCAACAAATTAAGTGAAAGTAAGATTTAACAAACTATTGTCTTACCAATTCTATTTCTAGAGTCAGGCGGGGTGTATCTTTGTGGGTCAACTTAATTTTCATTGTCTTGGCAGCGCTAACATTCACCCTGAGGGAGGACAATGATGATGCTAGCAAATCTGAGAACACAAAAAATTACTTTCGTAATGAAGCCAAAGAAATTAAGTGATAGTTGAAGTAATAAGGTTATAAGTTTATTAATCCGCGAGGACTGACATGCCTGTCTAAAAGACCGGGTTAATAGTTTTTCCAATAAAAAATTATATTTTTTGAGTGTCGGCAGGGCTGGCCATCACTATACCTCTCTTACATCTTTCCAGGAACGTCATGACTCACTTCCCGTCATTCTCTAACCGTTAATTGTAATGAAAGTTTCTTAAGAGGTATGTGTTTTCGACCGTGAGTCAAATAAGGCTTCATGTTACATATAAATATTTTTTGTGCACATATTTCTTATATAAAATATTCAAAACACTAATGTACAATACTTTTTTGGAGTTTTCGTCAGCATAAAAACATAGTTGTACATCATATGGACGTTTTTCACGCAATAAAAATAATTATTGAAATACCTGCTGCAATTCAAATTATATATATTTTTTATATTATATAAATATTTTCTATATGCATATATTCGAAGTCAGTTCTGCCGGGTTCAATCTATTTAAGTTATAGCTGTAGGCCTACTTTAATGAAAATATATTGATTAACTGGTAACTATGAAATGAAAAACATTACTGAAAAAAAATGAAAGAAGAGATGTGAGTTTTATAATGAATTAGGTGTTTGTTATTCCAGCTATATATGAAATGTCATTTCCCAGAGTTTAAAATTGTTTAATAAATTGAGCCTAAATTGCGTGGTTATAATTTCTGTTTATATTTAGCTTCTTCCAAAGTCAAAAATAAGGATATATGGACTAAAAACACAAGATAAGTTACCAGGGGATAATTCTAGATAAATTTCATCTTCATCTTCCGGCATTCCCACCAGTTTATACTCGTTGAAGAAGTGAGACTGTTGCATGGCGCACCATGCCAATGTGCGGAGGGGCAAAGCACTCTCGTCCAAAACTATGAAATAAAAGTGTTCTTTTGCCAGTCTCAGTACACACTGTTTCGTCAATTTTGATATCGTAGTAACTATTGCTGAAACAAAAGAAATGCACTATTACATGAGAGCACCAGCAGCTTTAGCTACTTAGGCATAAATCACTTAAGTTACCAGGTAGGTCTATAACACTGAAAAAAAAAACAGTACCTCCTTACATAAATAATATGCTCAGTGATTTTACTTTAATTAGGCCTAATGGCTAAACAGAAAAATGAGATTGTGAACTAGTCTTGTCATTGTCATCAAAACATCTGTTATATCAACTTATGAAACCACAAAAAAATTTGTTTATAGGAACATAGCCTCAGTAAACAACATCAGTCTCTCCAAATTAGTGTGTTTTATTTAAAAAAATAGATGATTTTATGTACCTACGAATAAAATTATTTTTCTAAGATTCTTTTTGCTTGAGTTAAGTACCCTAGAGTAACTCAAGCAAAAAGAACCTTAACAAATTATTCTGGGTACTTTAGTATTATATGGAGGCTACCCTTATACAGCGCGCTGCGGCGGTTCGGTTGTGTTAGATTAGGTTAACATAAATATGTAAGTGGGACTTTCCTTGTTTCATTACAAATCGAACGATACCAGATGAGTCATATTTTCGCCCACTGAATCCAGTTGACAGGCGATGAGTGTTCTTCGATCAACGACATGGCCTTGGCCTACTTGGAGGGTATTTTGCAGGCGACAGTATGACTCATTTGGTATTGTTCAATTAATAACAAAACGAGGAAAGTCCTACCTACTGACATAGTAATGATAACTTAAACTAACATAACCGCCGCAGCGCACTGTTTAAGGGTGGAGATCGGGTGTGCCCGATAACAACGGTAGCGACGCGTTCGACTCAATTCGCACTGACATCGCTGCTTTCTGGGAGGCAGAGCACAAAGACCGCTCATCATAATTGTGTCACATTTGGAGGGTAAGTAAATTAAAGTACCAACGGATTTCCGATTATGAAATTATTTATGGCGCCCAATCAAAGAATCTCTCTAAAAATACTGGCCTCTGTATAATACGAAAGTACCTTATTCTAAAACCAGAAAAGATCAATCTGTAGTATTCTCAAGTTAAAACCAACTGTTTCCTGTTTGTAATATTTCTTAAACTTTTCAGCATTATAATTTTAGTATAGGCTAAGTACGAAATCCTTTTAAAAATTATAGATTTTAAGCTTCTTCCAGCTCACACTCATAAGCAAAATGTACACGTTACAAGCATCTCAGTCCTTCTGTTCAGCCTTGTCTAAAATCGAATTCAGTGGGCCTATCAGGCATTTGCAAAAGTGCAACCTAAGTTCAGCTTCCAAGCCTGACTGGTTACAGTTCAATATCCATTCCACATTTCCACTTCTACAAACTTGGGACTCGGTGGGAACTGGGTATTGTTCAAGATTCCAAGACAAGCTAGCTTGTTATAACTGGCTAGCTGATGTTGACGTAGATACATAATCAAATTGCTTCCCCTTCAATTTCTGTTTCAATTTAGAAGCCATAGCTGAAGTAAACGTGGATGTGACACTATCATATCACAAATGAAATTATATACCACTTATGGCCCCACCTTTCTTTTCTATGCATCTTGAGGATTGTTGGGCAGGAAAATCTGTGGTATTTGAAAAGGGTAATCCTAAATCATTGCAAAATGGAGAGGTTAAAGAGGTTGAATGTAGAGAGGTTGGCACCCGACAACGTTGAAAGTTTTTCTGCCAGTGCAACTATGGCGACCAAGCTCCCTTGGAAAGGAATTCACATTCTGGCCAAAAATCAATGCTCCAATTAACTCTAGGTTCTACCACAAAGACACCAGGTTTGTAAACAGAGATTAGGTGTGGAACAGATAGTGAATTGCAGTCGCCTGACCCCACCAGAAAGCATGACTCCTTTTTAATTTCTTAGGTAGTAGCCTACTGTAGCTGTAAGTTTATGAATTGGCCTACTCGTAATAAGATAGGAACTCAAATATGGAACTTTACCAATATGAGTTTGATTCATCAATAAGAAGCTCTAACAATCGTGATTCATGGACTACAGAGCCTCTGAATAAGGTAATATTAAGTAAGACAACTTATAATCAGAAACATCCGAATCCAGCCAAACAAAATGTTGGTGATTAATAATACCTAGCTTTTGAATGAATTTATACAAGATTACTGGGTTGCAGCTTTGTTTGCAAACACTTAAATCTACGGTTTACCTGTAGAACTTATTTCAAAACACGACCATATTATAGTCAGTTGTAAACAAAGTGAACTGAGCTTGGTCTTATGTTGATAGCCGGATAGGGTAAACTGTTTTGAAACTTTAGCCCTTTACTTCACTTACTTGTTACTCTTTTTTAAAGTACTGAGACTTAAAAATCTATGTAAAAATCTCTTTAATTTCTTTCCAACGTAGTTTACTTACTTAAACTGCCTGGAGATGTCAAAATATAGTCTCTTTACGCTGTACGCGTTTCGGGTGTCTTACCACCCATCTTCAGCAGCGGAGAACTTATAAAAATCGGCACATAATTGAATGTTTGTCACACGCAATAACAGTTAACAGTACATAGAACGAACAATTTACACGCACGCATATACGAACGAAAAACACAAACATTTTACATCGAACCCCGGATCCGTTCCAGTCAAGTAACGTAGGCCTACTGAGTTCGAGCGAAGGGTCAAGGCTGTGTCGTCACATTGTCAGGGGGGTAAAGGGGGGTAAGCCCCCCCAAAAATGGGTTTTTTGAGTTTTTTACATAGAAAATTAAAAATTATCCAATTTTTGCTAGCATTTTTGAATTCAGCTCAAAAAACAAACAATTTAGTATTTTTAATCACTGCTCTATGTCCATTGGTTTCCGAGATATTGAAAGTGGTAAACACAGTACGTTGTCCCAATGTTAACCTTATGGGAAATAAAGAAAATTCTATATCCCGCTTCTCAACATATCTTCTATGTTTCTCAACATATCTTGATAAAACTTGGTAAATGGCTTCTTCTAGTTCAGATAAACTAAATATTGAATTAAAACCACCCAGTTTTAATATACCCGTAGCAACAAACCTGCATACTCATTCCCCATGTTATTCTTATGGAGCTTACAAAAACATGATGAATCTCGCTATGTTGGATTGAAATATGTTGTTTTGCATTTGAAATTCGCTGAGTATGCAGGTCTGCTGCAACGGGGGTATTTATTTAGTAAGCAATCTTTACCATTAGCCAATACATTTTGGTATATGAACAGTTCCTCCCATAACTGAGCTTTATTTTTATTATTACAGCGTTTCAAAACCTTTAAAGACTTGTCAAAATTAATTTTGTGATTGTTACATTCTTTAAGATGCTGTGCAACTTTGGAGGAGGGATTATTTTGGCCCACAGCATTATGCTCCCTAAACCTTTCTCCAAACGACCTGTTAGTATAGCCTATATACTTTTTGTCACATTTTTCTCCGGCATTACATTAGATTAAATACACCCCTTTTGCATGGTTTTTGTCAGCAGGAGGTAGTTGTTTATGAAAGGTTGGTCGACTGACTTTATAGCCGGGGTAAAAACCATTATTTTTGAGCACATTTCCAATTATATGAGACTGACTATTTACATAGCAAAACGGTACGAATTTTTTCTTTTCCTTGGTGTCAATTTGGTTTTGTTTAGCTAATTTAAATTTTGTTTTTCTAATTAAATCATCAATAAGGTTCAGGTCATATCCATTGTTTAGGGCATTATGCTTAATAATGTCTTTTTCTTTGTTGTACTCTCTAGTACATAGCCTGTATGTGATTAAGCGATAGACCACGGATCGAAAGGCAGATAATTTATATTGATACGGGTGGTTAGATTCTATCGGAATCACTAGATCAGTCTGAGTTGGTTTTCTATACACACCAAATTCAAAACCATTACTTGTTTTGATGATATTAACGTCTAAGAAGTTTATGGAGTCGTTCAAATCAAATCAAATCAAAAATATCTTTATTCATATCGCACATAATAGTACAGAATGGTGTCAATCAACATTACATTGAGTCTTATAACTAAGCATCTAAAAATAATTTTTCTTGACTTTACAATAACTTAACTTTCTAAAGAATGGAAAAACTCGTCAATCGTATACAAAGGTCTACTGATTAGGAATATTTTTAAATGTTTTTTGAATAAATTAATGTCAGATATGGTTTTAATGTTATCAGGTAAGTTATTATAAAATTTTATACCATTATATGAAGGGGTTTTCTCATACATCGATGAATTATGCCTATTGTATGCCAGTTGATTACCTTTTCTGGTTGAATAGTTATGAAAAGAATTTAGTTTTGGAAATGTTTCTAAATTTGATTTAATATGAAGGACTAATTGATAAATATATAAGCTGCACACTGTCATAATTCCTGTTTCTTTGAAATATTCTTTAACTGATTCTTTATATTTTAATTTTAACATGATACGTAAAGCTTTTTTCTGAAGTATTAGGATACTATTCAAGTTATTTACTGTTGTACAACCATAAAGGCATAGCCCAAAAGAAATGTGTGATTCAATCAATGCATGATATATAATTTTTAAGGTTTTAAAACAACTGAATTTTGTCATTTGTCTTAATGCGTAAAGACCGGAGGATACTTTTCTACACACATAATTAACGTGACAGTCCCAGTTAAATCTGTTGTCTATGTTCATTCCGAGAAATTTTATTGTTTCAACTTCAGTTAGTAAAATTGTGTTCATGAAAATATTAATATGGGCTGCACATTGGTTTGTAGATGAAAAATTTATATAACTGGTTTTTTCTGGATTAGGCAATAAATTAATGTCATGCAAATATTGAATACATTTGGAAAGGTCAACAAAAGAAGCAATTTCCACATCAGAATTAGAATATCCAGAGATTTTTAAATTTATGTCATCGGCAAATAGACAGATACTATTGGGACATGTAATTATTGAGGGAAAGCCAGTTAGATAAATTAAAAACAATAGGGGTCCCAATATAGACCCTTGAGGGACACCGTACTTCACGATACTTGTTGAAGATGTGTAAGTAGTTAATTGGTTAAAACTATTGATATGGTCAATTGCAACATACTGTTGCCTGTCAGTCAGGTAAGATTCAAACCAATGCCAAGCTCTCCCTTTTACACCAATAGATTCTAATTTTTGAAGTAATAAATCATGAGAGACACTGTCAAAGGCTTTAGTCAGGTCTAAAAAAATGCCAACTACTTTTTCCTTTGCATCAGTTGAACCAATGACAGATTCACAGAAATCAATCCCTGCGTCAATTACAGATTTTCCTTCTCTAAAACCAAATTGCTTTTCATCTAATAAATTATTTTCTTTTAAGAATTTTGAAAGTTGTATATGCATGGCTCTCTCAAAAATTTTGGAAAAAGAACTTAATAAAGACAAAGGTCTGTAATTACATATCTCCCCAGGGTCACCTTTTTTATAACAGGGTTTAATTTTTGATTTCTTTAATATTGTGGGAAATATTCCAGAAATGAAAGAGGAATTAATGACATGCAGTAATGGCAATAACAAGTACATACGAGCTTGCTTTATTATAGGCATTGGTATTTCATCCCATCCAGTTGAAAATTTATTTTCAAATGATATTATTATTTTATCTAACTCTTCATAAGTAATTGGTGAAGGATTAAATTTTGAAAAAGATTTTTGATGGGGTGGTAAAACAGGTTTTGAACCAGTAGAAAATTTAAGCTTAGGCAAAATATCATTTTCAACCATTGTCGAGTGGTAATCATTAAAAAGATGGCACACATTCCCTATATTTACACATTTATTTTCTTCAATATATGGTAAACTTGAAATTTCTCTTTTACAAAACTTATCATTAGTTCCAACTTCCTTATTTATAATATTCCATGTAGTTTTACTGACGTTTTGTGACTTTTCCAATAAGTTATTGTAGTAGTTACCTTTTGTTTCCTTAACTTCTTTTTTTAATTCTTTCTTTTTTTTTGTTTAAAATACTTTTAATAGATTTGTCTTTTACATGCCTAGCAGTACTACTTAACTTTAAAACATCAGCTCTCATATTTATAATATTTTTTGTTACCCAATTTTTATCTCCCCTCAACCTACATTTAACCTTAGGAAAGCATACATCAAAATCATATTTAAAAATATTAAAGAACACATCAAATTTATTAGCAACAGGAGCATTAAAAACATTAAACCAGTTTTCATTACTTAATATTTTACAGAACTGAGCAATGCTATCTTTCGTAAATTTCCTACGGTGAGTTACAATTTGTTTTTCAGGGTTTTGAATGTCAATACAGTAGACTCTTGCTCATCCGGACTAATGTGGCGGACGTCCGGTCCGGATTACGAAAAATCCGGACTATCGAGAGTCGAGCAAATCTTCGTAAATTTTTCCGTTACGGCGAGCGGTTTCGTCAAAACACGCGCAAATACAAACGGGAGCGTCTAAAACAAGTTAAAACTCATCGTAATAAATTACAACTGAACTCATCAACAATACAGAACTCAATAAATACGCGCGCGACGCAACAATCAGACTGACAGGTAGCAGAATGTCTGACAGAGGTTAGTGACATTAAGCTTTTGTGAAGAAAATAATGTACGGTTCAATAAAATTAGAAAGAAGAAATATCAGAAATTAGGACGGAATAGAGAGAAAGAAAGAAACAGATACCTCTCTCACACTCCTTACCAGTGGCCGGAGAGGGAGGGGGTGGAGGTTGCTTACTCCAAGCCCCTGCCCGGTTTTTTGTCATTGTCTGACTCAGTGCGAGCGTGCGTGAGTTAATTAGGAGATAAGGAATCCTTACTACAAAGTGCAAAAATACAAACTACTAGTCATACACCTATAAATGACAGCTCATATTTTTTGTCTTATTTTTATAAATCAAATGACACCAAAATGAAACTTGTACGATATGCCGTTGAAGAGATAAGCTATGATAAAACAATAGACTTTATTGCTGTATTTTGAGGTTCTCCAAGGTCACTAAAAATAGCTCCATTTCCGTTTAAATGCAGATAATATTTCTTGTTACCTGTCAATGTCCTTTCCTTATCACTAGGGAATATTTTTTGTTTATGTTTTTCTTGGGGGGGATTTGTTTTATTTTTTGTTTGCTCTTCCGGTTTACCGTGCCCAAAAATAGATCGCAATGATTATCTTTCTGAAAGAACTTTCTTATCTAATGCTCGGCTCGAGTGTCGAGCATTTTTGAAAAAGTCGAGCCGAGCCGAATACTGAAAAGCTCGACCTAAAAAACTCGACCGCTGGAATATTCGCACACCCCTAGATAATACTGTGCCACTAAAAGAAATCACGATTGCCGATCCGGACTAGCGAGAGTCCGGACAAGGCCGATCCGGATGAGCGAGAGTCTACTGTATTATCATTAATAACAAACAGTTGTGCATCATGGTCAGACAATGCTGTAATAATACCTGAGATTTTTGTTTTGCTCTTAGTTATATTAGTAAAAACATTATCAATAGCACTCTCTTTTGTTTCACAAATTCTAGTTGGGAAATCAACTACAGCTTTCATTTTATGAGAGTTTAAAATATTAACTAACAAACGTTTACTTTTTGTTTCCTCCAACACATCAACATTTACATCTCCCACAACCACTATGTTTTTAAAATTGTTATTTAGTGTTTCCAAAAGCTCGTCAAATTTCTCTAAAAATATTTTTTCATAACATTTTTTGGGAGTTCTGTAGACACCAGCTAAAACAAATGAAAATTTCCCTGATGTTACTTTGACCATACAACATTCAAATTCTTTTTCCTGTAATAAATTTGTAATGTTTGTTAAAATCAGAGGTTCAACTTTGAGCATTGACTTAGATAAAATTAATACACCACCTCCAATTGATAACTTTCGAGCATAAAAAGATTTAACCAAAAAATTTTTCAGATTCAAACGATTTATTTCATCCTCAGTCATTTTGTGCTCCGTCAATACCAGCAGCTCAACTGAAATTTCATCTAGCAAAAGTGATAAAATTTCTAATCTGGAAGACAAATGCTGAATGTTTTGATGCAAAATACTAATTTGTTTTACATTATTGTTTTGATTGTTGTATGTTTTGCCTATTTTATTTTGATGAATTGTTGATGAGTTAGTGGGATAATTTTGTTTTTTTAAGTTACAGTGACTTTTTGGGAGAGACAGCAGTTTAAACTATTGGGGGAGTTTAAAGTAAACTGTGTTACATTACAACTAACACTAACAGGCCCTCTTAAATCACTCGCACAAGACACTTTATTGCCCTTTTTATTCACATCACAACCACCTTCATTCACTGGGAAACAACTGGTGGAACAGGGCAAAGACACATCATCATCACTGGGACAGGGCACAGGCATAACATCGCTGGGCTGGGGTGCTCTCTGTTGCTGCCACTCTTTTTGTGTTGACACTGCCATCTCCGCATGATGATGGGGCTGGTGTTTAGTTAAAGGCAGAGGTGGGAAAGAAGTCATGTCATGAATAGATGGAGTTGCCGGTTCTTGATCCAAATTTGCATTCAATAAGCATTTTGAAATATTGGCATGAAGCGTTTTCAAAAACTCTGTGTGAGACAATCCATTTTTGATTGGCCATTTGGTTTTGTAAACCACCACATGTACAGAAGCTTCTGTTTCAATCTGAAATTTCACCAGATTCTCAGCAAACTTAGCTAATGGAACCTTGTCCCGAACACACCCTATGGGCGAACAAATGAGTGTGTTGAGCTTTTTCTTTTTAAAATGGTCGGTTAATTCTTGAAAAGATGTATCATAATCTGCTAGGGTAGGTTTCCCATTAAATTTAGCTTTAGTCACTAGACCAAAAATTGTAGGCTCTCCTTTAGTTGTCTGACAGGTTAAATGCTTATTAAGAAAATCTGATGACTGAGGTTTGCCAAATTCATGCCTAAAAACCACTGCAACGCCTTTACTCATCTGCTTGTCATCATTTATGTCGGCCGAAATCGCATGTGCAAAAGCAACTTTCTCATTGCCTTTAAATTTCACTATCATTGATTTCATATGAGTCTCAACGATTTTAATCTTTCCTTTCATTGAGTTACTTTGTTTGCTATACTCGTACTTCCAGGTCAAGGCGTTAATTATAAGTCGAGCAAGTTGACTTTTGCCTTCATTATTCAGATGCAGTCCTTGGTTGGTAAAATGGGACCTGTTTAGTTTATCCAGGTTTATGAGATATATATTTTTATTTCTGGCAATCAATTCTCGAATGTAATTATTAAGGAGACATATATCTTGATTAATTTTATGCATATCTGCTTTGTCATAGCGTTTAGGTACTGTCGTAATGAATACTGTTCTTTGCTTACTTAATTCAATTAATTTATGTTCTAGGTTACTGTAGATATTTTGTAGATTGTTGTCTAAGCTGTCATTTGTCCCTCCCAATATAATAACTGGATTCTTAGGTTCCAAGTTGGATGATTCTATTACTTGAATCATACCAGCATTAGCCCTTACATATCCGAAAGCTTTGATCTTGTGTTTGCTCAGCTGTTCAATTTTTGATTGGACATTTTTTCCTTGGCTATCAGCACAAAAAGTGACATTCAGCCCAAAAGATTTTCTTATCCGACTTTTTTTGTCATTGTTTAGTGGTTTGTTTGTTAGCCTAAATCTTTAGTTTCTAGTGATTGGACCTGGTCATCATCTGTGTTGTCACTAAGATCCTCTGTTGCTAAAACATCATACTTATTGCATGTTTTAATGATTTCTGGGTCTGCTGGGAATAATCCTTTACAAGGTGACACTGTCTGATGTTTTCTTATTGAAACTGTTTTCCACTCATTGATGTTCACACTGTCTTTATCAATACTGGAAGTACAAGCAGGTAGTTCTTTGCAATTCATTTTCAAAATAACACTCCCATGCTGCTTGACTCTTTTTGCCTCAATCTGCGGATTCCCTGATGGTGATAGTATTGCTGTTGAGTTTGATTTTCGCTCGTGGCTTATTGTGTTTGGCTTTAACATCATGTCAGTAAGCGTTTCTGCTGCCAGACTTAATTTAACATCATTGTACAGCACAGCCAATTGACCACGTTTCATAATTATAGTGGCCTCAGTAACTACCGGAAAAATCTTCTCCCATGAATCAATGGAGCTTTGACATAGCAGGTGCTGTACAATTACTTCAGTAAACAAGACCAGGTACACGCCACAGTCATAGTTATTCATCTGTTGTGGGACTTTAACCAGTGTAACATTGCTATTTTCATGATTTTCAAAGTATTTCTGCAGGGAATTAATAATTTTTAATGCATGACCATAGTTATAAGCCCTCTTTGAGTCAAAATATAAAAACTTATTTTGATCCTTTATATACAGCAGCAGGCTCCAGTGCGAGCCAGAGCCCCCTGGCTTATCCACAGCTGCTGAATCATTCACTGGTATCAATATAAAAGATTTTTCACCTAGCTTTGAATCTTGCAGTAAATAATTTACATCTTCCAAACATTTTATGGCCTGTGAGATAACTGGTTTCATGATAAAAATACTTCCACTTTTTATTACTTTGGAAGATAGTAATTCAAAATAGTGTTCAATTGCATCATCCGTGAGCCAATCATTTTTTAGGATCGATAAACTAATTTTCTCCCTATCAGGTAATTGAAGGCTTTTTTGGATGAAAGAAGGATCCCTTTCGGCAACAGCATTCATATTATCACCGATGCACTGTATGCTCACATTGACAGAATTCATTGACAAATCGTCCTTTTCCTTGTCGGCAGTATTTTCAGATATCTCTGAAGTCATATTTGTTTTATCAGTCATGTCGGGTGTTTCAGGTGTAGAGGCCGGAGAACTGGTAAAGCTACCATCATCCATCACTGATTCATTTTTTAAATTTTTGTTCATGGAACTAAAATTAAAATCCTCTATTTTTAACGGCAGTTTATTTACCTCTAGATATTTTGATAACTCTCTTTTGGAACGGAAAAGTTTCCCTTTAGGTGAAGTGATATATATATATCAATTTTCCCAGCACTAAGACCTTTTTTCCTTTTTACTTCAGTCCTTTGCCAGCCAGGAGGTACTAAGTTATCAGAAGGCATATTAAATAAAATTAATTATTATATATTATGTTAATGCCAATAATTTTCAAAAGCCAAAATTTATTCAGTAGGGTCATTTTCAAAATTTATGCAACATTGCAGTCCACGGGGTTTTCAATTTTTTTTAATTTTTTTTTGTATTTTTATATTATTTCTAATTATTTACATTAAGGAAACATAATTCTGAACTAAGGGGCACTAATTTTAAGATTCTTCCATCAAAGGGAAAATTAAAAAATATATAAATGTCTTGGAAAACACAATTATTTGCTTGTCCATAACCAATTGGTCACTGCTTTAAATATGTCTGTATCAATAAATACATTCATTTAGGCAATAATTAATGTATTAATATAATTATTAGAACCTAAGAAACAATATAATGTAAAATATGCTTTCTTAAAAAATTTATTTCTCTATCAGTTTTGCAAATTTAACTGTGTCCGTAAAATCGGTCAGGAGTGTTACTTCAGGAGTGTTACCCAAGTTTAAAAGGGATTTTTGGGAGTTATTGCTCTGTTAAGTTGGCAGTATAGGCCATTGCGTTTCCTCTTTCATGGCAAGTGATTTACTAGGAGGTCAGATGAAAATTGGAAGAAAAATTGTCAGCAATAAAAACTACCATGGTGAGTATTTTAATTCATTTTCATGAGTGTTACCTAGATAATTTACCTTAAATTGTGATATGTGTATTATTACTGAGCATTGATTATTAATGAATAGTATTTTGTCTCAGGAAACATAACCTCAAAATACGCCAGTCATTGTGTTGGCTATTTACAGCACGTGCAAATCAAATTTTTCAGGAGTGTTACCAGTCATGAGTGTTACCTTTAAAAAGTAACACTCATGACCGACAAGCAACACTCCTGACAATAATGTTAATGTACATATTTTCATCACAATTGATACATTGTTTGTCAAATTTAAGCTGTTAATTATGATGAAGCCAGTCTGGTACGTTTGGTGAAGGGTTTTGATATTTTGTATTTTATTCTTATATTTCAGATGGCTGTTTGTTATGTTCAGTAGAATGCTCTATTTATTGTGTAACATTTTCAAATTACTTCTAACTAACAATAACCTGCTGATGATAATGTATGATTTAATCGGTTTAATAAATTTTTATTATTGACAGGCAAAGACAAAGATGTCAGCTGCTGAAAAGCAAAAGCGATATCGAGAAAAACGAAAGTTGGATGCTCAACGTGAAGAGGCCTACCAACTTAATCACAAAGCTAGGTAGGTGGATTATCACTTAAATTAAACTTGTAAAAGGCGACCTATAGCCTAATCAATGAAAATAATTATTGTACTATTCTAAATGTTAAACAACTAGGTTTATATTATTAACTGATTAATGAAATTTATTCCTTTTAAACTACACATTTTTGATAGTTTGTTATTTGATATAATTTATAGACTTATATTTTAGACCTAAACTCAAAGGTTTGGTGAAAATTGTGTTAATTTAAGCCTAAAATATTATAACCTATTTAAAATTAAAACAGATTTAGCCTATATCTAATGAAACTAAATTTATGTGTGGATCATTTTATAGCTAAGCTTGGATTACAAACAAGGCCTTAAACTTTTACACATAAATTTTTATGTGTAAAAGTTCCATGACCTTCCCTCTGAATATTCCAGGTTAAAAATTCCTTAACTTTTACAGTTGCTCTAAAATTCAATTAGGCCTACTACCCTAAATAAGCCTACCTAATATACAATTTTCAAATGGTTTAACACTTAAAACTTTTAATGTGAAAACAATTTTTGGCAGGTGGTGCTAGAAAAAAAATGAAACACAAGTATGCTGCAGTTGTGACAAAAGTATGCCTGGAGGAAGAGGATGGAGACTATGCAGTCATGTTTTTGAGCAAACATGGAAAACAAGGAAATAGCTATATTACAAACGAAAAAGACGAATCAGTAATTGACTTGAAGCAAGTGAAAGTTATTTTACCCCAACCAAAAATGGTTTTAAAAGGATTGCAGCGTGTTGTTTACGAGTTCCCCTTCAATTTAGAAAATGAACTGCAGTAGCCTAATCGCTAAGTTTTTACCATGAACATTTAACATAGAAATTTTAAGATGTTTCTTCACTTTGAGTTTATTTAGATTTAGTTAAGTTTTGTCAAGTTTATGACCACTAATTCACATAATTTCAACTTTCTATGGCTACAGGCTAGTTATAATTTTGCCTTACCATTATTTTTCAGTTAAAATAAATTTTTTTTTAACTTTTTGAGCCTTTACCTATTTTATTAAACCTCTTACACCTACTCATGAGTGTTACCTCCTGTCATGAGTGTTACCTTAAGTCATGAGTGTTACTGCAATAAAAATTGATATTTTTAAGTTGGATTAAAAAAAATAACACACAATAAACATTTAATAGTATGAAGTGCTATTGTGTGCTAATAAAAACCATGTTTCAGTATAAAATTTTGCTAAAGGATCCATATGAATTTAAAAGTAAATTATCTTTTTGGCATACTAGTAACACTCCTGACATGAAATACTAAATATTTATATTAAACTAATTTATTTTCTTTAATTTTATTTTGCACAGGTTATATATTATTATTTGAAGTAGTTTTATATGGGTGTTTCGATTATAATTCTCATTAATGAATAAACACCGATATATTTTACTGCGGTAACACTCATGACAGTTTTCTGTGATCTAATTTATAAAATGATGGAAAAAACAAAGAAAATTTCAGTAAACTCGGAGAATATTGCTGGGGCTGGAATCTCAAGTAGTTGTGTGATTAATATTTGTGGAAAACATTAATATAATAGAAGTTTATTTATTTGCCTGTCCATCTATGCAATGTTGCATGAATTTTGAAAATGACCCAGTAGTAAAATGTTAATATTCACCCATTTGTTGTTTATTTACAGAGGAAAGTCAACAAACTTGTTTACAAACTTTATCATCTAGGCAAAGCTGATAACTAAACCATAACAAGTTTGTATAGCAATGCCTCTTATGTTTAGGACTGTTTCAGCTAATGGGTCAAACTTCTGTAATCAAACAAAACCCCTTATCAGTTCTTCAGGCGGCCTTATCTGTTCAAGCAAAGGTCAGCTCACCCACACTCCACTTCCTTGAGCCTTATCACTGATCATATCTAATCTCCAAAATCTGAATTATCTTGATTTTCTTGAAAATAATAATGGTAAAACCCCAATTTATTACAACCGGTTGCTTTTACAAAAAAACTGGTTTAACACTTCAATAACAAAATTTTTGCTGAACACTTTGATATAAAAAACTTTTTACATAGAATAAAATTTCCCTTATAAACTCGAATAAAACTTAGGAGCACAAAAGCAGCAGGTCTAGTAACAACAGGGGCTTCCCCCACTCCCCACGTTATTTTCTATTTCCATTTTGAACTTGATAGTTTCATGAATACTGTTGAGATAGCCCAGGAATATGTTAGCCTGTCTTCTAGTTCCTTTAAAAATCAAAAAAGAAGAAAAGAAGAAATTCGTACCATTTTGCTATGTAAATAGTCAGTCTCAAATAATTGGAAATGTGCTAAAAAATAATGGTTTTTACCCCGGCTATAAAGTCAGTCGACCAACCTTTCATAAACAACTACCTCCTGCTGACAAAAACCATGCAAAAGGGGTGTAACTTATTTAATCGAATGTAATGCCGGAGAAAAATGTGACAAAAAGTATATAGGCTATACTAACAGGTCGTTTGGAGAAAGGTTTAGGGAGCATAATGCTGTGGGCCAAAATAATCCCTCCTCCAAAGTTGCACAGCATCTTAAAGAATGTAACAATCACAAAATTAATTTTGACAAGTCTTTAAAGGTTTTGAAACGCTGTAATAATAAAAATAAAGCTCAGATATGGGAGGAACTGTTCATATACCAAAATGTATTGGCTAATGGTAAAGATTGCTTACTAAATAAAATGGAGGAGTTTGCTGACAAAATTACATATCAGCAGTTCAGTCGCCTAGATAATATGAAAACTGGTCTGAACTATCACCAATCAGCTGACAATGTGACGACACAGCCTTGACCCTTCGCTCGAACTCAGTAGGCCTACGTTACTTGACTGGAACGGATCCGGGGTTCGATGTAAAATGTTTGTGTTTTTCGTTCGTATATGCGTGCGTGTAAATTAATTGTTCGTTCTATGTACTGTTAACTGTTATTGCGTGTGACAAACATTCAATTATGTGCAGATTTTTATAAGTTCTCCGCTGCTGAAGATGGGTGGTAAGACACCCGAAACGCGTACAGTGTAAAGAGACTATATATTGACATCTCCAGGCAGTTTAAGTAAGTAAACTACGTTGGAAAGTATTTAAAAGGTGTCAAGGCTGTTTTGAATAAACTCTTCAATTTGACACCTTAAATGTTAAAGTCAGCCCAGCCATTAATTGAGGTTTTGCTAGGAAAAGAAATCCGCTTACATAAACAGATCCTTTTACCTTTTACCTAGGACCTCTTCTCCATAGTCCTTGAGACCAGGGAATCATCCATATAAAAGACCAGGGAATCGTCTAAGTTCACTTTTATATTAACTTACTGGGCTAATAAAAAAAATACTTACTTGACAATGTCCTCATGCAAAATGCCTCTGACATTCGAGCTCTGAACTTCATTGTAAATTAATTACCTTTTAACAAGATTACACATAAAATAGGATAGTCTTGATAATTTGTTGATTTTTAACCTAAAAGAATCCAGATGGACAGAGCCCGGGCTTATGTTACTGTTACTGATAAAATGCATACAAAGTTTCAAACTTAAAAATGCTTGATAAACTTAAAATGTGGAAAAATATTTAGTAGTTTTACACTAAAGTACTACAAAATAAATTAAAGTCTAAAAACGATTTTCACAAATAATTGCCCCTAGTAATGTAATGAATCTTCAAAAGTATCATTGATGATTGATGATTGATGTTAGTTGTTTGTTACTAATAATTTGAGGTTAACAAATTTGAAAATTTTTTGTTATAATTTTGACAGAAGGCTAGGTATTGGAAGCATGCAACCTTGAAGTACAATGTTTGCAAAAAACGGGTTTGCAAAAACCGTTCAGTCTTTGACGATTTTGACTTTTAGACCCTAGAGGATTAGACGCTAGAGGAACCCACGCATTCGATACTGCCAACTGCAGACTGCATCTTTTTATGATTTATGTGGGCTGGGCCACATTAAATTTAAAACCATGCAGCTGTCCATCAGGGCCTTCATAAATTATTGCAGCCAACAAGCATTATCAAAACCACCACCACCGTGTAATATTGACGTTGTGTAATATTACTAGGTTACACAACGTCCAGATTTAAATAACACATAATGTTTTATCTCATTGGCTCTTCAACAGAATTCAAAATTAATTAATATCCGTTGGATACAGATATTGTTCAACAAAGTTATCCTTATATAAATTTGGCCTTAAAATAACTGGTGCGAAAGATATTTTAATAATAACGACGGGACGCTGCGTATTTTAACCGGAGTATGAGTGAAGGCTGATTGTAGAATGGATGTGGTGGAAGCCTTGTTAATGTAATAAGCCAGGCCAGTAACAATAGTAACAGATTCATTGCCAGGCCAGGACTATTAATTAATAACCCAAAAATCAATGGGAGACTTTAACATTCAAAAATTTTCATCGATTTAAATCTAATCTAAGGAAAGGAGCGCCTAATATGGCTGGTTAGTAGTGCGCTGCTGGTGAAATTATTGTTTACAGGTTTGGCAGACGATTTTATGAGTTTACATTTTTTGCCGCCCGCCCTATTTGGTGCTCCGGTGCTCCTCATAATAAAGCAGATTCATTCAATCTTACTAACACCTTTCATGCATACTGTAACAACCGTACGTAGCCGGTCCACTTTGAACGGTGACACCTGATACATAGACGGATTTAGAAAGATCATAATATTTGGGGGTACCAGCTCACCTACCGTTTGAAGTATTATGCCCAAATTCAATCAAACTCCTGTGTAAATGGTCCGTTTTAAGGCTTATTCCAAGCAGGTACTTATTTTATTAATAACTACCATTGGTAATTTATGCAAATACCTCAATCAAAGTTATGTTTAATTTCCCCCTTTACTACAAAAAATGCACTAAATATCAGGGCCCAGGGGGCGCATGGCATCCCAGAAATCCGCCTGACCTGAAATGACAGCGACATTTCTTCTGTTGTTCAACCAATAATTGAACGTTTCACAACAAATCTCTAAAAATTGGAAAACCACCCCAACCATATTGCAGTACCGCTCGAAAACAGAGACCGCATTGTATACTGAAGAAACGCCACCTGACGCCACTTGACTTGTCTCAGACTTTGGTCGACACACCCTTGAAACCGGTGCACAAACGACATCCCTCAAGTGAACGATAAATTTGTCGCTGGACGAAATCTAAATTGGGACAGTTGTACTTAATTAAAATATATTAATAAAAACTTAGACTAGGGAGAAAAAGATTCACTACGTTAAGTGCTTACATGACTTCAGAAACAAATTAAAAATATTCTGTCATTTGATGAACGAATTTAAGTCCACAAAACAACTATCGATTTATAATACTATATTCTATTATAAGTTGGAATTCAGGAAATTTCCACTTTATGCACATATCATAAAGTATTAATTGTTCAAAACTGAAATCATAAAAGTTTTTGAAGTAAAGACATGTTGAGGCAACGCCCACAAAAAAAGTCTCCGCATGCCCAAGAAGGGCGATGACATCACTGTTTTAGAGATAAATATTCCTCCGCCCGAGTGATTTTCTTTTGCCTAATTGAATTTTCTCATTGAAATTTTGAAATCGTTTTTTTTTGTAAAAGTTAAAACCTTTCTTTATTTTGATAATTTTTTTCTTGATAGGTAAAATAAAATTATCGTTTATTGCCAAACAAAAATTGAGAGCAAGGCGCCGCAAGAACTATTTTTTAGGCGGTTTACTCTCAACAACAGAAGTTGGTACTATTGGTAACCTCTCTTCACTTCTGACGATCGCCTGTCTGCTTTTGCTGTTGTTACTGTTTCCCGAGTTCAAGTAAAATCGTGTGTTCGTTGTTTCTCGTGAGTGACTGTTCATAAGGAATTACTAGTGCATCAAAGTGTTAGAAGTGCTTGGAAAAGAGATATTGCAAATCAGGGTAAGTTATTACCTTTCACAATAGATATGTTTGATGACATTTGAGAACAAGTAGGTCTAGGCTAGGCTGAACTGCTCCCAGGGCATCTGGGTTTATAAACAATAATTATTGTTTCTGCAAATGCGTAAGTTTAAGTTGTCTTTTAGAATTATTAAACGCAGATTTAAGGAGGGCGTTTGTGGTTCTTCAGAAATGCATCTAAGCTTATTCCTCATCCCCAGTGCTTAATGCCTTTAGGTAGGTCTTGTTTTCCTGAATATAGGTTTTGGATATAATTTAGCATTTTTGTTCTTTTTGAACCCCTAAAATTGTCCGGAAGACAAAGTACATTTTCAAACCATTGATTCCAAGGAGCCTGTGGTAATGGATGAGGCATTGAAGAGAAAATCCAGCTGATTTTTGTTTACATCTCTAGATGCCAAGGCCATCAATAATTATGTATGGGATCCTGTATTTTTATTGCACGTGTAAAACTTTCTGAACACAATGATAAGAAGGACAAGGCGAATTTTAGATTTCTGACTTTATTGTAGGCCTACAGGCCTGCCTATATCGATGTTTTAGTTACAGTCGTTCTTCACAATCACTAACCTGTTGAATACAACTCTAATGAAGAATCGATATTTGCCATCGGACCAATTTGGGTGTTGTTAGTTGCTCAACTAACATCTCAAGATGACAGGAAGGAGCACTGTGGGAGAAAATGTGAAAAATGCATTGCTTACCGAAACTGAATTCGTCTTGAAACTTCTTGCTTTTGGTTTTGTAGTTTTGCGGATGACTCAAATCTTGCTAAAAAGAGATGTGTGTATCAGATGATAACCTCTTCTCAACCAATGCAACGGACGGTACGAATTTCATATTTGATCTTCTGCCGTTCGATCCTATAGCAGACAATCCAACATCTGGTTTTCTAAGAAAACAATATTGAACGACCTATCAATAGTCAAAATTCGATTTACTGTTTGGTGGACAGAACTTGACATCTGATTCCATTTATTTTATTTCATATAGATTGTTTTGTTACTCAATGAAAATATATTTATCGATAGTATTTTAGTATAAGATGGCGGATGATGAGAAATAATGTTGGCTGAGTTGTGTTTAGTTACTTAGTTAATTAAATAATTATATTACAGTAACATATTAGTCTAGTTTTTAATTTTAATTAATTTTGGCCTTATTGCATTTACGTTTGCCTATGTTTTATTGTGCATGAGAGAATAATGGAATAATATAATTGACAGATGGTTTTGATTATTGTTTGTTATCAACGTTTCTTCATCACTGATGGTTGCTGAAACACATCGGTTGAGTTAAACACAGTAGGTTGATAGTTGATATCGGATAACCAAAACCTAAACTGAGTACCGAAAACAAAACTGATCTTCGCCCATATTAAATCTTAATGATAAGTTCAGTTATCAAACCTAAGCATTCGTACTCAGCGGACTTTTTGGTACTAGGGTATTGACTGCAACCAAATCATTAATTAGTTTGCAAACCTCTCTGTGATCTCTCTAGCATATTCATGTGACATTTGGCTGTGTGCCCTTTGTTATTTAACTTAGCGTTCGCCAGTAGGTACACTTGATATTAATTTGGATTTTGTGCTTTAAAATTTAACATTTCAACCAAATAAGAATTGAGACTGTTTCAAAGTGAGTGACTTAAATACAAAGTAATCTTGGTTAAACTACAATGATGATCAGAAATAAATTGAAATCACTATTTTAGGCCATTAGCATGCATTGTTAGCTTGTTTGAATTGCTCTGATCGATTGTTCACTATTGAAATTCAATGGTGAAGGACAATTGTTAACATCGATAAATGCAATGGATAGGCCTAGACCCCATAGCAGAACTATGGGGGACAGTGCGACATTGTTGCAGAAAAAAGACAAGGCCTGCAGAAAGTTCAGCCTGACCGAATGGTTGTTTTTTTAATAGTGGCTGCAGAAAGTCCTAAAGTAATAAGTCAATAAAATTGTATTTTGCAGAAAAAGTTTCTGTATTAAGTCGACAACATTATTTTTTGGCGGAAAAATTCTCCTTTCTGCAAACTATAAAACCAAACACTATAAAATGTCATGCATTTTAAAACGAAAACAGCCAAGTCGATAGTCGGTGCATCGATCGTGAGAAACTAAGTATTCCATGGAATAACCGATGAATTACCAACGCGACACAATGTTAAAGTAATAGGCATATCCGAACCCCATTCGATTGTTTGAAAACTAATATCGATATGTGATCATATTAACCATTGACAGAGTGCGACCTCGAATGTGCCGATGCGCGAAGTACTACTGCGCATCGTCTGCCGGCTTCTGTCAGCAGTCAGCTCACGATCTATCCAACCCAAAGAACGATCTAACCTCAACGTTGTTTTTTAGTGAATTTCCCCTATAGGGAAGAAGCTATTACCGTAGGTCTCATGGTAAGACTTAAGTCTGAGACTATGATAACTTTTCGTTTTGGGGCCCCCAGAAGCAAAAAACACCATTCGTTCGGAATTTTATATATATATATCTATCTATATATATATATATATATATCTATATATATATATATATGTGTCTGTGAGCACGATAGTGGCCGTAAAAATGGTCCGATCTTAATGAAATTTGGTACAGACGTGTAAAGTGGCAATCCCTCGGACGAGTTCGTAAACCAGCCCGATCGGCCTACTGTAAGGGGGGGTAAAGGGGGGTAAACCCCCCAAAAATTGTTTTTTTGAGTTTTTTACAAAGAAAAATAAAAATAATCAAATTTTTGTTGCCACCATTGAATTCAGCTCAAAAAAACAAACAATTTAGTATTTTGAATCACTGCTCTATGTCCATTGGTTACCGAAATATTGAAAGTGGTAAACACAGTACGTTGTCTCAATGTTAACCTTATGGGAAATTAGTAAAATTCTATATCTCAATTATTTCTCAACATATCTTGATAAAACTTGGTAAATAGCTTCTTCTAGTTCAGATCTACTAAATATTAAATTAAAACCACCCAGTTTCAATATACCTGTAGCAGCAAACCTGCATACACATTCCCCATGTTATTCTTATGGAGCTTACCAAAACATGTCAAATCTCGCTATGTTGGATTTAAATATGTTGTTTTGAATTTGAAATTCGCTGAGTATGCAGGTCTGCTGCAACGGGGGTATTTGTTTGTAATGGTTCTGTCCTTACTTTCGGGCTTATCAGTTTACGGTGATAAATATTTGACTTGGAAAACATTTTTATGATCGCCTGTTGTGTAAAGTGATGGCTTCATTTAGTGAGCAATTAATTTGCTCGGTTTGTTCGGAGAAAATAATCTTAAAAAATCTCAAAACTCATTATTTGAGAAATCATCCGTCATTGCCGGTCAAATACCAATCCGCCTCAAGCGAAAGCATCCTTGTACCTTATATAAGCACAAGTGGCCGATGCTATATCCTAAAGTGATGTCGTTTACATTACTTTAAGAGTATAAATTACTAAATTAAGTATATTGATAAATATTTAATTTTGATTGATGTAAACATTGAATATTTGACCTTTGAAATATTAATATACAAACAAACATAAGTCAGCCTATAAATAATTTGACATTAGTAACTAAGACCAATTCAACTAATAGGAGTAGCCTTCTTGTGATACTAAAAACAAAGTAGCCTATGATTAATTTGTCAATAGTAGGAAAAGCTGAACTCATTAGAATTGGTCAATAATTTTGTTGAGCATACTTGGATTTCTCCATTCAAATTTCTTACTTCAAAACATTATGTGCACTTAGAAAAAATTAAATAACATTAAATGGAATGGTTTGTTTGTTTTTAATCAAATTTTGTAACAGTTCTTTTAAAATCTTTGCAATTTATTGGTCTGGCAAATAAAAAAATAAGATTTATGATTTTTAGGCCTTCACACTAAGTTTGCTGTTTAGGTTTAAATTATTATTATTTAACATGCTTTAAATATTAAAAGCTATTGCATTATCAATTTTCTTAGAGGATTTAGTTAGTATTTTGGACTCTAAGTGATTTAAAGATAATATTGTTGTTTCTTGAATTATTCTTACTCCAACATGTTTGAAATGTTAAGTTAGGTACTATTGTATTATTAAATTCAATTTAAATATATTACCATTTCTTATTTATTTCCGAATATTCATTATTATCCCGCTCGCGGCCCATACTACACGCAGCTTGAATGCATCGGGCTGCAGAAAAATTTTGGCTTTTTCAAACCCCGTTGTAGAAAGGTTGAAAACGTTCTGCTTTGGGGGGCCTAGACCTATATAGCCTATCAAGTTTGGTCAGAAAGAAATCACAATTAAAACTATTAGGCCTATAAAAACTTACCATAAAAAATAATAGTGATTGTTGGGCCTTAAAATTGTTTATTAATCTATTGACTAACTAATGTAATGTTTGAATCTTCTTGGTTTTGTAGGCTAATGAAATCTTTAGGCTAAGTTGAAAAGCCAATATCATCATTGATCTACGTTAGGCCTACCAATTTTGTTTTGAATTGGGCTCCTGGTTAGAGTTAACTCTCAAAGCGGGAAGGCCTAAGCATTGCAGGAAATTAAAGTACCAAATTAAACCATCACACACAGTTTTAGGTTCATATAAAAAAACATATACAACAACACAGCACACTGAAAATATGAAGTGGGTGTGATATACATTCACCTGTGAGCTGTATAGTCTTAGTAACAATAAACTGGAGCAGTTACCAGTGAGTGCAAATCATCATAAATCAGTAATTATTAGAGAATTCGTTTCCCTACTGCTGGATATTGCCGATAGATCAATGATAAAAATGATAACCTTTTCAATATCCTGTTCCTTTTGGCATTCTGCTACATAACATCTTCTCTAATTTCCAACCACACTCATGCAGTACTGTTGAGACTGGTCTTTCTGACCATGCTGGAATCTTAATAAAATGTGGCTCAATGACCTCTAAAGATAAGGCCCTCCCAGCTATGGGCCAATGTTTCTCGGATGAGAATATCCAGAATTTTCTCTCTGAGTTGCGTGGTGAAAGTTGGGATGGTTTTATCAGTGACAATAATTCAAGTACTAATGATAAATATAAGCAGTTCATGTGTAAAATAAGAAGTGCTTTCAATTCGGCCTTTCCTCCTAAAATTTCTTAGTCAAAGAAACAACAAAAAGGTCTCAAAAGCTGGATCACAAATGGGATACGCATTTCAAGTTTGAAAAAAAGAGAATTGCATGGGATGAGTAAATGGAACAGAGACCCTGGTTTTTTGTCTTACGTTAAGAAATAGAAGAACATTTTCAAAAAATGTGTAAAAGCAGCAAAGTTGAAAAGTAACAATGAATACATCACAAGATCTAAAAATAAAGTAAAAGCAGTAGCCTATGGGAGGTGGTAGCTAGGGAGAGTGACAGGGAGGATAACAAAACACAAGTAGAGAAAATCATTTTTAATGATGCTGTGATTTCAAACCAGACAGACTAAGCAAATTTACTTAATGACCACTTTTGTGATGTACCGAGCAGGCTTAAGTTACAGCCAAATCTCTCTAATGCAATAAAATTAATGAGTAATGATGTCCAGACAAAGTGCTCACTGGTATGTTTTAGGCCAGCAACGGAGGGAGAGATCTCTAATATCGTTAGGTCTCTTGAACCAAAAAAATCGTCTGGATGGGATGAAATCTCACCTTTTTTGCTGAAAAAATGTATTCATCTTCTAATCAAACCACTGACAAACCTTATAAACTCATCACTTCATCAAGGCACTTTCCCAGACCTTCTTAAGTTCTCAATTATTAAACCCATACCAAAGAAAAGCAATGTTCATACTCTTGATAACCTGAGGCCGATCTCTCTGTTGCCGGTCTTCTCTAAAGTTTTTGAAAGAGTTGTGTTTAACAGTCTTAGGCCTAGTGAATTTTTCGAAGAGAATGACTTGCTTTCTTGTTTTCAGTTTGGCTTCCGCAGGGGGAGGAGCACTGTAGATGCAATCTATGAACTGGTGGACCGGGTTGCGAGTGCCGTGGATGGTTCACACTACACTGTTGGTGCTTTTTGTGACCTATCCAAGGCATTCGACACGGTCAACTTTAAAATACTGATTGTAAAGCTAAATAGTTATGGTGTAGCTGGCACTCCACTTAGGTGGATTCAATCTTTCTTGGAAGGAAGGAAATGGAAAGTGGTGGTGAACGCAGGTGCTCAGAGTGGTTATCAGGAGGTTACTTCGGGAGTGCCCCAGGGGTAAATTCTGGGACCTCTTCTTTTTCTGGTGCATTGTAATGATCTTCCTGCTTTGGCTTCTGACGTACAGGTCTTGATGTACGCCGATGACACGTCACTTTTTGTTTCTAATCCAAACAAAATTATCCTTTCTCAAACTCTAGTTGAAATGCTTCAAAAAATCGATTCTTGGTGTCTGGCAAATGGCTTGAAATTGAATCCTTCTAAAACACAGTTCATCAACTTCCATGTCAATAACATAAAAACACCTCAGTCTGACTCCTCTTATTTACCTCCACATTTCAATTCTGTAACAACTACCAAATTCTTAGGGTTAGAAATTGATTCAACCTTTTCTTGGCAATCAGCATGTGAACATTTTGCTTCCTAAGTAAGGCAAAGCGTATTATGCTCTGCTTTCTTTGTCCGAGACAGTTGATCTGAAAGTCCAAGGACAGGTCTACTTCGCATATTTCCACTCTCTAATTTCTTATGGACTCTTATTCTGGGGAAACTCCTCTGAATCAATCAGAGTATTCAGAATGCAGAAGAGAGTAATTAGGCTGCTATCTTGTATAGGACCCAGAGTCTCATGCAGACAACATTTCAAACAGCTCCGTATTTTACCGCTTCCCTCTTTATACATTCTTCAATGCCTTTTGTTTGTTAAATCCAACTCCCAAAAATTTTTCAACAACAATCATGTGCATCAGTATTCCACCAGAAACTCGAAACACTCTTCAGTATCCAATTCATAGAACAGCATTTCTGGAAAAGTCTCCATCATACATCTGCTTAAAGATCTATAACCCTTGCCCAAGTCGTTTCTAAGAGGAGCAGTCTTTCAAAAAGTTCAAAAAAACTGGTCACTGGGTACTTGTCTGATAACTGCTTTTATAGCCTCTCTGAGTACCTGAGCCACAACACGCAGGGGCATTGATGAGTTGTGCTGGTTTTCAGCCAATGTTTTGGTTTTCCCAGTTGGTAGTTTTAAGTTTTATTCTATGACCTGTACAGTAGTTTTAAGGTAATTTGTATAGTTAAAAAGGTTTATATTTGTTTGCTTTGACTAGTCTACTGCCCAAGCAGACACTGCATGTAAGGGCGTTTTTAGACGTTGTTATAAATAAAATAAATACATATGTTTCGTGGCAACAGCCACATCTTCGGCAGCATCACAAGATTTGTCATGAGTTTAAGATTGAACCACTAAATCCTATTAGGCCTATAAACTTACACTTACACAAAGTATATTTACACAGAACAGTAAAAACAAATAAAACAAGAATGAGTCGCCGCCGGTACGATTTGAAGTGTGCTTGCACCGCGAGGGGAGATGACCAGTCTTATTCATTTTATTGTTATTAAATTTGTAGCTACTCTACCAATAATTTTCATCGCACCATGCTTTTGTCAAATCCTGTCGACCAGTTCGACTCATATGAGGAATATGAAATGTAACTAGGTCTAATGTAAACGACAATAAATAGAGCAACAAGGGGCGGACTCTAGACCCTACTTGAACACTTGATTTATAAAATGGACCAAAAACTGTAAAACGAAATATAAAGAGAACTTTTTGGCCAAAAACGAGGATTACTTGTTTAGCAGAAAGAAACAGTCTTGTTGTTTGGTAAAAATAGTCTGATTTTTGAAACAGCCTAAATCACCCTCGGCCAGCACACAAACCATTCTAACATATTAACATTTTAAAATTTTTATTTAAGAAACCCTATTATCGTGAAACCTTAAAAAAATAACGGAATGACAAAATGAAATGTCTATTCAGAGTTTCAAGATTCTAGTTTAGATTATTTAGGTTATCTGTTAAACCATTGACTCTGTTATTAATTAATCAAACTAAAAAAAAAGTTCTAGACAGCCTTACTGGCGGGTGGCGAAAATTGTAATCTCCCAAAATGTCTGCTAAATAAACACATGTTTTTGTCGTCGTACTTCATGAATTGTGTTGAGCTTGCAGGCATTTAACATTAGTTGCACTTTTGCGATTGCAGCAAAATATTTTCTTGTGTAAAGTACCTTTCCATAAACAAACGACCATGCGATTTATTATCAAAACATTGCAGATATTAAACACTGATTACGACAACAGCGCACTCACTCACCCGCCAGTAAGGCTGTCCAGAGCTATATATCAATTTTTACTCTGGATTACTCAAAACTAGCTAAAGCTGGGCCATAAAAATGGGATGTTTTTATTAATTACTAGAGGACCCACACTGCTCTGCAGCAGTAAATTTTGGTACTAAGACACAAAATAAAACTCAAATCAAATAATTTTTCATTTACAAAATTCATGTTACATGCAATGGATCTTTACAACTTCAATGTGACTTGCCCGACATTTGCCTAAGTTGAAAAAGAGGTTCATATACCTGGGCCCGGTTATGTTGGAATTTCAGAAAACCAATTAAACCACGATTTATTACCTAGTTGGTAATATGTAATTTGTTCCACGAAGGAAAACGTAGGACTTTCATGAGATATTCTGTACACTTAAGTTTTCGGGACAGCGACATGTCAGCCCGGCACATACGACTTGACAAACTAACTATATACCATGCTAAAATACCCTTGTTGCAAACCTGCATACTCAGAGAATTTCATAATGCAAAAGAACATAGTTCAAGCCAACACATCAAGATTTGACGTGTTTTTGTAAGCTCCATAAGATTAACATGGGGAATGAGTACATCAGGTTTGCTGCCATGAAAATGGAAATATCGGGGATTTTAGACTATTATACGTTAGATATCATCTATATGAAGACATAAACCAATTTTTATCAAGATGAATATATTGAGAAATAAGCAAGAAAGAGAATTTTACTTATTACCCATAAGGTTAACATTGGGACAACGTACTGTATTTACCACTTTCAATACCTCGGTAACCAATGGACATAGACCAGTGATTCAAAATCCTAAATTGTTCTTTTTTTTAATTCAATGGTGCCAACACAAATTGGATAAATTTTATTTTTCAATATAAAAAATTCAAAAACCCACTTTTGGGGGGGGTTATCCCCCTTTACCCCCCTTCCGGTGATCCGATCGGGCTGGTTCACGAATTCGTCCAATTGTTTACCACTTTACACATCTGTACCAAATTTCATTAATATCAGACCATAAACGGATTCAGAAAAAGAAAACCTAATTTATATATAAATAGGCCTATATAAGTTGTGTTGTTCAGAATTCAGCAGAGTGCTCCAGTTACATCCGATCATAATAATCAATAGCTCAAATGAAAGCTGGTATTTCACTGAAGGTTCTTAGCTTATAGAAGGTTCTAAAACATATAGAGTTTCTTAATTAGAACTGGGGAAATATATCTTCAATTGAATTCATAATTCGGAAAATAATCAATATGTTTTTTGGTCGAGTACCGTAATAGAGTATATTAATGAATGCGGATCCTTGATGGCAAATCTTTGCGTGCATACCTTTAATTTAAGACCTCAATTATGAAGATCGGTCGAGTAGAAGAGCCAAACGAACTTGGAAAAGGAAAATCATATTTAACTCCCATAAGAAATGTACAGGGAGTAAGTTGCTTTTGTGCATAATTCGAGTAATACGGCAGATAAATGAATGAATGCGGATGATTGATGCCAAATCTGCGCGTGCATACCTTTAATTTAAGACCTCAATTATGAAAAACGGTTGAGTAGAAGAGCCGGACGGACTCGGAAAAGAAAAACCAAATTTTTTAAATAGATTTAGCCTATAGTTAAAAGTAAAACATAAGGAGCCTTAGGTATCTGACTAGTATTTAGTAGATAGCAGTTTAGTACAGTTTCTTATTTTAGTAGGTAAAACTTTTATCTTTTTGTATCTTGAAAAATATTTGTTACTTCCATCCATAACTTTAATTTAATCATAGCTTTTGAAACTGAAAGGGAAGGCCACCATTTTACATGTTATAACTTACTACTTATTCAAGCCTTTTGAGAACAAATATTTTAAAATCCTTACTTTGTGTATCCCCTACTCATCTAGAGGCTTTAAAATATATTTGTCCCAAGTTTCATGGCACAAAAACATTGCATTGACACAAACAAAAGCATTGAAAACTGAAAATGGCAGTCATTTTGAATTTTATAATATACCCTATTTTAGAATTTTGAGGGTAATTCTTTCTTAGATGCATATCTAGAGCCTTTAGAGAATATGTGCCATGCTTCACGGGTTAAAGCCTTATAGTTTTTGAGAAACTGTGATTAGTGAATCAGTCAGCCAATCAGTCAACCGTTCTTTGCTTTTATATATAGATATTGTCATGAGAGGACAGGGGAGGGAGCAGTAGCCCTCTGGCCGAGGGCGAAGGCAGACGGTTGGTGAGATTGTTAACAGTGGCCAGACTGAGGAACTCGGTTTTTTTGTACCTCTTTAGAAGTTGGCGAGATGGTATACATACATGTTGGTTAGAAACGGCCTCAGAAAGGTTGGCCATTTTACTCTCACTGAGTGCTGTAACTCCATAACTATGATGAATATATGGCTTTTTTACTGATCGCCTATGTTCAATGATTTTGAAATACATTTTTATTTCATAAATCTCGATGAAGCCTTAAATGAACAATGCAAATTCAGTACATGGTGAATGCAACCAGCAGTCATGTTTTGACGCAATCCCCAAAAAATAATATAGAATGTAAGCATATTAAAATTAAAAATAAATAGTTTTAGGTATTTATCTCTCACTAGATAACACGTAGCTCGAAATCGAGCAAAAATCATATAGTAAAAGAATGAAGAATAACCAGCCAACTTATACACTTTTAAAGTTTTCATTAACAAAATTATAGATTAACTACTGAAACTTTCAAAGTTAATTTTATCTACCGCAGGTGTTTCCGGTATAAACGTTAGCGATTGGGAACACCTTCATTTCCCCAAGTCCTCTTTTTCTGAAATGTATATTTCAACACCGGCAAAAGATCGAACTCTGCTTACAGCAACATTTAGCTGACCGAGAGCAAACACTGGCACGTAATGACTTCCTTTGTTTAGTGATTGCCGCTGCATCTTGATAATTATCGCCAAAACAGAGATTGCAGGGAACGGTTGTCTTTAAAAAAATGCATAACCTTTCCCTTGTGGCAAAAACGCGTAAATGACGCATTATCTCTACCAGTCTTTTCATTCTTCAAATGCAACCCACCGCAATGAAAAAATTTTTAGTTCGTTGGTCTGAGGTTGGGAGGAGCATCAAATGGTACATCGGGAGGGTGATGCCAGCGGTTGCGATCGTGTTCGTTCCGATTCCTCCGACCGGTCAATGTTCGTCTTCTTCTTATCGGTGGCATTATAAATGCAACAAATCCAAAAATAGATTTGCTCGGATTAATGTAACTTCAAAAAACACTATGATATATCGTAAACCACATGGTAAAACCGGTAACTGCACTGTTTAAGAGCTTTAATAAAAACTTCATAACATAACCTAAATTACACAATAAATCTTTAAAAGAAAACTGTTGAAAACAAAGCCAAATCAGCTGTAAAAATAAGTTTACCTGTAGAACTATTTCAGAGCTTGGCCATATGATCAGTTTGTAAACAAAGTAAACTGAGCTTGCTTCAATGTCCATGAATAGCGCTACTGTTCCGAAACTTCAGCCCTTTACTGTACTTTAGTGACGCCCTTTTTAAAATTCTGAGACTTGATGACAAATCTACATAAAAATCCCTTTAATTTGACACCTCATACGTTGAAATCTGCCCAGCCGTTATTGCGGTTGGACTGTGAAAAGAAAACCGCTTGCGTATTAATATATAGATTGCTTAAAATTGCTTCTCTTTTATCGCTGCCCTTATATAAAGCTTAGTAAACAAGATATTTCATTCCGCATTTGTTGTTGTCCGCTGCGTTCTAAATTCTTGAATTGCGCATTATAATGTTGTGCGAATAAAAAAAGGGGGGGAGAAAAGAAAAACGGAAGACCTGGTGAGAAAAGGGACGGCAACAACGGAAGCGGCCGGGGCAGGCGAGGCGGTGACCCTTGAAAATGGAAGACAGTGCAATGCAATACAATACGTTCACGTTCAGTTGGCTCGCAGTTTTGTGTTGGCAAGTGTTTGTTTCTTATTTTCTTCTTGATATGATTTATTTCATTGATAAGTACGCTGCCTTAGCCGTTGTTCGTTGGACTGAAAGGGAATTGAACGGAATTAATTTCAGCCTCCGTGATCCAACTAGATCATGTCACGTATGCACTCGTTAGCTTAGTGACGCCGCTAAAGCCTTACTTGTTTTTAGGCATTGAGTTAAATGGGAGCGGTTGTTTTTCTACTTCTGTGGCGCTGCCAAAGTGCCTAGTGTAATGACTCTCAAAGTAGATACCCAAAACAAGGCAGGTGAATTAGAGGCGTCGTCGTTGACTGCCCAGTGTAATTAATTAGGGACCTTACTGTTGCAATTTATGTAATGACTTTAACAACTCCAGTGACGCATGACACGTGGATTATTGTGTCCCGTACATGTTATCACATCAGTGTAACGGATTAGTTTTTGTAAACATGAAACACGATTCTAAATTCTGTGACCGAGTTGTTATCAAATCCTTACCAAGTTATTTATGTTCATTTTTTTAATAAGTAAATATAAAATTCCGGTACGGTTTTAGAGGACGGAATTTGATAGTCATCTACAATTTCAGTCTTTAATAGATTTTTGATATGATAAAAGAATTTTATAGCCTGCAATAATTCCTTTCTGGCTGAGGCTTGGAGCATAATGCTGTTGTTATTTTTAATCAAAGTTAATTTTAGATTTTTTGATAAAAGAATTTTAGAGCCTGCAAGAATAATCATAGTTAATTTTTGTCGACTGATAATACTTTGATGACTTTAGGAGCACATTGCATATATGTCTCTTTTCAGCAAAAAATAAACTGTGTGTGATTAGTCAGGGACTAAAATTTGTTGTACTGTTCTGGCTGTTAAGTACACTATAAGTATACCTCTACTTGTTACGTTTTCGTTCTGAACATTTAATTTTTTGAAATGACACGATTTGTTCTGTATGCCTTCTTCATTCACCATGGGTTGTGGATAATCACGAGTACTTCGTCCAATAATAACGCCTTCACAGCTGTACACAGCGGTGTGGAAACTGCGAACAATGGGAGGGGGAGGAGGGAAGATCGCGGCTGAGTGCGGCGGGGCGGGGGCGGCAGTAAGCAGGTCAGTGACCCAGGACCCAGACACTGATGCTGCAACGACGAGACGAAATAAAGAAACACTCTTTGATTGGATTAGGCCTACATTTGATTCAGAAAAAAATGTGGTCGTTCGAGAGAGGAGAAGTTTGCGCGCGTAAAGCCTTACCCTCCAACATAAACTTTGATGTATTGCAATAATAATAATGATAATAATAATGGGTATTGACATCCAAGATTTTCAAGATGCTCTAGCTTCATTTAATTAAAGTTCGCTCATTATATCGCCGGCTTTGGCAAATTCAACTGGTTGCAAGGCGCGGGGGAAGAGGGGGTACTTTTCTGAAAACATTGTTCTACAGACTCGCTGTTTTTGAAACGCTCTGTTTATCAATAACATATGTTTTAAATATCATATTGATACGTTTAGTAGCATAGAAGCCATAGCCAGATATATTAATGCGCCAACTGTACGTCGTCAGACCTGAAAGTGTGTGGAACTGTTTTTTTTTCAAGATTGAGTTTCTTATCAGTTCTTGGGACATAAGTCCCCAATTTTTCAGAAACGCTCTTGTGAGCTGACTTTTTGGGACCAAAACTAAGCAACCCGCAGACCACCCCCTTAACGATATGTTGCTTAGCACCTTTAAATCTCGATCCCATACTCGTGACCTCACTAAGTAGGTACCGTCAGTATTTAACAGTTCTTGGGATTTAAGACGTAATAATAAACTTACCGTTACTTTTAACAGCCGTAGCAACGGAATGATTCCGTTTACCTTAATTGGTTGAAAGCGATTCGTGGATGCGAGATTTCGAAGTTCACTGTCTTCAATCCCGTTAAATGCATCGGATTTTCTTCGATCCCCTGATAATGATCGTTCCAACAACGAACTACGTGCCAAATTAAATCTTACTTGCATCAAATTCTAGACATTCTATGGAACAAAAACTATACTGTATTGGCTTTATTTAATTCATTTGTGCGTTCGTTTTTAATTTCAAAGAAAAAAAAATTTTGTTTTTCAACAGTCGTATATGAAAGCGTTGGAAAATGTCGAGGAGAGAAAAATACCTCGTCTTAAACCATCGATGGCTCGCCCACGATGTTGACGCTGGTGACACATATCTAGGAACCAGCTGACCTTGGGCAGTTATTTATACTTACAGTACTCGTATTCCTGCGCTCACATTAATTTTCTGCTTAGTTTGTTAACTTTACTGGGCGGAGAGAAATTACCTACTTAGACATCTATATTTGAGTGGTTTGGTTCGTTTTCTAAACCAAATTTTAAACTTGGGTATAGTCATCGTGACCCAGTTGATGGAAATAATTAATTGTGATTTTAAGAAGAAAGTTGAGTATGAGTGGTCAGTCAATAAAGTTTTTTTGGACAGGTTAAAAATCGTTATCGATATGCGTTTATGGTTCCTCTCATCTTTTAAGTTTATGAGAATTTTCAAATTTAACGTTCATTTCGTTATCATCAAAGGTGTTTACATAGCGTTCTTTTGCTTTATAAAAAATGTATTTAATACGAATATTACTCGGCGAAGTCAGTTTAATATATTTATTTCACCTGATTTATTCTATACTCTCTTCATAAAAAAACTAGCTGATCAACCCGGTTTCACCCGTGGAAAAATAGACAAACTTCTTTGGATTCATGATTTAATGTTTAGGTTGCCATGACTTAGGTTAGTATAACATTGAAACTTTGAGGTGTCAAAGAGCGTAGCCCTTAGGGAGTTTTTTTTTAAATCCGTTCGTAGTGGATGCATACGCCCTGAGAGGAACGTCCTTGCAGAATAAGGTTCTAGGTCAAGTTAGTTTGGGCAGTGCGATAATAGGTGAGCGGTATTTGACAAATATATAGTAGACTAGAGGTAGTGAGGTATGAGAATAAGCTTGAGTTTGAAGTTTCAGCAGAGGAGGGGAGGATATCATAGATGACGTGGAAGTAAACAAAGCCATATGAATACGCTACTAGTCTGGTTACGAAACCAAAAAAAATGTGGGTTGATATTAGAAACAATGTTTTGCTCTTTGAATAACAATCAATAAACAGGTGACATGTTTTTGGTTTAGCATGTAACACATGACTGACACAAGAAATTTGTTATTGAACCAATTGATCATCTGTTAATATTTATTTCCCCTTCTTGAAAAATCCAAATTCATCTGGGTTTGTTTGTAAACACCCAAGCTTCTTCTCATACCTCACTACCTCTAGCGGTTGCCGCTCACGATAAAAATTACAGCTGATCTTACTTCTGCTCTTTGAACTGTCATATTGTATTACTCACAGCTGTTTACATTTTGGTATTTGAATGTTTACATCCTTATAAAATGTAAACATTGAAGCTAAAGACGTTCATGGGGCGTAGCCCGAGGGGATTTTAAGGAAGTGAATAGGCCTATATGTTTCCCAGGTTCAAGATCTACCTCTATGTGAAATTTCAACCCAGTCGGTTCAGTATTTTTCGAGTTTTTTCCCATACATACATACATACATACAGAAACCACCTCTTTTTTATAATAGTATAGATGTGTATTTAGTGCAAAGTAAATAACCTCTCTCTTTAGGTTTATTCCAAACATGGTTAAGATAATTACTTAGTTGTGATAACACAAATTGTCCCTCGCGAGGGTTTTTATCAGGCGCAAGTTGATGTTGGGGAAAGAGTTGTGTTATATTTGGCGATGGCGCTCGCGCCGCGGCAGTTTTAGCCCAGACGGAGAGGTTAGGTCAGATAAACAAGGTTGCTGTCACTGTGGTCGTAACAGTAAATGTGTGTGAGAGGCCATGGGCTGTGTATCTCTCACTACAACTACAACCCTATTTGTTACAGTAACTTGTTTAAATATTTTTTGAGAATTTTGAATGGAATGAATTCAAAGTGTACACGATTGCTCTCTCTTCCTTTCAAATCGTTGATCTTTTCTGCACCATGGTTAAAAATGTTTACGATGTAACAGTAACCAACAATTTTATACGGTATTTTTTTGTTTTTTGATGGTGATACACAACACGCAACCTGATCATAAACCTTTATTCATCTGGAGAATTTAAATTTAATTCGTCACTACCTGTAACATAGCTTGCTCAACCGTTATTCCCCATTGTTTAGCTCCGATTAATACAAAAATAGTAAGGTTTCTATGGAAATTAGTTTATGTTTGCTAGATTTGCTCCATTTTCGTTGTTTTACCTCCGGATCACTATTCAAATTAAATTATGTAGGTTATAAATTCCTTACTGATCCCTGTCAACCGATGAGTGGTATCGGCTGACAGATAGGTTGTGGAATAAATCCCCTGTCTAGGGCAAACACAATTTTACTGTAGGAAAACCCTTTTACGGAGCATCTACGACAGTAAAGGGGCGCAAGAGCAGTAAGTACATGCAAATTTAAAGTAAATAATTTGTAGGTTTTGTAGCACAATATTCAGTGTTAAGTCAGTGTTGGCGCCATCACGATTTAGATTGTAGATTTAAGCAGAAACACGTGTTGGCCCGGGGTGCAGATGCTTATCGATCATTCTGCACCGCGCCGGGGCCGCGTCAATGCTGCATGCTGCAAAGGTACTGCAGGCTACCGGATACTTGCCATCAATCCAGCAATATGTGTAGTGTCGGTGTTCTGTCATCTTGCTGCATGTTACAGATCCTTCAAAAATGCTAGGCAAAACTTCATGAAAGCGTTTCGCCACTTAATAATTATAGATTTTGTTTGGCAACAAGGCAGTTTCATCTTTCAAGGGAGTATCTTTTGGTTGCCGTATTCCTGTTGTGAGTAAACAAAAAATGATTTATGCAAGAGATGATCGAGTAGTATGGATTTGATATTTAAATCTATAATCTATGGATTATACCTACAATAAATACAACAGTTACAACTTTAAAAACCTAACAACTACAACGTCGAAGTCCCATGGACTAAGAGCTACTTAAACTAAAATTTACATCTGCCGAACCCCTGATGAAAAGTATCAGTATAAGCAGTGTGATCTTAATCACTTAATCACTTTAATAAGACAGGTACCTCATGGAGGACGTTACCCTGAATATGAGTGAAGGATGAGTGTGATGATCGTGATGATAGTGGCGCGATCTTGTAGCCTTGTTACTGACTAAGGTTGGCATGTTCCTTAGACAGGATTGATATTGGTAAGAAGATCAGTTAAGTTGGAGGAAGAGGGAGTGAAAGGGAAATATTAAGGATGTGCTAGAATTTAAAATATAAGAGAAGAAAAAAGAACAAGTAAGGATGCCCCAGGACTCACGTTAAAGTTGAGGAAAAAAGAAAGGAAACGAAATTGGAAGTCAAGTAATGTTGAAAGATGGTGACTTTGGAGATAAGTAGAAAGAAATAGAAAAAATGTGAGTGAAGCAAGGAATGCCCCTCAAGAGACAAGTTAATAAAGATAAGGGAAAAAGGAAGGATGCGAAATTGGAAGCCAAGTGATGCTGAAAGATAGAAGCTTCCGTGAGGAATAGAAGGAAATGAAAAAAGTGAGTGAAGCGCCCAGCACGACAGTCAGTAGTGGAGCGCGGTGGCGGGCAGTCGAGGTTCACTGACTGCGGACTGCGGGAAGCGGACCGCGAAACCGCCTCTCGCCCGCGGCGGCGACTCGCTTTGTTGCAGCGACACAACTGTACACCGCCGTGCCGTGACGTCACTGGCCTACTCCGCCGCCGCCGTGGAGAACCTGGTGTCGTACGGCTTTAATTTAACCAAACTTGGTCAGAAAAATTCGTAGGCTGTTTTTGTGTTTTGTGTCTTTCTACACCAGTGGCATTTTTTAACATTTTGTTTGGGAACGGTCCAAACCCGAGTCTTGTTACTATCTAACGGCACGACCTTTTGTTAGATAAGCATAATTAATTCATACCCAATGACAAATGGCAACTGGACCCAGTTTTGATCCTGTGAGGTGTTGTGCATTTGTATGTGGGTAAGGCCGTATGGAGGGGTCAGGGGGTCGAACTCCCCCAGAAAATTGCTAGAATTGTGTTTATATCAAAGATTAGAAAGTTATTTTTTCACTTCCTGTAACCGCGTAGCCCAAATGTCCCCCCAAAGATTTTCCTGGTTATTCGCCTTTGTATTTGGGCATCCCCAACCGGAAGATCAAAGACATATCAGAGTGTGATATAATTATCTGTATCTTAAAACACATGATATGAAAAAACAAAAACAATGTTTATTTTACTTTTTGTCATATATTTTTGACAGTTAAAATAAAACTTCTTTTTGTTAGTTTATTGTAATTATTTCATCAATCATGTTACAATTTTACACAGGGGTGAATGTAAAATTTAAAAATCCCTTTGGATAAAACGAAAACTTGAAGGTTTTTGGCTGAACGTCTTGTTAACACGTAGGAAATTCAATTATACGGTTTATGGGGTAAAACAGAGGAGTAAAAAAAGTGCAACTCGACGTTAACTTGCTGTAGTATCCGTTTTTTTGCGCGGTCAAACTTGAAAGAAAAAATGGATAGGTCCTACTGAAAAAAATACCATGGAAAAAAGTGTAATGATAACAAAATAATTCTTTGTATAATGTAAACATACAAAGCCCATGGGGCGAAGGAATTTTAAGAATGCGAATAGACCTTCGAGTTGAGTTGGCCGGGATCGGGGATCATGATCTATCTTTGTGGAAAATATCATGTAGCCCTGTCGGTTGTGTGTTTTTTGCGTTTGTTTCTTAGTAGTGCTGACATTGATCATTGAACAGAAACCACGGATTTTTTATAGTATTAAAGGTAGATTGTTATAAAAAATACTTAAGTTGCGATTTTTTATTGTTATGTTAATTCATCAAATACCTGTAAGGTTGATTTTTGTTTGGAATTTATATATTTTTTTAATGTCATCAGTTTTATTCGAAAATGTAAAACACTAAATCTCTCGGCAGGTGTCGATCAGGAACCTATTTGTTAATTTTATGCTCCTACCAAAAAGGAGGATACTTCCTTATTCTGTACATGTGTACAAACTTGAGAAACGAAGCAAGTACCAGAATCACGTCTGACAGTAAGTGTTCTGTCGTAGTTTTCCAGAAAACTTTACCTCGATTCCTTACTTATTTACTCGTCGTTTCCATTCCGTCCGGATTCGAAAACTCTTATTCGACGCTCAACTTTACCCATTGTTACTATACTGTTTTCTCATACCCATCCTCTTCCCCCGCCTTAGACGTTTGTAGCTGTGTACCGAGATTTCCTTTAGCCATTATATTCAAACCAAACAATTTCAGCTTATAAAACTGCAATAAACCACATTTTTGTTTGGAAATTCTTTATCTGCAAGTTTCTTACCGTACTTTGTTTCGTCAAGACGTCTGTCTGAGCGCTGACATACTTGGGTTACAAATTGTGTCTCTGCGGCGGCTCGGGGCACGATCAGGTCCCGTAATGACAGACCTGAGCGGTCGGTCCGAATCAGCGCGGGGTTCCGAGTTGTGGATTGGGTGAAAGTCGTCGTCCACCGTGACTATCTGGTCATCTCGCACTGCTACACCGGCCACGGGCCACCTCTTGTTTTTATGTTTCCTGTTCTCTTGGAGTTTTATTTGCCCCAGCAACTGGAACAGAGAGGATATACTCTTCTCCAGTGTTTGCTTGGGATTTCTGAAACTGCGCTTAAACCGTGTTGCATGCGTGGGATCAGAGTTATTGAACACAATTGATTGCGGTGTTTAGAAGCTCAACGTTTCAACACTGACTTCACCGATACCACTGAGAGGTGGGATTATACTGTGGCGAGAGCTTTGAGCGCTGAGAGCATTGAGTGGTGTCAAGATCTAGAGACAAGAGTTGAGTTAGTAAAAGCTTTGGGAAACGTTTTGTCAGTGCTTAGTAATAATTTGTTAAGTGGTTTATTGTTTTCGGTTTATTCATAACCTAGTACCGTTACCTCAAAGGTTGTATTGTATTTTTATTATTGAATATTTTAAATTTTGTTTTTGATATTTTTAAATATTTTTATATTTTGTTATTTTATAATATTTGTAAACATTTTTGAAGTTATTTTTTGAAGCAGTAAACTGATTTTGCGTTTTATACTCTAAGAAAACAATAAAAGTAATCGCACAATATCTTAACAGCTTTCTGTTGTATTCCTCAAGAGTTATTACATTTGGTAGGTGGTTTAAGGGGGACCACGTTTTCCCGGGAGCACAGTACGTACTTAACAATGCTGAAGTGTCCTTACGGGGTTCTGTGGTAGAGTTGGGCTTCCTATTCCCACCTACAAAAATAAATAAATAAAACAAATAAATGAAAATAAAGTGAGTGCAGCGTGTGGTTCCGGGGCCAGGGTATGGCGAGCGTGTCAGTGGCGGCCTGTATCGATCGCGGCGCCCCTCAGTCCCGCTGTAGGCAATCATCCCGTTACGTCCTTCGGCCGCCACACAACGTCTACAGTCTACACCCTCGGCTCTCCTCTCAACCCCTCCGCTCGAGGTGCTCGTTAAAACAACTGTTGGAATGCCCTTTTTCTTTCGGTCACGGTATGTGCACTCGAGCTCAAAGCCGAAAACAAGCGGGGAGTTCGTATATGATTCGCGGAAAGTAATAAAATAATTTCCGCGGTATAAATATTGCATGATTTATTTAACGTGGAAACTAGTAAGAAAATATGTTACTGGTACCTTCAAATCATTATTAATGCCAATTATGCCGGTTTAACCATCGAAATATTTCATTTTCAGTTATTTCAATTCCCTTTACAATGGTTTCTATGGAAATATTATGGTAAATTTTCACGTTATATTAAAGCTTTTGAGACCTGTTGGTGTGCAGCTTGAGGAAACTTTTTAAAAACAGTTTCTGTGAGCACCTACAACCAAAGAAGAGCATTTTTCTCAAATTTCAACTCTGGAGGCCTTATTGTGATCACAGAGAAATGCAGGTTCGTTAACAGTTAGGCCTACTGAGTCATTATATTTTATTTTTTTAACAGAGTACATCACAAATTATTTTTGAATTTTTGCTTTGATCGACGTTTGTTTAATATTACCTCGATTTTACTTTAATTACACGCGAGCGAGTTGGAGGAATGAGTCATTCCGATTTGACTCGTGCATAACGTTATCTGAAAATTCATCTCTCTTGAACGTCTAGTCGTCTCATTGTTCCCTAGCTGAAATAATGTTTTATTAAGTGCTTATCGCCTCTAAGAATTTTAATTAACCTCTTGCTTGTTGGTTACTCGAGCTATTGGTTTGGTTTACCGGTCGTGCGATCGATGAGTTGGATTTTTATTTTATTGACAGCCTGTTTTGCTTTTACTATTTTACGTACACAAGGTGTATGCTCTTAAGAATCATAATATTTTTCTGATGAGATGTGTTTTGTCCTTGAATACAAATTTAATTAAAGACTCTTTGCACTTGTAAAATTATTTTAAATGTTAAATGGAGGCAGGTTAAGCCTTATTTTGACTGGACTATTAAACTGTTGTCAATGTAGGTATGTAAAACAGATGACTCTCAGAAAAAGACAATACTTATTTATGTTCTTGTATATTTTTTCAAATCTTTTTTCAATCCATTAAACAACCCGTATCCACTCTGTTGCAGGTGGCCCCTGGATGAACCTTCAACTGATTTGAGTCTGTCCATTACACTTGACAGGTAAGAAACAGCATTGACTTTGAATCTGAAGTCTTCATTGACTTATTTATTGATAGTCAAAGGAAACAAGTTAAAGAGTAAAGTATTTATTGATAGTCAGGAATTGCTGAAACAAGTATAAAGAGACCATCTTCAATCAATCAAAGTGTGGTTGGATTGTTTGAATAAAACGAAGTGTACTTTGTTTGAAGACGGTGAATCAGCTTCGAAGAAATGTTATCGAGAATTGAAGCAATTAAATTTAATTACATGCTGAAATGGCTTTATATTAAGTTGTATTAAAATATGCACATTTAGTAGGATAAGATAACAAAAAAACTTACTTTTTTGCTGCTCAAAAAAGGGAGGTCCTTTCGCACTTTTCGTGGCATTGGCTGTTTTTATACTTGCCCTGATTTTATGTAAACAGATATGTTGCTTGTTAGTGTTATGAATATATATTTTCTTGTTATCAAAACTTAGTAGTCTCTTATTTTTTAACTCTTCAAAGAAACATAGCCATAGATCAACATTAATGTTCAGCAGTTAAAGATAAATGACGGCTCAAGGGAAGCCGATATATTGGAGTTTAACTGAAAATATTACTCGCACACAATGTTGTGTTTTTACAGTTTAGTATTTCGGATATTTGTGCAAATGTATCCAACTTTGTTTAGTTTTGATCACCCCGACCCAGTGAACGTTACTACAAGACGCAAATTCTCACCCTATAAAGATGTATTCGCTCACATCATGAGCCCGGGTTCAAATGCAAATGCAGACCTCGCCTGTGCTTTTCACCTCGATACGAGCGGTGATGGCCGCCATATAAGGCCCCCGTCGACCCCGGGGAGGTGTTATGTTAGAAAGCGACGGGTGAAATCCCTCGGGCCGTTGACATAATACGTGGTTGAGGCAGGAAACTCTTTAAGAATTCAACATCTGGGAGGCTTTTTCGCATTATTAACTTCAATTTAAGTCGCTCCTTTAAAAGTGCAGAGGTCGTGTTCAGGATGTGATTTGACTCATTTACCACTGTATTTCGTCATTTTTGCCGTAGTACAGATAACATTGTCCTTTTCTTCGTTCCGTGTTATCTGAAGTATGTCTGTGTTAAATTGCAGCTTGCCTTTCTTGCTGTATCGTGTAACGTGTAAATATTATGATTCACTGTTATTTCACAATTTGTCTTCAAAAAAAAGTCGCAAGAAATACAAGTTAGTTAATTTATCTTTATCGTCACCTTGGAAATTAAATAAAAAATATGTTGTCTTTGTTGTTACCACGGAAAATAATAATCACTCTTTACTGTCCCCACCGGATGTTTTACTGTTTATTCATGATTACTTAATTAATACTTTTCACCCTTTCTTACAACCATGGAAACGAAGGTAACCTAAGTTACCTTTACTATTCCCATGCCATCTCCAGTAAATAAATTATTATCATTTAACAGTCTCTTATAAAAGTATGAGCTGATATATTTATTGCACGAAAAATATTTTCAGCACATTCAAAGTCGTGACCAAAGCCCACAGTCAGTCTTCTTTGTTACAAAGAAAAAATCACTATCTTGTTATCAAGGACCATTATCTTTATAATCACTGTTACAAGTCTTGCTCAACATTGTGCCCGTTGAAACTCGAATCAAACCATGAGGCCTACACGTTATGTCACTAAACACAATTTAGTTTGGTCTAAATATTCATGAAGTACTATGAATTACAAATTTCGTCAGGCTCTGAAGTTGAATAACTCAAAAACCTGTTTGTGAAGTTATCATGCAATAGGAATCAATGGTCAACTCATCCATAAAGTAAAGTTTATTTTATACGTATAGTTTTGAGTTGACATTATATTCTTTACATTTTGACTTTCAAATAACGTCTGTTCATTTTACTTATACTTCTTTTTATTCCAGCAAAATTTGGGTAACTAGGTGTTTTTGAAGACCAACTTTAAAAATAAAAGTTCGACTTTGCCATTGAAAAGTGTTCGGCTCTAACTGTATCACCTTTGTCACAGCGTCGACTCTCAATAGAACAATTAGCCATAACCTTTGTCGTCGCGTTGCGAATGTGCAGGTCTAATGGGTTGGAACGTCTGTTTCCTGGCGATAGTGGCGCTGCTATCGCCTCTGACTCATGCAATTATGGCCGACCCGGCGAAACGCTAACTCCTCACCCGTAATCGCGTTGTATAACTATTGACGAAAACGTTTATGACCAAGACCAAATCGCCGTCATAGAAGTTGAGGTGTCAACTGGCACAAAATTACCGACAGTCGTTCAGGTCAAAGTGGACCTGAACAACGTACGTGCACCCTGGTACGTGAACGCACCCTGGTGCCGCGGTACGTGAACCTGGTACGTTTTGTGGATAGTGTGTATTGTTTGCTGTTGAGATATCAACTGGAACAACATTACCGTCATAGCTATTGAGTTATCAAATGGGACAAAATGACCTTCATATAGCTGTTGAGGTGTGAACTGGGAAAAATGACCGTCATATCTATTGAGATATCAACTGGGGCAAATTTACCGTCATATAGCTGTTGAGATGTCAACTGGGGCAAAATTACCGTCATATCTGTTATCAACTGGAGCAAACTTCCCGCAAGAAACACCGCACTCGATCTGTCAGCCGGCGAACGTGAACTTTTGACAAACTTCCCGCAAGAAACACCGCACTCGGATCTGTCAGCCGGCGAACGTGAACTTGTGACAAACTTCCCGCAAGAAACACCGCACACGATCTGTCAGCCGGCGAACGTGAACTTGTGACACACTTCCCGCAAGAAACACCGCACTCGATCTGTCAGCCGGCGAACGTGAACTTGTGACAAACTTCCCGCAAGAAACACCGCACTCGATCTGTCAGCCGGCGAACGTGAACTTGTGACAAACTTCCCGCAAGAAACACCGCACTCGATCTGTCAGCCGGCGAACGTGACCACGTGACGCGTTGTGCTCGCAACAAGCGGTAAATCACGGCACGAACGCGGCAAACAGACGACAGGCGGGAATCGAGCGTCGATTGGCCGCAGATATTATGATTGAAGTTGCAAAATAAAAGTGGCTAGCGGCCACACTCGCACGGCGGAGTATTGCCCAGAATACCCGGTGAGTCTCGGCTGGCATCGCTGTTGGCCGCCGACCGCTTCTATATTGTCAACACTCCTCCATATTGCTTTATCGCCCGGCGAGGGGCTCGCATTTCGCACTGCGGAGTCGCGCGCGGTGTCGGATCTCGTATCTCGCGCGGGGGATCGCTGTTTGTGGTGATTGTGATTTTTAAAGATTTTTTTTTTAGTTTTGAAGTGTTATCGGCTTTAAATTTTTGTATCGGAGTAGACGTAGTATTAGATTTTTCGTTTTCCACGAATATGTTCCTATGTGTACATATCGTGTACCATAATATGCTTTTGCCTTAGTACTCATTGTTTTTTAATCGTATATATTTTAAAAATCTAGTCTTCAATTTCTGAGGAAACTATTTTTACGTTCAAACTGTTTTTACTTTTCATTTTAGTGTTGTGCTTCCGCATTTCCTCGTCATTTGATTTTTCTATCTCATTGTTCTTTTCCTATCACTGTGTGCACTATTACGCCTTTTGCTAGAGAGCTCATTATTTAGCAATTTTATCGTGTTTGTAATTTCAGTTTGCATCATTTCATTATCATCAATCCTGTATATCCTCTTCAATTTTTTCTTTGGCAGATTTCAGTTACGTTCATTATATTTTATTCGTAAATAGTTTTTTATTATTGGGTGAAATAACGTTAAGGTTTTATTTCATTACCCCTTGCTACGATTAGGCCCCTTCTTCCTCCTCGCTATGCGTGCCGGACGGTGACACCTGTAGACAGCAGTGCGGTGTAGGACTGTAGTGCAGTAGCATGTACGACCTGCATTTCATGGTGATAGAGGACACGGACGTGTACGCGGCCTGCTGTATCGTGGTGCTCATCTGCTGCTGTATCATCCTGCACGGCATCCACAGCCGGGCGCAGATCACCTGGAGTTGACGCGCCGCGACTCTGGATAAACTCTTTGATTCTTAGGTAATAAAATTGTTTGCATTTTTTTTCTTCCTCGGGGCTCTCCTTTACGTTTTGTGGATAGTTACTTGCTGTATAGATAATTGTTCGTTTTTTGCCTTCAGAATGCATGCGCCAAGTACTAAAATGTTTCTTTTTGTCAAGCTTATGCTGATAGTAGGTAATGTTTGGCTTTAAGGTAGGGGTTTCAACTGTTTGTTGAAACAGTTGAAATGCATATAATTGCATATAATGATATTAGTCATGTGTATAAGAACTAATATTTTGCTTTTAAATATTATAAAAGTATTTCAGTGGTTTCTGCAAGTAAATTAACCTCCCCGCTTCATGTTGTTAAACATTACTACTGTAGAAATGTAGGTAAATGGTGAACTAAGCCTTGGGAACATTTACTTAAAAAAGTTAATTGTTGATCAAATAATGATTTTATTTAACAAAAAGCCTTTATTCCCCTCAAATTTCATAAAAATGGCACTGAAAATAATAAAAGTTATATGGTGATAAAGTAATTATTGTATTTAACAAAAACTATAGCGGTTTAAGATATCCTCAAATTCCCTAAAAATGACGCTGAAAATAATTTACATGATAATCCGAAAAAGGAGAATGATGTCAATAGGTTTCAAAAACCTTTTAGTATGCACTTTAGTCTAATATTCGTGTAGCACTGTTAAAAAACGACGGCAATATTCATTAAACTCCATGTGCAAGCCCTGCCCATTGTTTCATCTAACGGCAATGGCAGGTATATATCTTTCTTATCCATTTACGTCATTTTCCCAAAATTCATCAAACGGCAATGATAGGTATATCTCTCTTCCTTATCTTCTTAATTCATTTTCCCATTTTTATGTGGCTTCAACCCGATAAAACTCACTAATTATTTGAGTGTATGTGGTTCATGGACTGTCTTAAAGAGTAAAACTTTATGCTAAGCTGCAACTTAATACGGCTGCGCGGCGTTTTGTACTGGTTGGCAAGCTACAGCAACGATAATTTACTGTCGTTTAACGGCGACCATGGGGCAGACGTTAACGATGAATAAACGTCAAACGCATTATAGTGTCAATACCAGTCGAGATTCAGAATAGCATTACGTCTTTGGTCTCCTTCTGTAACAAAACAGACTTTTATACGGTACGGTCAAATAGTGAATCAAAATCTAGCTGAATTTCTTGATTTTTCTTCGCAGCATAACGGTCCCCTCGAAATTGATTTTTCTGTTTTTTACTTGGTATCAAACTAAAGCTAATACCTAATAATAATACTTTATGTGTGCTAATACTTTCTATATGTGTATTTTGAGGGGATAAACAATATACCATGAATAACCCTTGTCCAGGAGGCTTTTGAATTTTGGCATTTGTGCTCCTTGCTGTTGTTGTCTTATTAATAATTACATTTATTTCTCTTTCGCATCTGGCAACAGTAGGCGCTGTGGTAGAGGGTACTTGATCTGTTTAAATTATATTTTCGGCTATTTATATTTTTGAACGCGCGCCATTTTCATGTTTCCGATGAATTGGAACCGCGCCGAGTTGCCTGCTGTTGGCGTTGTTTATTTTGCCGCTGAATATTTCAAAGGCTTGTAATCCCATTTCGTGGTCAGAGCCCAATATACCACGCCGACTTTAATAATAGTTATTGTTATGATTAAAAGCCTCGCCTGACGTTTTGATTTACGGAATTAATTGGAACGCTTATTATTTGTTTTATAACAACTTCCATATGAACTGTGAGTTTTCAAAATCAGGTAAAGGTGATTTGGGGATGGGGATCCAGCAACGGAGTAATGCACAATTTTGGCTTACTTCCCTTTAAATCAAATTAACGTTCTTAAAACTTAAAATCACTGATAAACAGGGACCTTATGCTGAATTTTAGTGTTTATGTTAAGGTGTATATTTGGTTGTAGTTAATCGTAGGAATCTCATAATAACAAAAATAATATAATAATTTTTTGAAATTATTAATTAAAAATTATTTATTCTTTAGTAGACACTTCTACGTGGAGAAAAAATCAATCCATACATTTATTTGATCTTGTGTAGGCTACTGTATTTTTGTGCGGGATAGGAATGTATAATATCTTAGAAACCAATAACTTTTTTTACAAAAGCAGTAAACGCTGTTTGATCCCAGAAAATGACTTATCAGATACTTACAACTTCGATGTATAAACACTTCAACCAGTGGCTTGAAGGGGCTAAAAGCCCCTAATGAGGGAATATTCAAACAATCCTTATTTATAGTACAAAATACCTTCATAGCAAACGCAATTTACCTTATATTGTTATCTAGCCTACCACATGGTTTTCAATCAAGTATCAGCATCACATGCTTTATGTAAACAAAGCAGTAGTTTTTAAATCCCAATGCTTTTTAAATGGTAGATATTTTAAGTTATTTCTCGTTTTCTGATGAATTTCAAGCAATTTAATTATTTTTCCCGCCATCACGGACCTTTAGTTTGAGCCCTCATCTCTCATCTTTCTACGGCTTGCCAGACGCCCACAATTTTGACGCAAACAATCGCCTTACGAATTAAATATATGATGACTACATTTGATACATTAACACTAAGATAAAAGTTTAACAAATTTATTTTACAGAATATAGGCCTACACATGATATTCACGGTCAGTTGGAAGTTGGAAGTGCAGTTCCGTTTGCTCAGCTGGCTCGTTGGCCGCCCTGCCCACGGAGGAATGCGGCCTTCGCGCCAAAAATAACGCCCGATGTGCGGGATATGTCCGGTTTCCGGTGTAACTTAAGTACATGTGATGCACGTTGCTTGTAACATGTACTGTCCACGCTACCTTGGCCTTTTTTAATTGAAGATTTCACAACTTTTTGACATACTAGCGCACAATACTACACTTTAAATCAATTTCAGATATTCATTTTACATCAAAAGCACATTGATTATAAATTGCTGTCAAGTGTGGTGCAGTCGAAATTTTTTATGATACGTTTTCTTCTATTTTTATGTTACTCATGATAAGAAAGTTCCGAGGAATTAAAACAATTTTTTTTTATGTAAAATTTGTGAGCTACAGATGTCAAAAGTGAAATAATGGGACGAAAATTCCCATCTTTCTTGCATCATTCACGAAGACACGGTTTAAACTACAGAGCCTATATTTGGGAATTATTTATGATTAATGAATGTCTTAAACCTAACATCAAGGAAATTAAAAAATAAATAATAAAATTTTCAATGTTGTTGGAAAATAATTTTTCCTTCCGTTTTCATAAGTGTCAAATCATTTAAAATTATGTCATTTTGTAGGCCAAATGATTCCGTACTATATCCCAAAAAATACAATTTTATAATTTAAACTTTTTCCAGGAATGTTGCACAAACGAACTGAACTTAACACCTGCATAATTTGGTTAGGCAACCCACATTCAACAAAAGAATGCTACCAGAACATTCTTATGACACATCCCAATCACATGCACTGACAAAAAGTTCAGAAAAATAAAGTAAAAAAATCATTAGACTGTCATGCTGCTTGGCGGAATAGTTTGTCCCTAACAGCGCCCGCACAACCTTAAAAGAAAATTAAGTCGTCTCTTATTTCTTTTGACATGAAATAAAGTTTATCTAAAACCAAAGTTCGTCGCAAACATAAATTATATTTCAATACTAAATTTTCTAAGGGAATATATCTTAAATTTTATCAGGGGCTGCTACTTTCTATCCTTGCCTTTTCCCTTAAGTTTTCAGCTCAAAATAATCATTTTTATCATAATGTACAGTTTAAAATTGCCTCCTATATTTTAAGGATTAATTTAATTTCATTTTCAGTTTTCCATCTTAAGGTATTTATAATCCGTTACGTTCGATTATGTAGTAAAATGTCATTTTAATTTGGCATTTCTTTCTGAATCTTTGTAAAAAATATGATATAATTTACTAATTTCAACCAACGCAACGGGAGGATTCGTTGCCTTGATTCTTTAATCATCAAGGAATCAAGAACGTCTACTACATACCAAGTACGCACGGCGATACGTCTAGTAAAGTACCACTTCTAAATTGATTGATCATTCTTGATTTTGTAAGTCAGAACAGTATCGTTTGAACTAATTTGTTTCATAAATAAAATTAAAAACTTAGTGGATAAAGATTCAACGCTATTTGTGTAATAAATAAACAATTACTTAACAGCGACGCAAACTAGAACAAAGTACCGCATGTAGTTTTAGTTTTTTACTGCGGAAAACTGTAACGACCTTCGAGATTTATCCACCCCGGTCATTACTGGGCCAGCCCCATTGCTCGGCGGGGGTTGGGGCAGGGCTGCGGCTGTGTTGGATGTATATTGCACTAGCCAGTCGTCGCCGTCGCCGTCTCCTTGGCTCCCGTCCTAATAAACATTGCAATCCATTGTAATCGGCGGTGATGATTGATTTATTAATAGGACGGGCGGTCATATTTTAAATTAAATTTTGAGTCATTTAGTTATAAGTTGATTGGTATAATAGGGCTGACATAGCCAGGAATAAACGTTATTTCTGTTGGGAGTTAGTGTGTAACGGAATGAAATTTGAACTGGTTCAAGGGAGATTAAGTTTAGTGTGTTGACGCTTTTCAACCAAGGTTAGTTAAGGTAGTTAAATGGATTAGCGTTTATACGCTATTGTCCTTTAAATCATAATATTTTAATCGTGCACCTTTAATTAGACCTCTTATTGCTGATGCATGTCATTTAACTATTTGTCCTCGTGAAAATGTTCATTAAACGACTGCTGCCATCTGCTACTGTTACGAGCATGATTGAAACCGTGAGATTCTTGTAAATTACTCCATAGCATATCAGTTACGTAGCTTCACAGTGATTTGGTTTGGTTTGCAGTTTCTTTCAGTTATTCTGGTTATAACTCCACGCATGTGAAATGTTCACGATTCAGTATGTTGGTTTAAAGACGGTGTTTATTTATAGCACTTTGTCATATGGGGAAAGACGCGTTCACACTTAAAAACGGTTCCCCGCAAATAATATGTCAGCAAAGTTTTCCTTTGAATAATGCGTCAGCATAGATTTTCTCTTTGGCGGTGGACAAAATGCAGTCTGTTAGCAGTCGCCATATTTATCATTTGACGAGCGTGTTCCTCACAAGTGGCTGCCAATGTTGGGCGCAATTAATTAATTCGTGAGGCGGCAAGAGCGCACCGAAATGTTGGTTTTGGCGGGAAGCGGGACGGATAATGGAAGCTGTAATTACGCCGGAACCGGAAGAACGTATCAATAACAGGTTCACAGCCGGGGTAATGAGGGGAGTGAGCGCGGCGCTTGTGTGTGGGGCGACGCCGACGTAACCTGCGCCAGGTGTGCGAAACTAACTGGGCCAATGCAAATAGGCTGCAACACAACACAACCTGCGTTGCCGTTGAGCCCACTTCTGTTATTGACGAGGTCATTGTAATAAACTTATTTCAATTGGAACTTACATAATCTGACAGTTTAATAATTGAATAAACGTTGTAGATTGAGTAAACAAATTATGTAGTAAGGTTAAAAATATTCATCCAAGCTCTGTATGCACATAAAGAAGTTTGTACACGAATAGACGAAGCTGTTTATATGTTTTTAGCGAATTTCCCCTATAGGGAAGAAGCTGTTACCGTAGGTCTCATGGTAAGACCTAAGCCTAAAACCATCATAACTTTTCTTTTTGAGGTCCTCAGATGCCAAAAACACCATTCGTTCACTTTCATAAATATATATATATATATATATATATCTATATATATATCTATATATCTATATATATATGTGTCTTTAAGCACGATAACTTGCGCAAAAATGGTCCAATCGGAATGAAATTTGGCATAGACGTGTAAAGTAGTAATTATTCGGACGAGTTCGTAAACCAGCCCGATCGGACCACCGGAAGGGGGGGTAAAGGGGGGTAAACCCCCCCAAAAATGGGTTTTTTGAGATTTTTACATAGAAAAATAAAATTTTTCAAATTTTTATTGGCACCATTGAATTCAGCCCAAAAAACAAACAATTTAGTATTTTGAATCATGGCTCTATGTCCATTGGTTGCCGAGATATTGAAAGTGGTAAACACAGTACGTTGTCCCAATGTTAACCTTATGGGAAATAGGTAAAATTCTATATCTCGCTTATTTCTCGACATATCTTGATAAAACTTGGTAAATGGCTTCTTCTAGTTCAGATCTACTAAAAAATGAATTAAAACCACCTAGTTTTAATATACCTGTAGCAGCAAACCTGCATACTCATTCCCCATGTTATTCTTATGGAGCTTACAAAAACATGTCAAATCTCGCTATGTTTGATCGAAATATGTTGTTTTGCACTTGAAATTCGCTGAGTATGCAGGTCTGCTGCAACGGGGGTATTATCCATATCATAATTTTTCAATTACAAATTTAGAGTTAAGGTCTCTTAAAAAACGAATTTCTTCTTTTAGTATTTGTAACATAATCAATCGATTACGTAGTTCATATTGATTGCGAGTTAAATCAGTTTGCCTTATCACGACAAAAATAAAATTGGGTGATGGCGTTTGGCTCATTTAGCCAACTACCTAACTAAATTTGCTTGTCCGTGTCGCATGCAGAAGTCCTGATTTGATAAAAGTTCCACGTTCGTTTATTATATCTTTCCTACCTGGTACTCTTTTTTAAAGAGAATAGTTTTTTTGTAACACGTTTATCATTTAGTTAAAAAAAACTAAAGCATGTGATGTACTTGCTTTCCTAAGTAGGCCTACTCGTACTTTGCAATATTTGTTTTTTATGTGAATGTAAGGTTTTAATGTTAAAACCCATATTCAAATTTCCCAACACTTGAGTTCTTTGGCTACTGCCCAATCCGTCTTATGTACTCGAGCGCACGTAATATGTGATAATGTACAGTAGGCCTGGCCAATGTTACGTAATGAATGTGTTAAGTAACATTTAAACCCCCCTCCCCACCAAACGCACTAAGGATGGGTTTCAACGCTGATGCCTGATCTGTCATCATGCAATCCTTGACTGCAGGTCTCATTAGTTTGTGGTTTTACCGAGGCCATCTAGGCCTATTATTTCTTATTAAGGTGACACCAACACAACCTGATCTGTATAAAAATTCGTAAACTGTTTAAAGTGCCGATTTTAAGTTTTGCAGAATTTTTAAAATGAGATTGTGGTAATAACCCTGCCTATAATTTTTTGTGTTCCTTGACGATTTAAGAGCGATTTATGGTTTAACTTGATCTTGTTTACTTGTATTAATCCATCTCAAACAAATGTTTAGCCTCTATTAAACCGCGCTTAACCTCGATACTTCTTATATAAGCAAAGCCGTAGCCAGAAAATAATTTTTTTTTGGGGGGGGGGGGTTTGAGCAGGCCTGGCGACAGGATTTTCGGGCCTTCAAATCTGGTAACTTTTTTTAGCTCTTCCGTCTGCTTTTCGGCCCCTTTATTTTCATTTCGGACCCTTTTTGGCCTGTACCCGGGCCCCCTGCGAGCCCGGACTCCTATGTCTTTGTCCCTTGAACAATTTCGGAGGGGGTTTTCACCCCCTGACCCCCCCGTTGGCTACAATTTCAAGGCTATTTAAACTATTTCGGGGGGGATTTTTACCCCCTAACCCCCCCATTGGCTACGGTCTTGTATATAAGCTTTTAGCGGATTTCTCCTACATTACATTGAAAACGCTACATTAATTGATGTAGGTTAAGAAGTGATTAACCTTGTTAGATACCCAGCGTTATCCCATTCAGCGGCGGCGGCGGCGGTGGGTATCAGTTGACCTTCCTAGACCGACGATGAGCTCAGAGGCCCCCGGGGTCAATGATAATATGAGTCGTCAGACTCCCAGTATTATATTAGACATTCAGTTGGTCTCACGCACTCCGTGCGCTCGTTTTCTCGCAATTCCTTTTTCAAGGTGCTGACGCACATTGCAGTTTTGGTGACTGTTGATATATTAATTTAACTTAGTTAAAATTATTTTTAGTGTTTCCAAAATTCAAACTCTATCAATTCTCTGGAAGAAGTATTCAAAGTAAAACATTCTGCTTGATCGATTGATGCAAAACTATCCATTACAGTAACTCCTTTCAGAACTATTATCATACTCTTATATAATTCATTTTATAAAGTTATAAAAGTAACTAACTACCTAAGAACTGGTCTCTATTAATAATCCATTTTAATAAAATATTCATAAAAATGCTGTTTAATAACTTTTTTTTAGAAAACAATTTCAACGTTGGGAAAAGCCATCATTTTAAAACGTTCATGGTCATAACATATAGGGGGTTTCCCGCGTGGTCCAGATTTTTGCCAGCTTAAAATTTGGATATGTTAAGTTAATTTTTTTGCAGAACCGTGTCGAAAACGGTTTTCTAGTCTTCTTGAAATGTTATTAAGGTCGTCGAGTATGTTATTTACTGGACTATAAACCATTTGATAATTTATTTTCACGCCAATCTGTTACAGGATTGATTAAAGGAACCAGCCTGGGTATAGATTGTTGTTGAGGTCTTTTCCTTGGCTTAAATGGGTTAACACACATGCTCAGCCCTCGTGGTTATCCAAAGAGAGTGCTCACATCTCTACAAATCAACACGTGCGTCATCACGCCCGCCAGCCAAGGATATAAACGCACGCTGTCCGGTTTGTTTAGTTCCGGGCCAACAAACTGTCGGCAACGAAAGTGAAGTGAAGAAATGTGAATCTACGAACGTGTTTATTATTTCTCCGTCCGAATCCAGCGATGTTATACTTGTGTGGGCGCCAGCTCGTCGTCGGACCGTTATGGTGTTGATTATTTTTCATTTCTATAACTCTTTAACTTTTCTTGCAATCACGAATGCAGTATAAAGTAAAAACACGAAACGCAACATAAAGTAAAAACACTATTCAATTTAACAATCATTACTACACTCGGTCAACAGTTAACAGGGTAAGCGACCTTCTGGCAGATCTCGCGCGTGATATGAGGAACATGTGTACCAGGAGAAAGCAGGTGTTGTTGTTATCATTACCACCTACACTTGCTGTCCCCTTTCCGCATTTTTTAAACTCATCTGCATAATTAATTGGAATTTTTTAAACTATCTACTTGCCAGTTGTAATCAGTTTTAGTTTTGTCAGTTTTTTTGTAGTGTTTTTTTTGTTTTAGTTGTTTTTTGTATTTTGGTTGATTCAGTCAGGGTTGTGTTGTATAAAATGTTCCAAAGGCCAAAGTATATTCTTGACTCAATTAAAGCAACGAACAATATTTATTTTTACTTTTGGTTGTAAGAATTGTAAAGTTGTAAAGTTTACAGCGGTTTTATCCCGCGTGAACTTTTATTCAGTATCAATTTTGACTGATTAAAGATAACTAATTTTGTTCATTTTTTAACTGGTTTTATTTTGTTTCATCATTTAATTGAATCTGGAAGACCCAAAGGACAATAGAGAGTGGGATTTGTAGTTTTAGAAAGGAGGGAGGCCGGGACAATAGTCAATGGAAGTCATAGGGTTTCAGTCCTTTGACATGCAGATGAAGCCAGAGTATCCGTTTTATGTAGTCTTAAATGGTTTCTTTAAATCTTGTTTGTAATTATTTTTTAGATGAAAATTTTAGTTCTCAAGTTAATTAAAAAATTGTAATGATTTCAAATTAAATTCTTGTGGGTTTGTATACGTTTTTTACATCCTAACTCTGACGCAAGACTGTAGAAATAGCGCGCGCAAATCATCCATCAAACTCGATGGCGAGGTCGGTGGGCGGAGGCGGAGAGAGGAGAGAAAGGCTGCATTTGTCTTCCTCGGGAAACTGAAAAAAACTATGAGCATAAAAACCGCGACAGCGTCCTCATCTATTTGTCATAACAAATTCTACTCCCTACTGTGGCAAGTGCAACAAAACGAGCTTGTTAATGGTGCACTTCTCTTGAAACAGTTGCAATTTATATACATTCGCTGTTGTGTATCCTACATTGCGATAAACTCAAAGATTCAGAGAGGTAGGCTACTTTTTAAGCGTTTGTCTACTGCAATCATTTGGAGAGAGATTTGCAAACTTGAATCGATCGGGATTGAAAGCTCAGTTCAGCGTCTCGTCCGGTTTGATTCAATGGTACTTTTTTTAGTGCAGACGCTGAATCAAATCTTCAAAAGGTTTTAATTTACAGTTTTTTATGTATTAAAAATTTCTGAACTATGAAAAAAAAGTTCTTACTCAGTGCAATGAACCACAGTATCAGGATGTAGCAGTTTTCAAAAAATAATTTCATCATACTCATCTGGTTGTATCCGATGAAAATTGATTATCTGGAAGTTATCTGTTCGGACTATGGTCAATCAACGTGATTTTTGCAGTCTCTTGACAAAGTGACGTTTCAATTTAAATTATATTATTTGTGAAGCTCTGCAAGCTATACTTAATGCCATTGAAGTTAATTGATACAATTCAAGTGTCAATTAATTAGTCAGAGTGAGAGTAAAAACTCACATCCTTACTAATTAATTAGTATAGACATTTAAAGAGTAAAACCAACATCCTTACTAATTGATTAATGTAGACATTTAAATTAATTACAAATTAAAAGCCACCGTCGTTAATTTATCCCTAGGACAGACTCATAACCAAAAAATGTTAACTACACCTTACTGAACAGAAATTTAAAACCGGTCGGGACCTTGTGATTCTCTTTTAGACTAACACAATGTTGGAAATGTGGGTGCATGTCAGCCGGTCGCCAACGCAACTGGAAACGAAGGTATAAATAGCAACCAGACAGCAACCAGACAACCAGACCAACCGACCGGTCGACCGGTCGACGACGACCACCAAGTACAGCGGGTCCGGTTCTGGCTCCGACCGGCAGCCGTAGAAATGTCGGCAAGATCAGATTATTTTGTCTCGTCTCGTATATATCGGTTTGACAGGTAGGTCTTCCACCAGCATAGGCCTAAATTGAAAAGCCGCAAAGATCGGGAGAGTTTTTTTTTCATAGGTAAGGGAATGTTGCAGTCCGATGAGGTATATAGATTGCAGTTTGGAGATAAAAATCATAAAGTCAGGGCGGGATCTCATAACTTGATTATGCTTCTTGAATGCCAATTGATCATTATCAAATGTGCATCGAATGTAGTGTAGACATTCGAAGCACATAACATAATGATTTACTATTGAACAGTTTCAGTGTACAAATCAAAATAATTTATCTTTTACAACTGGACTAAATTACTCTGGTTTTTAGGGTAGGCCTATCAACTTTTCAGTAAGCAAATAATCTATGTTTATTTATGATGAATTACAATATAATAAATGAATGAAGATAAGAGTACCGATTTATTCATTCGTTTCAATTAATGGGAAACTTTTTGTCGAGAAATGTAATGGGAAGTTAGCGCCTTAGTGCTCGGACGAGCCCGAAGCCAAGTCTGGTAAGTAAATGGCAGCCGAGAGCCGAGATATTTAACGACGCTGTAAGTTTCGTTTAACCCAGATACGCCTCGCTGCATGCGGGGTTCAACTCGCTGAAACAATCTGGATAAACGCATTCATTCAACCGATTCGTATGGACGCAGTGAATCATTTACTACTTGCTGGCAGAACTTTATTTAAAACCTTTGAGGATATTCCTAAAAGATAATCATGAATAGCAGGTTAGTTTGTTTCACTATGCAGTAAAAACTGGAGTGTAGAGTAGAAAAGTAACCCCCAAAATATGATTTTTTAAGAAAATTAATCGTGTTGTTTATGAGTTTTGAAACTTTTAGATTAACCCGAACCATGGACTGTAGCAGGGCTGTAGCCCTGTAGCCCCAGGGACTGTAGCCCTGGAACTGTAGTTTAAACCAACACTTTTCCTACTATAATTTAGATTTCTTTTTATCGGTTTGCAAGCAAACGACTTGCTCGATATTGTAGTCCTTTCTGTAAGAGTTAATATTCGCTTATATGCAATTCTTCAATCTTATTACGCATTTAAATAATAAATAAAAGACATAGTAAAGAAATTTGAGCTTAATTTTTGACATTATGAAGTTTTCTCATGTGAAATTTGAGCTTAACTTTTGACATTTTGAAGTTTTCTCATGTCACGAGGCGTTGAAAATTTCAATAATCTTATAAAAGTATGGTTAGCTAGAAAGTAAGTAGCTAGATAACAGATTGGTTTTTAATGCGGAAATTAACTCTGAGCTACACATTATTTAAAGTTGTCACATTCGTTGTGCACCAATTTAACTAAACTTATTCCATGAGTTAGTCAACCTAATATAAAATGTCCTCCTCCTCCTTCGTCTAAATAAAGAGTGGAAATGCAATCATATTTTAACCGACTATAGTCGAATGTTCCAAGGCGTTTGTCTAGCCGTCGCTACAACGGTGCACGCAGAGTTAACTCGACAATAATTCAGATGGCCCCAGGTGGATTGCGAGAGTACGCGATCACGACTGCGTAATAAACGTGCGGGATGATATCATAGTGAGTCATGCGAACAGAACCGGTCCCGTCCACTCTCTCCGCGCCGGCGCCGGGAGTGCTGCGTGCTGTTTGCCGCGCGTGTGTGTGGGTCTGCAGCGCTGACACACGTCACTCCCCTGCTGCGCATCTACAATCTGTGGCTGGATTTAATGCACGACATTCTGCGACACGCTTTTCAGTACGCGAGACTTGGCACGCGTCTCGCGTTTTCATGACGTTGGCTGTCGCGGGTTTTCTTCGAACGCGTGCATGATATTTCTGTCAAAATTCGGTCACGCGTTTGTAGGTTTAAATATATTTTGTACCGGATATTTTAACGAATCCGATTTTAAGGACGAGTGCTGATATGTTGTGGGACGCCGGACGCTCTGCGTAAGTGGCTCAATTTGATTTAATGTATTCATAGGGAACCCGCGACAGTTTCGAACGACGCATTTCCAATATATATCGCTGGTTTTTAGGAACGTAATGTTCGTCCGGCTACTCATGGCAAAACGCGTTCTTAAGTAAATGCTTAACTCAATAGAACTAGAAACACGACCCGCATAAAACACCTCAGAGCGGAAAGCTGTGCATAAACCCAGCCTAACCAAGCAAACTGCAGTTACGTACAATTTTTCGTTAATGCCTGCTTAAATCAAAAGAACAATATTGAATCTATTTACTGTCTCACCCAGAACTGTTGGATGTTATGATTGTTTACCCGCTGAAAAGTTAATGAAACATAACACTACATTTTTGCATTCTTTGGCCTGCAGCCATAATGTGTCTGCTAAGTTATGGACAGGAGTTGTTTTGACCTTCATCGGACCTGAAATGGAGCTCAGTTTTACACGCGATATGCATGTCGGTTACACAGAGAAAAGTGTTAATGAACGAAGTTCTTGTTGCGTGATTCATAATTCCGTCACAAACTTTCGATACACTCCCTTGTTTTGCTTTCAAACCGTTTCAAACACGCCCTTGTGAGTAGAGTTTGACGGAAAAATAAAATCGGGGACAATGTGTTGTAGTGCATTTCTGAGTGTTTTCACTGCTTCATGAACAAACTTACTTCTGTAGGACATAAAAGTTCTCGAAGCGCACGCCTTCAACTCCAAAGTCAACGCCTCAGTACTCAGTGTTCGGAGGTGTTCGCTAAACCCGGTCTCGCCAGGAAGCCCCTTGTTTAACAGGGAGGGTTGTGAGTGTAAGTTATCACCAGATCCACCTTCTATTGTTACTGTAGTAATCCCCCGTCGGTGAGTGAGAGGCGATGTGGGGGAGGGGAGAGGAGAGAATACCCCCCCTCTCCCTATCGATTGTCTGCCGTGTTTACTACCCTCTCAGGTGAATTAATATTACCTCCCCTCCTTTTCTCACTCCCTCCCCTCCTCCTGTTCAGCTGGCTCCGCTCTTTCTCGTTTATTATTCATTTCAATAGCTCTTAATAGACGTTACCACTGCCTTTTACAGACTATCTAATTTCCTAGTACATTTTTGAACACCAGGTATGTCCTGGGAGTATTATTATTTTTATATTTTTGATCCCTTCAGTTAGCATGAAAAAAGGTTGTACCATGATGACCTTATTATACAACATTATTATATTTTGCGTCTGCCAATTTATAAATCGTTTTGCAAGCTTTGTGAAATGGGTATAGGCCTATAAATTGTCAGTTGTCAATCCACACGTAAAGAGGGTCGGTAAACATTAATTTTAAGAAATTTATTCGAGAGCTTCCAATACAAATAATGTACGTTCACAAATCAATCGAATGTATTTAATTTAATTTCATTTCAAATGTAGTTGTTAACGGAGGATTAATCTACTTGTCAACTATGTACTTGAAGGCTGTACAGAAACATTGGCTTATAATACCCAATACAATACATAGATTTATTACCTTATATAGTTTGGATATTGAAATTCTAATAATGTTTTGATCCACAGTACCCGCAGTAATCCAGAACCCAAGCACTATTGTTGACAAAGAAAACACAGCAATCACTTATTTATTCATTATCTTAGATTGACGCATTTTAGTTTGTATTTTTATGTTGTTGCAGTCTTATTTTTGCTCATTTGAAGTTATACTAATGTTTTATGTCACAGTGTTAGAGAGCTTCATGTCCAAATGCCTATACACGCTGTCGGGTGTCGTCCAGTGGCATAATGACTTAATCGTGTAGACGTTTGCGTGACGGGAAATGACCGTCTAGACACAAAATTTCAAATTAAACCCCTGGTTTTAAATCTAATTGAACAAAATCGCCACAAATTTGTTTTAATGTCCGGGCAGTTTTTGAAAAATAGACCTCCATTAGCCTAACTCTGCTTCATTTCATTTACCGGTTCATAAAGGCAACTTATGGAACAAGAGCAATCCCAAATTATTAGGTACCGGTAGTCGGTGAGCTTTTTGACATTCTGACTTTAAATACGATCGCCTAATAGTCAAAGGCATGCATTACTGCTTGCAGCTTGCAGACTTCCATACCAAGTCGAGTATCTCGTAAATGTCATTTGAAAAACAAATAAAGATAGTCGGTTCCAGAACCTTCCTTCGACCAATCTTGCAGCGAAGTCGGTTTATGCATTGACGTTCTGTCCGTTTCCTGCAATACACGGAAAATCGCGTGTTAATGATGCCGCATCTGCATGATAATGGGGCATAAAGCCAGGAATTGGAGGATTCATTCTGTGGTAGCCGTTGGAAACAATTGTTTTACATGGTTTTGTCTCTTTATTGAATTTTATCGAAGATTTTGGTTTTTCATGTCAAAACATTACCTTGATTAATTTCAAAAGATCAAAATTAGGCCCAACTTTTCTATTTTAGCAGTAAGCTTAGTGAAAATAATTAACTGGAAGTGTCCCCCATCTTTTTAAAACATAATACTTAACCAGTTAAAAAAGTAATGAAAAGTGTTAGTTTTTAGAATCCATGTAATATGTACAATGTAATTTAATGCGAAACTTTTTGAATTTTTTACCACTGTCTTTGTAGCAAAAGAGGAAAATTCCAAAAAAAACCGGACGTTTACAGCGTTGAAACTCATGTCTGCATCTTCAATTTCAGTTACATATTACGAGATGGAGATGGGTCGCAATAATAGGCTACATTTAATCCCACAAGTGCGGGAGATAGCATTTACATCCATTTCCTAAACTACGTTGTTTACCATCCAAAATAGTGCCCAGAGTACTCTGAATAATATGCAATTCACGGAACATCCTAGTATAGTCCGAATCAATTAACTTGGCCCAATCCGCCCATAAGGCTATTGTTAATTTTAGCATCGGGCTTACAGACGGCCTGGGCCTTGTCGTTTGACTCCGACTGTACTAAATTAATTACAGGTCAACTGAACCAGCGTGTCCCTTTAGACCAGTGTCCCGTGTGTCTCGTGGCATTATCTGGCTTTAATCCAATTACTTATTCTTATTCCCCTTGTCCTTTGTTCCTCTGTTTTATTTTAACCAGACTCTGCTCTATTTTACCCTTGCAACGGAACATTAAAGTCCTGATTAATTGATGTTGTACAAGAGTACTTTGTTTTATCGTGTTTCATGTTAATGTGCAGTCTTTTATCAGTCAGTAGAACGGTTGCATGTCCCATTTTGATTATGAAGAAGGTTATCGTGTTGTGAACAGTGATTTTATTTTCTTAGCAATTACAATCTGTTCGTTTGTTTCAGGTATGCGTTGTATCCAGCCGTCAAATTGAATTGATGATTTCGTAAGTAATTTAAGAATATTAGCTATATTAGAGATTCAGTTCTATATCATAATGTTATTGAATCGTCCCTTAACTACCTTAGATTGCTTTAACATTAGATAAAATATTAGCAACGATTGCACCTTTTATTCAGATTTAGCCTCAAATTAAAAGGCTGTCGATATAAAAATGTGATAAATGAACCAGAAGAAACATCGACTACTTCACCGTTCCATCATCGACGATGAATCGCATCGGTCGGGACCGCCTGGGAGTTGAAAATCCAATTTCCGTTTGTCTAAAAACCTCGCTTTGCAAGTCACGAAATGTTAAGATCAATCCGTTCTTTTATAAATCGTTGAAACAAATATAAATCGCACTTGAAATTCTTTCCCGTTACTTTCCACTTTTATCGTTTATCAAAGGGCGAAGCGCAAGAAGTTCTGAAAAACTGAAGTGGATTAAGTTGTGGAATTATTAAACACTAAAACCCTTAAAAGATTACCCGAGGTCCGAGACTGGGGGGCTGTATAACTGGGGTTGTTGATGTAACGAACTAATGAACCGGAGCGTCGCAACGTCTGCCTCTCCCGCTAATGAACAAGCTTATGTCACACTCACTGTAATATCGTGGTATTAAAACTGTACTGCTTTAACAAGATTTATGTCGAGTGCATGTTGTTGTCCTCCAACAAATATGTGTTGTTGGTCCTCCAATCAAGCTGTAGAATGTATTTTTGAGGTAATTTTGCTCGATGTTAAGTCTTTGCAAGTTTAACTAGACCATTGAATATGTAGAGAATGCATTCAATGGCTATTCAATAGCATTATTCTTTATATATAATGGCTTGACACAATGTTGGCTCCGTTCATTATCAATTTGCCTGTTTACTACTTAGGGAAGTCATGAAATATTTTGCGAAGATTCGAAACTAGGCCCGCCTGATGTTTTTACAAGTAGAATAGGCCTATTATTAGTTATTAATTGATTTATTAATCAACTGTTTGATTAAATTTAAAAGTGCAAATTATAACTAGCAGCAACAGAACAAAAAATTACGAGTCTCGTTCGGCCAAATAGTATAGAAAGGGTTGGTAGCTTTTCGTTTACACAGCGACTATCATTTAAAAATTTACACCGCATTGTATTCAGAGCTCGCCCGATCGCATCGGTCTCGGAACAAAAATCACCGCGTTCCACAAAAATGTAGAAAAAACAGGATGCGTGCGGCAGCGGTAGAGACAGACAATAACAACGGCATAATGCACGCACGGCACGGCTGGCGGCTCTCTTTGTAGCGGGGCGCTCACAGTGACGGCGGTATCTGGGGGTGCGATCGTCAGAAAAAAATACAAAAAGTAGATAACGGTATAAGTGGTTACGTGTAATTATAACTTATTAGCAGTTGCCCGTGGCTTTGCTCACGATAAAAATTACAGCTAATCTTACTTCTGCTCTTTGAAATGTCGAATTGTAGTATTCACTGCTGTTACATTTTTAGTTACAGTATTTGAATGTTTTCATCATTATAAAATGTAAACATTGAAGCTAAGGGCGTTCTCGGGCCGTAGCCCGAGGGGATTTTAAGGAAGTGAGTAGGCCTATATGTTTCCCAGGTTCGAAATCTACCTCTGTGTGAAATTTCAACCCAGTCGGTTCAGTATTTTTCAAGTTCATCTGCCCCATACATACATACATACATACATACGTACATACATACACACATACACACATACAGAAACCACCTCTTCATCATAATAGTATAGATTGCATATTATAACTTGTTGCTGTTGAAATATGCTGTAGTCGCTGAGAGCTCAGGCCATCCTTAATTGATTGTAATTAATTAGCGTCGAATTAAAATTGTTGTACAAATTGGTGTAAATTATCACCCCGACTCAGCCTGCTACAGATTTTTTAGACACGCCCTTGAGATTCATTTGTATGAGGCGGCTGTTAACTTTGTTCCTCCGTTCCTCTATTGTTTTGATTTTTCGTTCAAACTGTTATTTAATTTGTAATAAAGATCCAAAGGTTGGACTTACCGCGAAGTAACCAATTTGTTTGGAACATAATCGTTCAATAATTGTGTGTAGAATTAAATTTGTTTAACACCTTTGGACGATTATTTTAGCCTTAGAGCTTATGTACAAGGGGAGGTTGTAATGTAGTACTTCAAGTACTTTTCCGACAAAAAGCTTTTCAGGACTCTCCCTTGTGAATGGAACTGCGTGTGCGTGTGCGGCGGCGGCGGCGGGTGCCGACTGTATCGATTCGGCCTATACACGGCATGGCAGGCGCGGCGCCGGCGGCCGCGTTATGGCCTGCGATATCACCGCCTTCTATCGTCACAGCATGCCTCCACGTTCAGTCTTTCGGGTTTTTCACTGAATTACAGAATGGGAATGTTTGTAAAATTACACTGAAGCCAAGAGAAATGTGGTTTTTAATTGTATAAATGAGTAGTATTTATCGCAACTACTGCGGGCGTTATTTTTAAAACACAACCCAAAACTTAATATTACCAGTGAAGGATTATTACCCCCCAAGATCCCCGCATTTGACGCCACCATATTATTTTCTTTGAGGATACATAAATACAACCGTCGCAGCAGACCTGCGTACTCAGCGAATTTCCATTCGTCCAAAGATGTAATATTTTTTTTAATTCTTTATATGGACACATAGGCCATATTTATTGGAATTTATTTTAATGATGAATTTATGTGTGGTATTATTATTTTTTTTATTTTACATATTTTTGTTTAATATTACAAATCTTACATATTAAAAAACTTTTGTAAAACTAATGACACTGACCCTGACCGTTACTGAACCGGTTTACATGTGGGTTATACCAAAACAAAGGTTGTTGGTCTTATATGTGCAGTCTTTATTTGTATTTTGAAAGTATATATACTAATTGGGTCAAAAAAATAAACTTTTCTGATGGAGATTTAACATTGGGGAAGAAATGTTAAGTCTGTGACAGCGAGCCTGACCATACAGCGAGCCTGACCGATTGAAACGCAGGTTGTATACCAAAACAAAAGTTATTAGTCCTATATGTGCGGGTTTTATTTGTATTTTGAAAGTATATGTCAATTGGGTAAAAAATGGAAAATAAATTTTTCTTATGAAGATTTAACATGGGGGAAGACTATTAAAGTTTATGACAGCGAGCCTGGCCATCCTAATGGACTGATTCACATGCAGGTTTTACGAAAATAAAGATTATTGATCCTTTATAACTTAAAGCGGTCCAGTATAATAAAGGTTATTTATTGGTCCTTGGCGTAATTGTTGTGCACGTTTTATATGTATTTTGAAAATTTTATGTTAATTAAATATTAAAAAAAAACTTTTCTTAAGGAGATTTTAAGGGAACAAAATTTTAAGCTTATGACAGCGAGCTTGCTGACCATATTAATGGACCGATTTAAAAATAGGTTGTACTAAAACAAAGGTTATCGGTCCTTTACGTACAGGTTTCATTTGTATTTTGGAAGTATTTATGTTAATTGGGTCATAAACAGAAATACATTTTTTCTAATGGAGATTTAACATGGGGGAAGACTTTTAAATTTAAGACAGCGAGCCTGGCCATACTACTGGACTGATTCACATGCAGGTTGTACCAAAATAAAGATTGTTTGTCCTATATGTGCAGGTTTTATTTGTATTTTGAAAATGTTATGTTAATTAAATAAAAATAAAAATAAAACTTTTCTTAAGGACTTTTAACATTGGGACAAAATTCTAAGCTTATGACAGAGAGCTTGATAACCATACTAATGGAACAATGGAACAATTTGAACACAGGTTGCACCATAACAAAGGTTATCGGTCTTATATGTGCAGTATTTATTTGTATTTGGCCTGTAGTATTTTCACTGTAGTGTGGCCTTGGTTGGACCAATAAAAAAGGTTATCGGTCATATATGTACAAAAATTTCTTAGAGTTGATGCAAGTACTTTGTCTTGGTAACATACTAGAATAAAACTCCCATCCAATAAATTATTAATATTTACAAAAAAGGCACAGCAAGCAAACTTCTTCTTCATAAAAATTTAATGATATAACTAAGCAATAATGTCAAAACTTTATTAACATTTTAACATTAATTTTACAATTTTACAGTAAATCTTATTAAAAGAATGATTTTGATTCGTTATAAGTCATTTTTCATTCCCATAATCTAAAATTTCAAACACAATTTGATATTTAATTGTACTATTTTTAAGCTATCCTTAAGCTATTAACTATTACACTTTGCAGTATAATATACAAATTAACGCTATACCAGCATTCATTGGTGAAATGAACACCAAACTGTATAACTTCCTTGGCTATGAACAAATTATTTACATTTCATTTCCCTTAATGTCTGTCTTCTTTATCAAGTCTGATGTCAGCTGAGCAGCTGTTCTATAGTTTCTATTTGTGTTTGTGTTTGTATGTGTAGGTTAAGTTTTTGTGAGTCAATGCTGATAAACTGTTTAAACAGTCTAATAAAATTGAATTAAATGATTAACGTAAATGTTATTTAAAATATGTATACCCAGAAAAATGTAGGATTAAGGTGATGTAATAACGACAAAAATGGTGGAAGGGCTCGAATGAATAGATGAGATGAGATGTAATCATATAGAGGTTATGATTGAAGTGGGTGATTTCTAGATCTCTTAAATCTTTTTATGTTACATTAGCAAACTAAAGTAATAAGGTTTGTAAATTGTTATATTTTTGTAATAAAAACCTACTCAAATATGTTATTAGTAATGGTTTATATTTAGGTTTTTTGAGGATATCTTACAGTAAGTTTAGGCTAATAAAATAGTAACTTAATATGTTCAGTCTGACAGAAGACAAGCCGTGACCCTGATGTGCGCCACCGGTGGCACACTGCAAACTTTCCAAAAGTCCGACAAGTACCAATGGTGACGCACTGTTCCCATTTGATTCTTCAATGCATTTTCACAGCGCTTTCGGAGCTTTGCTGGGTTATATTAGGCTATTAGGTGTGTTCGTATTTAAGGGTTGTATAGACACACCTTGGCCACTGATGGCGCTTGTAAAAACTTTAAAAAAAATAAATAAGTGTGATTAAGATGAAGATTAAGGTGATGTAATAACGACAAAAATGGTGGAAGGGCTCGTCAGAAGACCCAGTAAGTGGTTTACTCGTACGGAGGTTGCAATAACTAACAGTGAATCGTTTGCCACTTCACCATGTGCCGCGCAATCAGCGAATCATGCGTGTACCACCGCACGTAGGCCCATGGTGATTTCAGTATGCCTACGGACAACGCGTGCCACCGGTAATATACTATCAAAATTTATGAGTTTCTCTAAAATTAGCTACTTTAGGTAGTATTAAAACAGGTAAAATCAACAGAAATTTTAAAGATTTTATTAAAATTATGACTTAAGTTCGTTTCGCCTTACTGTAGGCCTATATTGCAACGTACTTTTATTCAGTTTAAAAATTCTGACGTTTACCACCACGTCGGGCTGAACTTGTTCAATAAACTTAGTATCACTTGATTGTATTGAATTAGGCCTATCAAGTTAAATTTTACTTTTCAGACATTACATGGATGTTATTCACCACAGGTAGGCCAAACTTAGTTGGTCAATTTTTCTTAAAATCAAGTGATAGATAAAAATCAGATTTTTAAATTTTAATTAATTAGGCTTCATTGCTTATTTATAACAATTTAAATATAACAACACAATGAGGAAATGTTTACCAATAACGTAAATCTCACAAGTACTTATATTTAAATGCATCCTTGCTCAATTCGATTACGGTATTTATTTCTAACTTAAAAACTTAAAACTTTTTAACAGATTGAGACGAAATTGTCTTCGAAAACAAAATGTTTTTCATCTAACCGCTGCTACAAGAACTACACTTTTATATCATATTGTAAATTAAATATTGAATAAATATATTGATAAAAAAAATAGATAGACCAGGTAATGTTAAATTTTCAATCCAAAACATTTGATCACATGTTACAAAAATTAGCACATTATGGTAGCTGTAGAATTTTGTTAGGCCTCTCTCTTTTTCACTCCTAGTTTCGATGTTTTAACTCCTTCCCTATGTCACAAACAACCGGTTACTCGTGCCAGCCATTGCCCAGAGTGCAGCGGCTGTAATCAACGATCAGTCCCGGGTGCGTTTTGCGTATTTTGGCCAGTTGCAATGCGATCGCTATGAGTTTTATATCCCCTAGTTCATAATTTTTCAAAGAATACAATCTTATTCTTAACTCTACATGAGTAACCAGTTACTCGTGCTGCTCTATAGTTATTTATGGAACATTAAATTTAGTTTTTTATTGTTATTATTCCATAACACGAAATATACACATTTTTTTAAATCCTTTTATCATATAAATATGTTATTAGCATTCCTAGTATAATTTACTATTGAATTTGTAAATTTTTATAACCTGTACAATCAAATATGGTTATTAGTTTTTTCTTTTATTTCTTCGTTGGGTCACTTCAGAAACGAATCATGATCTGAAGAATGATAACAAGGTCGTCTTAGTTTCTAGTAACTAGAGTGCAAGAGCTTCACCCTCAGCTGATATATCGCACGGGAAATGTTGGCTTTGCCACATGTAATCTGTTACTCTTGACGCACTGGAATAAAGATCAGGGTATAATTCTACCGCAGCGAAGTAGTTAAAAATATAATCCCTTTTGTAACCCTGTACCATATTTTAGCCTGATAAAAGCAAAAAATGGTCCATTTCAGGGATAAAAATCTTTAGCGTGAAATCACACTCCTGGCGAAATCTCTAGTGACGAGTGCCAAACTAATTTCATGAGTGCTCAGTTTCTGGTTCTAAAACATCTGTCTGAATGAGCAGTCTCCTTTGAGTATTAAAGTCAATGTTAAAAATAATTTTGAGGTACAGTACAGTTTTTGCATTACATCTGGCTACCTATGGCTGATTTAGCTGTTTGTAAGGCGAGGGGGAAGAGGGGTACTTTTCAGAAATCATTGTTCCAAAAAAAAAACCTTTTTATAATAAACCTATCGTGCTGGTTTTCGAACTCAAAGTCATGAATGTCTCTTTACACGTTTGTTCCAAATTTCATCGCGATCGGGCCTTTTTTACTAAAGTTATCGCGCCTATGGACAGGTATATATATGAAAATGAACGAACGATGTTTTTGGGGTCTAGGGACCTCAAAATGAAAAAATAACATGGTCTCCGGCTTAAGTCTCACCGTGCCGCCTATGTTAATAGGTACTTCCCTATAGGGGAAATTCGCTAAAATCATGGAGACTACAATTTTTCTCCGAGTTGCATGTAGTTTGATTAAAACTAAAACAGCTCAAGTCATTTAGGACATTCTTGAATTAATTCGTCAAACAGAGGTGATTCGTGCTAAATTCAAGATCATAGTTCTATATCTAGATAGTCTACCGATAACTTAATTGAAATATTTGAGTTAACCTTTTGGCCTATAGATACAGAATAGTGATCTAGCCCAAGGCTGCACTAAAAAACAGTCCATGCTACAGCAGTCCCAGCGCTGCGACATCTCACATCAGTACCGTACGCTGGGAACTAACAACCTATGTTTATTCATATTACTAAATGTTAAATTAATATTCCTTGTTTAATTAATGTACTTCCTTTGTATACATTTTATCACTGACTGTCAAATACTATTTGTTTATTTAAATCCTCATGTTTTGTTTTGAGAGAAACTGATGAGCTGCACAGCTGTGATTTCTGAGCAAGACTCTCAGCTGGCCTCCTGTTTTGACATCAAGAATTCTAAAGCAAGGCAAGGCCCCACTGAAAAGTCAGGCCATGCTACAGCGATCCAAGGCCCCACTAAAAATACAGGCCATGCTGCAGCGATCCCAGCGCTGCACCACGTCACACAAGTAGGCAGGGAACTAACATCTTATGTTTACATTTTATTGCTAAATGTCAAATATCCCTTGTTTGTTTACGTTTTTTCTGTTTACATTTCATCACTAAACGTCAAAATTACTTGTTTGTTTACGTTTTCTTCTTTTGATTTCAAAGGAATTGATGATCAGCACAGCTGTGAAACCTGAGCCAGACTTTCAGACCGCCTACTTGTTTGACGTAATAAATCATGCAGCATGGCCTGCATTTGTAGTGTGTCCTTCAGCAAGGCCTGTTCTTTTAGTGAGACCTTGCCTAAACCTAATGATTCACTGAAACATTGTAACCTGTACGCTCGGATATCGAATTGAAGAGGTCCATTGGGTAAACTTTGACATGTGAAGGTAGGGCCTAATACAAATTTAATTTGATTTAGCCTATAAACTGATCTCGTGTGATAGAGGTAATTTTAGGGTTGTTAAGTTTCTGAGATAATGTATAATCGGATGATAATTTAGGATTACATTAAACGAATTTAAATTAAATAGTTTTCATTAAAGTAATTTAGATTCCTATTTGATATAAATTATTACCTGAGGGAAATGGATGTATAAGCCTCACCTAGTTCGGCCGATTACTAGGGCTCGGTGCGATTCAGTGCGCTCGTTACTAGCGCTTAGGACGATTACAAAACAAACCAGTTAATACAACTCAATCAAAATATTTTGTGTGGTCTTAGTTCTGCAGTCAAACCGCGAGATCAGCTAGTTTTTCGAGCCCAACTACATCATACGCTTGAACCAGCAACCTTCAGGCTATGAGGTGAGCAGTGAACGGTTTGTCCACTCAGCTCTCTAGTCAATTTGAGTTGTCAAGATTTTTTTTCTAGACGAGAGCCAGGCTTCGAAGTTTTCATGGACATGCACTGCAGCTTAAATAGCTATGCACCCTCGAGGTTACGGCATTATCACATAGCAAATTGCCATTGGTGATTGGCGGGTTTTTAACACGGATCTTGGGAGCCGAAGTCCCATGTTCTACTTCTACGCCAGGCCGCTCCTGAGTTAGGACGAGCTGATTCCCAATTGTTGAGAACAGTCAAATCGCGCACCATTCGACTTGTTTATCTGTTTACTCTGGGAGAATTGACTGTTGTGTACTAACTTGCCTTCCTTCTAATACTTCTACTCTGTAAACCTAAACCGATCTTAAAATAATTCAAGAACCGATTTGGTGAGAGTTGATTGTGTAATTGAGGTTCATTTTCACCAAAATATTATTTTTAATAAAAAAGAATATTAATTGTTATATGTTTGTAAAGAAAATCCCAAGATGTTTAACAGAACAGCAGGGATGGGGTTATCTGTGCCATTTACAGCCAGCTGGCATTTTTTCCTTATATTTAAATCTTGGACTGGGCCACTGCAAGTCAAGTATAGTATCAAGGCAAAATGCAATATCCAAAGCTCAGGTTACATATATACAGTTCAAGTTCATGTGAATTGCCAATATTTTTTAAAATTTATTTAAAGTATTTCTAAGCAAAATCTTGTTATCATTTTTTGTAGCTGGTTTTAAACTATATAATAATATTATATCTACACCTATTCTTTTCATTTACTTTTAAATTAACTAAATTTTTAATATAATATGTACATTCTGCAAAATCTTGATCAATGAACTATTCAAAATAAACACAAATGGAATATTCATCACCTGAAAATGTAATCATATGTTCAGAATTGTATTTTTAAAATCTCTTAAATCAGGGAAGCTATACTTTTGGAGGGAAAATTAAAAATAATATTGGACAACGTACTGTGTTTACCACATCCAATACTATCCAATTTCTAAGCAACGGATTGATGTAGAATAATAATTCAAAATGCTAAATTGTTTGTTTTTTTAAGCTGAATTCAATTTTAACAATTAAATTTAAATAAAATTAATAAAAAGGTGTTAAAGCTTGAAAATAAATTTTATTTTGTGAAAAAAACCTTCTTAGAGTAAACCAATCTTGCTGGTTTTCGAACTCGAAGTCATGAATGACGCTTTACACGTTTGTTCCAAATTTCATCAAGATTGGACCTTTTTTACAAAAGTTATCGCGCCTACGGACAGGTATATATATATATATATATATATATATATATACATATATATGAAAATGAACGAACGGTGTTTTTGGGGTCTAGGGACCTCAAAATGAAAAGTTACGGTGGTCCCGCGCTTAAGTCTCACCGTGCCGCCTACGGTAATAGCTACTTCCCTATAGGGGGAAATTCGCTAAAAATAAGACCCACGAAAACAATTCACAGAATACTCAGCACCTCAAAACAAACATAACAGATGTAACGCAAAAAAAAATCATAGAGGTACCTTGTAACACGTGTTCAGGAATTTGATGGAGAGAGCATAACTTTATACAAATGCCAAGGGCGGATTGTTTGAACACATAATGTAAACTAAACGTGATTAAACTTAAATAATAGCTGGTATGAAATGTAAAGATTAACAAAAAATACTCATTTCATATTTATATTTGTGCATTATTCAATCTCAAAATGTTTGGGTTGCGTTAAAAACACCCTCTATAATAATTTCGTATAATTATATAGGTTGAGCATTCATTGTTCCAATAACCGGTGGCATATCTGTAAGTGAATATAGTAAGGTTAATTGCTTAAACTTTATTAATAAACTAATTATGAGAAGAATCCGTATTGCCAGGAGGTCGAGTGAAAAATCTCATAGTCTCTGGTGTAACCATTTGTAATATAGCATGAATCATGCCAACAATGAATCGTTATTCTTGCAGTATTATTTTTGTTCAAAGCTTAAGACAGTTTCACACTCACACTGACCCTAGAGAGAAACCTAAGGTTAGGGGTTGAACCTTAGGTCGTAGCTTGGGTGATGCAACTAATTCATTCAATTCTGGGACCGTGTGACCTCCAAAGAATGACCCAGCAGGTTGCCAGTTGTTTGGAAGAAACAAAAGCATGAAAGCCCTTAGTCTACTTGTTGAAAGGTTTGAGTCTTATACATTCCTGCTTTTTATTTTATCCTAAAACATACGATATTTTTGATTCTCCACCTTCTACGATGGAGGGGCGAGTTGAAGAAAATAAATCTAGGAAGAGGTGGGGGTAAAATTGGAAGTGTATTGCTCTTGACGTTAGGATGATGGGTTTAAATTTTAATGTTTTCTATGTTATAAAAATAGAATAGGCCTAATACAGTTTTCTTTTTCTTTTTATTTTCTACGCAAATTTAAGGATCCTTAAACATTCGGATAGTATAGGAAGCAAGCCTTCTTTACAGGACGTCGAGCGTGTTTAATAATTTCAGTGGAAGCGTGCAGGTTGTGTGTAGTGTGTAGGCAGCAGGTCGGTGGAGCGCCGAGAGAGGGAGCGTTGTCGGTCGTTATCGCTTATCTCCACACATCGCGGCCGGGAATGAATGGGAGCCACCGCGGCTGGTGGGGGCCTCAAGGCCGACACTCCGACACATCGCCGATGTCATCACCGCCACTCACCGCACCGCGGGCGTGGCTCTGGCTCGCCGCTGACCGGTCGACCCATCACTAGATCCTATCGATCTTCCGACTGGGCGCAGTCTTGTCTAACAAAATGCTTCCTTAGCTCACTGTTAAAAGAAAACTTCAGGTATTCCAATAGTCCAATGAGTATAAGGTTGCTAATTTAAAGTAGGTATTTTTTGTAGTAATTTATTGAATAATCTTTCTCCGTAGAGGATTTAGGTGTATCTACGACAACGACGGACGTCGTCGCAGTAAACCTGTTTACGACTTGTACCTTCCCCTCGGCCAGAGTGATTACGGTTTACGATGTCCACTTCTGACCTGTTATGAAAACTGGAGTGTGTGGTGTCCAAACATTTTTGGAAATTTCGGACTACTTTTTGTTGAAATATAAGGATATGGTTTCGTCAGTTTAATAAAACAGAAGACACTCCGAATATTGTTTTGTTCTAAAGCGAAATCCAGAAAATCGTTTCACGAATCACATGGTTAAAGGAAAACAATAATTTACTGTATAGTAAACAGCGAGAAAAGGAAATAATGTTTATTTTTTAACATGGCTAAGAATTATTTTTGTTTCACAATGGTTAGTTTATTAAAATAAGTCGATTTGGATAAAGCCATTTTAGATAAAATCATAGGGAAAACATGGTAACCCACACAGATCAGTGGTGAATCGAACGAGATGACTATGGGAGAGAAGAAATCGGAACTGGAATGATTTAGAGCGTTCAGTGTTGAGAAAACCTCTAATTTTACACCTCAGTCATCAAAATTTGCCGATCCGTAAATAAACCGTGGCTGAGTTCCCAAAGAAACTCCCTTGGCAAATGGTATCAACGATATTTGGAAGTTATTAAGCGTGTTGAAATTTTAAACTTGTATTCCAAGTGTATGTCGTTCTCTTCTCGACTCTATTTTACACAGACTTCAAAATAATTTAGCATTTAAACAAACGAATATAAAAATACAATTCCAAGACTGAGTAAAAATACCATTCTGAAAACTATTTTTGATTGTTGATTGTATAATTGAATTGTACAATCTCGGTGGCAAAGTTAACCCAGTTGGAGCGGCGAGGTGCGTGTTGTCTGACCTATATTGCCATCCCTCCACGCGCCTACCCCGCTCCCGCTCCCGCCGCGCCGCTCCCAGGGATTATCGACTCTCGTCGGATTAGTTTTGTCACCCTAGGGGTGTTAGGGCCAATCAACCTCCAGGATTACTTTTATACACTAACATTATAAATCCTTCCTTTTAAAGGTTGGTGTACGAAACTGGCGTTGTATTTTTTTTATATTTCTACGCCGGTGGAATTTTGTACAGAGTGCATGAGCCAGTCGACCACGGAGGATAAAATTTTCAACCGATTATTTGGTGAACTCGATTTGATTACATTATATTTATGTAGATCAATACTGTATAAGCTTCCGTTTACATATAGGGGCACAGGATTCAATCCCTCTTGCCCTTGAAACAATGGCAAAAACATTGCATTAAGGTTAGTATGGAAAACGTAGCGGCGCGGCGCGGCGGTAACCAAGTATGAAGTGCTAAATAGTATGGCAGTAGGTGCTGCCTTTAAAAGGTGGTGACCCCCCTACTATATAGTATTTGTCATACTGTCTCCAGTTGTAGCCTAGTTGATATTTGATTCGTGCTTAAATTGAGACTAGATTAAAAAACTGCTTATCTTTTGATATTGGATGATAACAACGTCAAATATTTCATGCCAATGTTTATTGTAAACGTTCAGTTTTTTGATTAAGCTCTGGATGTAATTTCCATCCTGTTGAATCTTCGTTATTCTCTCTCTACTATTCGAGCATCCAAAGTGATCGATCGAGCGTGTTCTTTGATGTTGCGCACTCTTTTAGCAGTCGAGTAACTCCACATTGTTCACAACTTTTCGTTTGAACCAGTTTTTGATACAAATTAAGCAGAATCTCAGTTTTTTTCAATGATTAATCGCCAAGAAAAGCAGAATGATTAATCGTGGGGAAAAGGAGAGTAGGTGGCCGCTAATGCAGGCATTGGGACGATTAGACAATAGCACTGGACCTTCGGTCGGTGCCAAGAATGTGTCTGGGATCGTACCGTTGGACCGCTGACCACCTCATTGTGTGTTGCAGTGGTCATTGTGTGGTCATTTAATCATTAAAAGAGATTTTTAAAAAATTTATTCGCTCGACAACTAATTAACATTTTACAATGTAGTTCGCTGAATTCTGGTCTGTTGTATTTTCTTGTTGTTTTCCCACTTATACAAATCAATAGATTTTTAAAATGTTTTACCCGTAAGTCTTAATGTGTAAATTTATGTATTTATTGTTTTACGGTTTTCCTAATGGACGGTTTTTAGCAATTTTTATGAATTACAACTCTTTTGGAATAAAAAATACACGTTGTTTCACCGCCTGTCCAGTAAAAAAATAATTAAAAATTAAGTTTTGAAAATTTATAGGTAAGTTTAATTATCTTATCGGCTTATTATTTTTTTAGTTAGAACTTAATGTGATTTGAGCCAGAGATTAAATAATGTTTATTTATCTTCAAAAGTCATACAGCTCGGCCTGAATTTATGGCTGTTTGTTTTGATTCGGATTTAAAAATCGCTCACTGGTGGGTGGAACCCGATGTGTGTCACGTATTTCTTATCTGCAAGGTGCCAGAACCATGGTGTGGTGTGTGTGTGGTTCAGTGATCAGTTTGTCGGTAACGGCCTGACACGAGGACTCGAAGACCGTGTCGGCACGTCCCCACTCCGCGGCCAAGCACGTTCACAAGTACCACATACACCGCGCTGTTTTTTATTGTTTCTGTATTTACAGTTATCTGAATCCAGAACACAATTCCAGCCCTCGTACTGATTATCCAAGTCGTAGTAAACCTAAATTTCCAAAATAGCCTGAAATTTGAATGAAAAATTGTGTTGTTTTATTCCGTAATCTCACGCACGTTTTTATTAAGTCATCTTAAAAAATACACTATAAAAATGTCATAATGTCATATAGTAGACTATTTAAAATATGACAAAATTCAGTATTATTTTAAAATCCTAAATGCCACCGATGGATTTTCATCTCATCCTATAATATAAATAAATGAAATTATTCCAATAATATTCTTCGCATCTTCCTTCCTCGTATATTATGTTCTGCTCTTTGGTTGGATAAACGCTAAATCTCTGGCCTCCGCAGGTAGGGGCATTAAAATTGTTACATTTTGTGTGTGTTTACTATCATTTAATTATATTTTAACAAATGAAAATCAAATTACAATATTAACCCCTGGACGTATTCAGATCATAATATTTGGGATTACCCAGCTCAGCTATATAACATGTATGATGTATTGTTTGCCTAATATTCAAACGGTCAGTTTTAAAACATTTTAATTTTATTTTTACAACACCTTTTTAGTTTGTGTCAGCTCAGTTCTTCAAATTGTTTTCCCTCCACACTGCACGAAAACCCACCGAAATCAAGGCGGGGGGGGGGGGGGGGGTCTTAAGGCTCCCAGTGGCATCCCCAAAAATACGTCCATGTATTAACAGCAGGTGTTTTCAAATTGTTTGTACGCCTTTTTAAACTGTTTCAAAATTGCGGTAAATACCAACACCCATCACAACTTATTGTTTTGTGCCGTGCGCGTCTGCCACGCGTCTGTTGACGAAAGATCGCAGATCAACTGCAAAACGAAGTTAAAGTTATTTACACTACTTGTTAGCACTTGTGGTGAGTGGCCGCGATAAACATAGTCCGTGCGGCCCCATCGGCGTGAGTGTGAATGCACACGGTGTTCTATACATAGTGTTTACATCACGCCGCCCGCGACTGTGACGACACTGATTATTTGCTGCACTCGACCACTCAGCGCATTCTGTCAGGGACGCTTCCGCGAATGCTGAATCAACTCTGGGATCGTGTTCGCGGCCACGTGTATGTCGTATTAAAAATGCGTTACTGAATTTGGGTGAAAATTAGTGGAGGGAATTACTTTTTTTTTAATGAAAACAGTATATTTTCATCAATGCCATTTTAAAATGTAGTCACTGGAGTAAGAAATAGTTCTTTCTGAATTACATGACTTTTTTGGTGAGGTAATTATTATTCTGAAATATTTTGGGGCATTCACTCACCGTAGTAGTCAGTGCAGTTAATCTTCCAGGTGTCCAGGGGTCGTAAAAACACATACAAAAAAAACAAATACTGGAAACGCATTTTTTATGGTCGACGTTTCAAGGCGTTCCGAGCGACTACGTGGCCGCAATCCATCTACCGGCCGGTCTTGATAAAGCGGATTTGTTTTTGTGTCCGCGAAACGTCGATCATAAAAAACAGTGCGTTTCCAGTATTTGTTTAGTTTGTATGTGTTTTTATGACCCCTAGACGTACACCTGGAAGATTAACTGCACTGACTACTACGGTGAGTGAATGCCCCAAAATATTTGAGAAAAAGAAATGGTTCATAAAAAGCATTAGTCAGCTTATGTGTTTGTGTAGTGATGTGTCGGCTTATTCTAAAGCTGCTTACTTAGACACGTTCGCCGCAACATCTATCCTCCTTCAAACTTCAAACATTGTTAACTGTCTCACTACATTTGAGGCCAACTTCACTTCAAAGTTTCCCTGTAAACTAAACCGCTTGTTAAGCCTGCACGACCTACACCATTATATCAGGCTCAAATCGTGTCACGTGTAATTTATTCAGTACAAAATAATTGTTCATTTTATTAGTTGTCGTTAAATTGTACTACGTTTACTGGACAATTTGTAATAAACCTTTATTTATCACAGTAAATTGTAAAAGCTATTAAAATGGGTCACGTCACTAATGATAAGTCTAAATGAAGTGGATTTTAGAGTGTGATCTCTTCGTCGCTCTAAATGCCTTAATTAAAAGGATTTGAGCATTTTGTGAATTCCACTTATTATCTTTTGGTCAAAAAGATATGATGGTAGGCTTCATTATGCATTAACAGTCACTAGCTTTCGTTTCCACGTTTTATTTTGACATTTCCTGCACATAAACTCCCCGATAAAATCAAATACCCGATTTCATTCGTTGTAAAATAAAACATTTCAGCTTTACGGCTTAGTGATAGCTACAGCACTACGGGGTCGATCTCCTTGCCGGCAAGGTCGGAGAGACCATATCCGCAGCGGCTACTGGGTCAGCGATGTATTGATTGTGGCGGCCGTTGCGGACTATGCAGCTCCGCTACACTGTCAGTAGACGCCATGGTGCATGCAAACAGTCGTGATTTGGACAGTTTATCGCTGGAAATCTATTCGAGAAAATGAGACAAGTTCCCAGTCCTGTTGAAATATTTTCGAGAAAAAAGTTCCCAGAACTTTTTTTAACACTTGTAATATTTATCACTCCGTAGTACATTCAAGTTTAGTATTGTGAAAGGTCCCGCGAGTTAGCTCTGTGCATGAGGAAGTATTTATTTGGGAACAATACCCTAGCGAACTCTGTATTTCGTTGAAATGTCACGTTTCAACATTCAGACGCGCCCTTTGCTGAACAGCTCAATTTTTTACCAAATAAACTGAAATGGGTGACGCTAATTCGCGATTAGTGACAGGACTGACTCGAGTTCCATAAATGCCAATTTCATAATCATTGTGTCCTTCATATGCGTGTATTACTTTTTAAATCATAGTGAATCCTGAACTCAAGATCAAAATTGTTATCCACTTGCTTCTATGGATTTTAATAATAATTTAATTATAAAAACAATGTCCCTTCATTAACTGAACGTAGCAAAGTCATTTTGTAATTCTACGTGGTTCTAGCGCAATGCTACGACAGTAGTCGCAGTGTAATATTTGCCCTGCAAACTAGCAACCTCGACACGACACGCACAGTAGTGTAACGTGTCACATCGGCGTTATGTTCGACGACACGACTATACATTCTCACGCAAGACGCCGCTGGCTGCCGTGGTTGTAAATACTAACACTACTGTGTCATCGTTGCTGTGTCAACTAAACGTGACACGTGCAGCAGTATAGGTCCTTTCCATAGGGAACACTAGTCTATTTATTTTATAATTTGCTGCCTAGTCGTCATAACAAGACGATCCAGACATCTATATGTACGTATTAATCCAATTCTGCCTTTCTGATTGGTGAAGTAGATGTTAAAAAAATTAAGCAAGTCTTGTGAAACATAATTTCGTCCCAATGTTAGTGGTACTGAATCGGCAAGACCATCGGTTATAAAGAAAAAGTGTTTAAAATTTGCGGTAAAACGTTTTATGTCAAAAGTTCGGTACAACGTTTTTACTCAGAACGACATAGGTGCATAAGAAGTTAACAGCTAAACAGGCATGGAGGGAGTATAAAAATATTCTCTTCACGAACTGCAACATTTATAGTTTTTAAAACTCCTTAAAACTAAAAAAATACATGCTTAACAGACATCTTGGGTTATTGCACCGCCATTTATAACAATTGGTTTTACGCGATTCACCCTGTCGCAGTTATTAACCCGACTAACTTGGTGGATGAATATTCAATTATGCTTATTTAAATGATCGTGTTTAGGAAAAAACTTAAGATCATATGCGTTCTTAAAAAACTTAAAACGTATGGCGTTTCTTTAAACACCATACCCTTCCTACCCACCTTAAAGCGGGGGGGAAGGGTAGGGTACATTTCTTTAGAGCTGAATATGCTACCATTTGTCACTCGTAAAAGCACCCATAAAGCTGATTTTGGACCATCCGCCAAGTAGTTAATTTAGCTACCCTTCTGTACCCCGAGAGGAGTAGAAAATATCTTGTCATTGCTAATTTTACATTAAACCTCACTACACCTCTAGCAATAAGAGAGTGCGGCGGGAGGCCATATGTAGCGCTATGGCGCTATGGGTTGCAACCGGCGAACCGCACAACCTGGCCGCTAGAGGTGTAGTGCAATGTCGGGGACGTCCGGCGCGGCGCGGCGCGGCAGGAAGCGGGGTGACTCGACTTTAATATGCACCGGCGGCGGGACCGTTAACTGCCTACGTCTGCCCGCCCCCCGCCACCGCCCCTCGCAATCACCGCTGTAAGCACAGGTCGTGTCAAATAACTTGGCCCAGCCCTTCTTTGAGACTAATGTTAATCGTGCCATTGGTCTGACGGACGGCGTGGGTCAAGTTGTTTGACTCGGAGCATACTAGAACACCCCGTTCCGAGATAACGTTTATGATAAACCCGTAAGTACCGGACCCTCCGGACCTTAAAGTAAATAAGCTTATTAGCTAGAAACGGACTTACAGTATTGGTACCGCACACTTTATCAATCACAACTCGACGGAAAGATTGAACACTTTATTTTTATGGCTCTAACAATCAGTGATATGATTCTACTTTTTGTATTCATAAATTTGATTTGATTCGATTTGATTGCATTGCATGATTATAAATTTTTGCAAGCATGTCTAAAATGTTCAATGTTAAACGTTCTACAACCGAAAATAAGGGATTTATTTGTTTGGTTCGCTTAGCAAGGTTTTGATAACGGTGCATTGTACAGTAAAGTCAAATTTCAAAAACACCATTGTGAACGTATACACATTTCATGGGTGCAGGGGGTTGCTAATTAATTGACTTGAAGGAATTTGATAGAGAAATGCAAACACTTACGAAGACGTTTCCGGGAAAGGTGTTGCATTTTGAGAAAACTTTCCACAATAAATGCAGGCCTGCAAATAGATAATTCATCCGCGTAACTCTCAGGTAGTGTACAAAGATTAATTGAAAATTCAATGGACTACTCCCCAGTAACTTATACCATCTCCTTGATAGATTACTATCAAGGATATGGTATAAGTATCTTTTAAGCTATGGTTTAAGCTTTTTGTAACAACTAATAAAAAACGCGATTCGTCAACGGGTAACCTTTCCTGTAGATTCCTGTAGATGAGTATTCACAAAAAGATTAGTAGGGGAGAGGGGGGCACTTGTGGACAATTTTGACATTTTATTTTTTGTATTTTTTTCTTTAGGTTATTTATTAGTACTATTATATTTTTTAGATAGCTTATCTTATTACACATTAAAGAAACTGCTTGTCAAGTCTATAAACCACCTTGTTTTTGTTTTATAAAATTTTTACAAAACCTCCGCACCCTGTCCACAACTGCCCCGATGCGGGGCAGATGTGGACAAAGCAATATTTTCATGGGGCACATGTGGACATAAGGAAAAATGTTTCAAAAAACACTCAGGTAATTTTTAAATGTGTTTATTTTTATAACACTAATGTGCAATCTTTGAAATTTAAGAGTTTTGTTCATAAAACTAATATTTAAACTTGTTTAAATACATTTGAGAAATTATACTACCGTACAATCAAGGCCTTGCTAATTCAATACTTGCCCTCAGGTAGAACTCGTTAAAAATAGGCCTACTATGAGATTTTTCTGTCCCTCCTATATCTAAGGATGTCAATCAAATCATTAGTAGCCTATAACTGAAGACCTAGCCCATGTTATATTCATTAAAATTAAATTTAAATGTAAAATAGCTAACGGCTCTTTCGGTCACTCCTACTACTTAAGGCCGACCATGTTTGATAATTAAGTCACTAATGTCCAAGGTGCTTTCATTAGGTACGTCAGGCTTCACAAATTTAAAAGAACCCAGCAAACCTTTTTTACTAAAAAATATTACAGTGAATTCAAAACAACCATATTTTTACAGATTTGGGTGACGAAATGTCGAACAGTTTTTCTCGAACATAACTAAAACAAAATCCTTAACATTGATATTACTCCCATCTTCATTCACTTCTTCATATTCATCTTCGCTCTCACTCTCTTCACTTGAAATCAGAGGGCTTACTCCTCCATCTTCCTCAAACTCTCCAGTCTGTTGATTTTTCATTTTCTTAAAATTCTCTCTCTTGATAGTTAGGCCTAAACTAACTTTCTCTTGCAGATATTCTGTTTGTTCCAGCAATGTTACTTCTTTCTTCTCCTTCCTGAGTTTGAATTCCTCCTCAATTCGATTTTTTTCCGGTGTGTCAGTCAAAACACATGTTTTACCCTCCTTTCTTTTTCTGCAACTTTCCTTCCTCGGTTGAGACTTATGATTTAAGCCTACATGTTTATTCTGAGTATAATATAAAGTTATTCAAAATTTAAACTCTGTTTAAGGGAGAATAATTAGAAAAATGAATAAAAGGGTTAGGCTGGGGCACATGTGGACACGTCCACATGTACCCCACTTTTACTGTCCACAAGTGCCCCAGGTGACATTTTGTGACATTTCCCTCCAACTTGTAGTTTTAGGTTAGGTCAAAGTACACAATACATACATCAAATTGTAACTAAGAAAATGCTAATTCAGGGTAATGTACTTTTGTTTAGGAAAAATAAAGTCATAAAACAAGTTATGCTTTCAAACATAGCGTTAAAATTTTACTTTTGACCATGAAAAAAATGAAAAAATTCTCCCCTGTCTCAAAGTGTAGGCAGGAGCTCCAAACTTTCTGAGTAGAGGCACTATACCACTGCCTTTCTGTGGTAAAATTGCCAACTAAATCCTACATTCACAGAGCGGGAAATTCAAACTGTCCACTTCTGCCCCTGTCCTCAAGTGCCCCCCTCTCCCCTACTGTATATAGAAAAAATAATACAGGTTTAATAATATTAAAACTGTGTATATCCATGAATGAATAGAATATCAAAGTGGTATTTTATTCTATGGCTGTAGTAGTTGAGTAGTTTGCCATTCAGCGAGGCGGCGGCGGATGCACCAATTGACTTGTGACGTCATCCTTCGTGACGTCACAACTCATCCAACTTTAATACGGGTCCAAGAATAACTCGCCGTCTCGCCCATTCATATCTCTCACTCACTCGTCCGTGGCGCTCGAACCTCGAACTGTCAACTGTCTCTGGAAACCGGTCAAACCCATCTTTAGTTCCAATCGTTGATTAGTTCGAAATTAATTTGCTGACGCACATTCAGATAGGCCTGCCTTCTTCCTTTCAGGGTATAAATACGTAAAACTTCACTATTTTTGAGTAGATGAATAATTTTTGTACCAATTTCATTTTTTCAGATACCTAAAATAAATACTGCTGAAACTTAAGCCACCACATACGTAATTTTCATTTTTTCATACACATTTATAAAATAACTCTTAAAGTAGTTATCAACTCAGAGAATTTTTCCCTACCATGCCCCTACTCAAAATTTTTACCCTGGCGAGACACAAAATCCAAATGAAAAATGTTGCGATAGGCCTACTATTAGCCAACTGAAAAATAATAATGAAAGAGCGAGGTGTAATGCTTTAGGTAATAGCTTCAGAAAATAACTCGTCTTCAACAGATATTTACTTTTAATCAGGTTATCATTTACCTGAAATATTTGTCTGATATATTGGCTTAAAAACTTAACTTAAACTCCCGCCCGGTGTTTAAAATAAAATTTAAATAGTTCACATATCTTTATTACTCGATTCCACACGAATGTTGTAATCTGCCCTGGAATGAGTATTTTATCTTAAACTTGATAGCGTGTTTTGTAAATTGTAAATTGAGTGAGAAGTCTAGTGTATTGCTAACATTGAATACTTTTCTTGCAACCTTTCCTTTAACGTACATATTTAGCATCGAGGCAAAGTTCTTTTACCTGTTCAGTTTTTAAATGAAATCAAGTAAAATTCATAAAAAAACCTACACAGTGTACTGTATATCAAAGTGGATTTTGGTCCTTCTCGCCCCAGTTGATCATTTTGGAATAAATAGGGATTTTAAAGGTATTAATGACTAATAAAAATATTTAATATTTGTAAAATCATTCCCTGAATGTGTACAAATCATTCCATAGTGAATACATTTAAAAGATTATTAGTGATCGCGTGCGGGCGAGCAGCCGGTTTGTAGGTCACACACTGCTGCCGCTGTGGCTCAGGTATTGATTCTGGACCTTTGACAATCTACAGCTTCCCCCCACCCGGGCAGGTCGCTGACCTGTTATCAGTCCCGTATTACACCCCTGTGAACCGGTTGATGTTGGTGCATTCGGCAAAAAACCTTTGTATTCAATAAAGAAACTAACTGTTTAGTATACTAAGTTACAATCATGATCTTAACATAAGAGTTTTTTTAGCTATGTATTAAGATGTTTATCGAATTGTACATTTAATTTTTAGTATCTCCATAATTTTATGGATTATTTTTGCTTGCGCACCAAAATAAGAGGGAGTTAATTGGTGATAGGCTTCATATTCTCATATGAAATTAGATTGTATTTTTCTAAATTATATTGTTGAAATCTTAGCAAAAAAAATATGATTTCAAATTAATTTAATTAAGATTTTTTATAAACTTACAAATAAAAATAATTGTTTTAAAATGTAATTTTTTTAAGATATTCCACATGTGAATACTCTTGAAGAATTTCATAAATTGACAACTTATAGACTATGGAAACAAACATTGGGGTCTGAAGCTCAACTATGACATTTAAAAAGTATAGCATCGTCTTGCACATCTGTGTTATTAGATTTGTCATACCAAATCAAATATTTGTAACATAATACATGTTTTGATTAGTCAGTAACAAGGCTACAAGATCGCGCCACTATCATCACGATCATCACACTCATCCTTCACTCATATTCAGGGTAACGTCCTCCATGAGGTACCTGTCTTATGAAGAATGAATGATTATCTCAAATACCATAAATTTATTGATATTGGGATCAGTAATTGATAATGGGTTTATTGAAAATGGTGACATATAGAATGTGGTATAGAGGCAATCCTTTAGTTCTCAACCTTTTGCAATTTATTAGAGAAACAATAATGTTTTTATCAAATTATTCTTCTTTTAATTTTTTTTAGCTTGCCTCGTGCAGCCAGCCAGCTGTAGTGTCGGAGTGCTGGTGTGATGCGAATCTATATTGATCCCACTTGAACCTCCCCCCCCCCCCTCCCCTCGTGGTGGTGACCTTTAACTCTGTTGTTACCTTGCCTTGATTCACTAACCTTTATAAAGCCTCTGTAGCCTTTTACTTTCCGTGTTGTTTCTGTAAAATTAACCAAATTTTCTAAATAAACAAAATTTTGTACCTTTCATCTATAAGCTGTGATACTTTTTGTGTTTAGGAAAACTTCCAAGTCAATGATTTAGAGTCTGTAGTTTGTGTTTTCAAAACTTACTTTGCAGTATTCAAAGTACTTCAAAAGGACATACGATACATTTGAAGGGCCAGTTAGGCCCTTTAAATAAATCATGAAACATTCCTTTACTTGTCCAGTTATTAGATCAGTTTGAATTGAAACTAAGATAATATTTAAACTATCCAAAAGGTTTTAAATTCACCTTTAATTTTAAGCAAATTGTTATTTATGTGTTCCCTATCAGTTTTTCATAAATAAACCTCACCTTGTTTTGATCTTGAAAGTAACTTGATCCGTTTCAGATCACTTGTTGTTTGCCTTACTCCCAAGTCTCAAGTTCATGTTTTTGTTGGGTTACATGCAACTGTTTTTGCACTCTTGTACTTGAGTAGCGTTGGAACAATCTCAAGGATTTTTTCCAACATAAATTTGAACTCTTTTATCTTGTGAAATTTTGGGCAAGAGAGTTATAACTGCCTCAAATAGTGAATAGATCGTTGGAAATAATCTGTTTGTTTGCCAAAACACTTACAGTATCAAAGTTTTTCAGTTTTTGCAAACAATCCAGAATTACTTGTGTGAATCATTGCAAGATAAGTAATGGTAATTCATTGACTTAAGGTCTAATGAAACAATTTAATGATTTTTCTACAAATTTAAAACTTATTAAATAAATCATTCATTCATTCTTAATAAGACAGGTACCTGATGGAGGACGTTACCCTGAATATGAGTGATGGATGAGTGTGATGATCGTGATGATAGTGGCGCGACCTTGTAGCCTTGTTACTGACCAAGGTTGGCATGTTCCATAGACAGGATTGTTAATTAATAGCCCAACAACCAATGGCAGCTGGCTCCAGAAACAACCCTTCAAAACACTACTTCAAGCTACTAACTTTTCTCGGGATCGATCCCGCTACCTACAAGTTTGTAGGTGGGCACTATAACCACTACACCAACCAGCCCCTTAAGTGATTTAGAAATGGAATATATAGGCTAAATTTTATAAGACATTTGTAGTTATTTTATTGCACATTGATAATGATAAAGATTAAGCACATATAATGTACGATGATTTGGAATGAGATAGTTTAAGTGTTGTTGAAATGTCTGTTTATTTATGATGGAGTCTGACTCTAGATCATCATTGATTTCGCTTTACATCGAGTGGAGATGTTAAAAGATTGTGTGGTGGTGTTGCAGGGTGGCGGCGGCATCATGACGACAGACATCTCCCTGGTCCGCACGTGGGATCCGACCCTGCAGCAGGAGATCGTCGACGACTACGAGTACGATGGCGGCAACTCGTCCTCCCGGCTGTTCGAGCGGTCCAGGATCAAGGCTCTCGCAGGTAAACAGATATATCATGCTGTACGCAGTTGTCGTTGAGGATAATCCTGTTTTACACCCTGTCTCATGCTGAATGGTCTGTATCATCCTTGAGGTCTCTGCAGTCCCAACTGAAAAGGGTGGTATGGAGAATGTTGATGGAATATTGTTCTTGTGGATGGTGCAATAATTTCAAAAGTGAGTAAGGTTTAGGTTCGGCTAGCTAAGCTAGACCAAATGGGCAGAAAATTTGTTTTGGCCAGGTGGCTGGTTGGAGGCTGTTAGCCTACTTTGCATATTTCGGTGATATGTTTGGTTTGCTACTTTAATATTATCTTTTATATAATAGAATGATTATAATGATTGGTAAGGAAACACCACAAAGTTTCGATTTGTACAAATGTCTAACTGGGTTATTAAAGCTTGAAAACGCTGTTTCTAAGTTTATTTTAGGAGGATAATCACTTTAAACTTGAAAAAAATGAAAACATTTTAAAATTGATAAAAAAAATCATGTGTTTATAAAATTCCTATTTTCTGTTTTTTTTTTATTAATTTAGTTTGTAAAATAAATGTGAAGGATGATAATAATAACTTTATTCAGAAAGAATAACAACTTCCCTAATATATAGGGTTGCCATTAAAACAAAGTAGAATAATATCAAATTACTGTTAAATTTTCTAATACTTAATTAATTTTTTGTTTGTTTTTGAGTCCGAATAAATGGTTTCTCAGGATATAGACACTATATTTTAGAGTAGTTATCACTATTTTATTTATTTCTGCATTTGTCATTTTGAATTTTTTGAAAATATTTGCTGAGAATTTTGGTATGGTTCCTCTGGCGCCAATTAAGATCCCAAATATTTCAATGTTTTTTAAATTGTATTTTTCTTGGTAATATTTGATGGTAGGTTCATAAATTTTTCGTTTTTTGTCGTGAATTTTGATTGGTTGATTTTCGTCTGTTTCAAATCTTATTGTAGTCAAAAGTGAAGCCAATATTTCCTTTGATTGCAATGATGTCTATTCTTCTGTTGCTGCCTCCCTCTGCTATTCCATGCACCTCTTCGTGGGTTGTATAACCTTGCTGGTTTAAGGCTTTCGCTATAATAGATCGAACTTGATGGTGGCGAGTATTTCGCAGTGTTTCGCTGTACTCGCAGAAACCCAAGACATGGCCAAGTGTTTCAGTCTCACTGTGGCAATGCCGACAGCGGTTATTATCTTGGGTTCTACCAGGTACAGCTCTAACTGCTGCCACATTTCCAATCATCTTTAGGCTGTCTCGCCATTCACTCGATGATAATCCTTCGTGATGCCTCATCCATTTGTTGCATTGGGGGTATTCTTTAAAGAGTAACACTCCTTTTCCTTTTTGGGGATATTTTGTCCATTTATCAAACATTTCTTCTCTTAAATGTGATCTTATTAAAACTTCAGAAGGAATTTCAACCCCAAGAATACAGAGTAAACAAAATATCGGAGCAGTAAGATATATTTGTATTTGATGCTTGTAGTAAACAGCGGGAGTGTGTTCACTCAACTTGAACTCACTCTTAGGCCTGATTGAATACCAATCGTTTTTTGCTGCAGATAATTACGGGCCAGGTTGAGGTAATTTGTTTGTCAGCCTGATTAAACGAGGCCAACGAGGCTGAGATTGTGTCATGAAGAACACATTCAAGTTTGGAAAGTTTCAGGAGTTCATAATTAAGAAAGTAATGTTCCTCCTGATTACTTCAGAGTTAATTGCTTGAGCCGATCATGCCCACGTTAAATCACATAGTTGTTGAATTAACTTTCATGTACAATATATAATTACTCTGATATCGGTAGTAAAGCAGTAAACAACTTTATTTAAGAATGTTTCAGATTTCAGTTATAAACTCCTCAGTAAAGAAACTTTTTATCCGTATTTTAAGGGTTTAAAACCTTTTCATTTCATCTTCCCCTTAAGAAGCTCCTCTCAAGTTCACTTGTAGTAATATGCTTTCCGCTTTCCTGAGTTTGCCTGTCATAAGCCTAAGAGGACTCTAGAGCCCTATAACAGATGGAGCAGAAGATTTGTGTCATGCTGACAAAGATATGAAGACAAAAATTTCCTCTACTTGCTAAAATCCAAGTGGAAGATTGCCATTTCCTCATTGGTCCAACTCGAGCAGAGTTTTAGTGCTAGATTACTGAAGGTCATTCTAGATCCTGTAGGAATTTTTGAGCTCATTTTTGGATTTCAACTAAGTTAATTGAAATGAAAGAAGAAATACACTTTGGTTAACAAGAAACAAGTTTTTTTCTGTTGACGAGGAGGAGTGAGTTAGTCATTTGGTTTTATGCAGCCTTGTAGATTAATAAAATCTTTCTTTCATACTTAAAGATCTGCAGTAAAAATGTTTAGCACCCTGATTAAATTTTTTACCTATTTCTCAAGATGGACATTTAAATGTGAGATATCAACATACATGAATCATGTTTGAACTTGGCATAGCTAACCCCTAGTTAGAAATGTCCTTTTTTCACACATTTTTATGGGCAAAATTATAAATTAACTGCTGTAAATTTTTTTCTTTGTGTTATTATTTATTTTTACTCCATAACTGTTATAATTTATTCATCCTAACTTGAAAATCTGCGAATGAAACCTGAAACCATTAGGAGGTCCACTCTAAAAAGGTCGAGTTAACCCATAGTCCTTAGGTTTTAGTGAACCATGGTCATCGTAAAACCTTTCAGGACTAAGTTCCTGTGAAATAAGCTTGATTATCGATAATGACTACCTACTTTTTGCTTGGAACGTCTTTTCCCCACAACTATGGATCTGATTACAGTGAGGATAAAATAAGATGTTTCTCTTTTCTCCTGTGAGAAGAAATGATCTAATTTGCATGCGAGTGAGTTCTGTACGGTAGGCTGCCATCAACCACATCCTGTGATTAGTGGCTCATATCTTGCACTTACGCACTCGCACACTTTCCTCCAGTGTGTGCCATGCAGTACGTACAGGATTATTATGATCAAGTTGTCCTAGAACTCAGAGGTAACATATTTTTATTCGAGATAGATTTTCAATGTGGCTTTACCTGTTTTTTTTAGCAATATAACTACAGATTATCAATCAATAGACACTAGACTTGATTTTCATAAAAATGAAAATTAGGAATTCATTTGATTGATTAGTGTTATTAAACATCATATAAATGTGTTCATTGACTGTTTATCGTAATGTCTGTTCTTATGCCAGGTGGGGTAGAAACGCCAAGTCAGTGCCCCAATAGTGGAGATATAAAGTGCTCATTCATATGTTAAAAAAATTTCAAAGTGATCTAATGAACTGTGTGCGTTCACATTGGTTGTTGGCCCAAACTGTGTCACATGTATGGGGTGAGACGCATGTGTGTTCTATTCATCGTTGCCTCAGGTGTCTTTAGCGTGATAAGACTTAAAATTTGCAGAATTTAATATTGGAAGATATTTTTGAACAAGAAGAAACTTAACGAAACAAAAAATAATTTGAGAGTGTGTAATTATAAAATGTATGACCAAAATAATCTAATGATGATTAGGTTTGAATTGGCTTTATAAACAGTTTCATCATTTACAATATACATGTACTAGACTGCTAGCCGAATGGCTAAGAATAGATGCAAAGTTTTGATTTACAGTTGACTCTCGCTAACTAGAAATTCCACGGGACTGTGATTTTTCTTTGTGTTACAAATAGTTCGTCGTACGTATAGTTCCAGCTATAGAGGTAAACCAAATGCAAATTCGTGATACAGAAGTAAAGAAAAATGTAGTTTATTCCCTAGATCTTCGACAAATCTAAGTTTTTAACTTATTTAAATATTACATATCAATGAAAAATACAGTATTTATACTATAATAACCTGTAAAACACAAAAACAGATATGATCATATTAATTCTGATTAAAAAGTCCATAATCTTCTTCTGCTTAAACATATAAAAACAATTACAGTATCGATCACTTGCCTGCTTTTATATTTTCTCGTGGTTTTTTACAATTGTTGATAGTGTACCTGGAATATTAAACCTGGCAGTGATGTCTTTCTTCTTAACCGCCCCTTCGTTCACTAACTTTATTATTTCTAACTTTGCACCAACAGTCAATGCTTTGGGTTGTCTTTTCGCACTCATTCTCGGATTATTCACGCACAAACAGTCGTCACACAGTTGAAAAGCCCCGCACAAGGTAAACAGACCCAAGACTGCAAACAGACTAAAGACGCTTGACTCCGGATATGGTTCACCGACGGGTTGCACCCTGAACGCCGGGATTTCGTATTACAGAGGTCCATTTTGAAAACTTCGTGTAATGGAGGTAAACTTCGTGTAATGGAGGTAAACTTCGAGTTATGGAGGTGAAGCGCGAATCGATTCGTCTTATCTACTGAACTTCATGTTATAGAGGTAATCTTTATGTCCCTTCGAGTTATAGAGGTAAAATATAAACGGAAAATTGGTTCTTGTTATGTATAGTAATTTCTTCGTGTTAGACAGATTTTTCAATGGAGATCAAAAATAATTCGTGATATCGAGGATTTTGTGATATCAAGGTTCGTGTTAGCGAGAGTTGACTGTAGTTCCGTCAGTCCTCAATAGATAGCGCCACCAGTAAACATGTGTTCAGCAAGGGTGTAGTAGAAATATAACATTTTATAGCTACTGAGAACCTTAAATTTAATTATGCCATATATTAGTTTCCACTACAGTTCTGGAAAACAATCTGCATATCCATCTTCTGTTTATGAATAGAAATGATGTGGATGAGTCGAGCACAATATTTTTTTGTGATTACATGATATTTTATTTTGTCTGATTCAACCATCGCTCACTGGCGTCCAGCTGCACAATACTGTTTACTGACCTCTGTTTCCTACCAGCACTCATTAGGTAGCTCTAGCGTCTTTACTCACAGGAATCACAATTAGGTTTTTCATCTATTAAGTGATAATCATTGGTTTTGTCTTATTGGTTGGTCTTATCCTCTTTAGTTACGATGTAGAGGATCAGGCTCGACACACATGGTGTTGATAAGATGGTTAGTACAAGGACTGTCGTAATTTACAATCTGTGCGTGGAGAATTTTTCTATATCCCTCCCCTCCTTTATGAGTTAAGACACAGCTGTTTTTGAAGTAGTGTAATTTAAGTTGATGATTACTTCTTCTATTTTTTCACCAAGTTTGTTTTTTAAAGTTTTTTTAGTCATAATTTTTAGAATTTTTAAATTGCTCTTGATAATGAAGAACTTAAATGTTAAATTTTTGTTTGAACTTGAACAACCACATTATGTTTTTTGAATTACTGACAGCGAGAAAAACTACGTTGAAGCAATTAATCCAACAGGTTCTTTTTTGAATACACAAGTATTTGACAAAGAAAGTTTTATGTTTCAATCAAACTGTAACTCTTATTGTTACAAGTTTCTCAGGTTCTTGTATTAATCCTCTGAAAAATTGCAATTCTTGGGTTTTTCTTTTACATCGATGACTTAAATCTCATAGAAGAATTTGACCTTGCTGACTGAGAATATTTCATTCAAGTGACGAGGAATGTATTAGGGTCTAGGCCAGGAGGATGATTGTTTAATGGAAGTATGCAGCAGTAGGTGTACAGGATGGCCCCAGTAATTGTCAATTTAGTGTCTCTCCCCCACCACTCACTCAGTGGAGCATTGCCCTGACATAGTTCACTGAGTGATAAAAGTGGCCTGACATCTCATCACTCATATCTCCAGACATCTGTCTCCCCCCCTCTTCCGATCCACTTGTGTCTCATCACGGATGAAGAAATCACGAGATCTCTTTTTATATATATGTTGGAATTTTCCTGTGAAATTATACAAGAAATTAAACTGTTCGGAACTACCAGAGTCAGGGTTGAATTTCAAGAACTGTCTTTGGTTACCTTCAGTTTATGATTGAAGACTGGGCTGCAATTTCGAAGTGTAGACAATTTAAATGAAAAATCATCTAAAGCTTTTATGCGTCTTTGGATATAAAAGAAATTTTCCCCCCAAAAATCTCTATATTTTTATTTCATGTGTTTGAGTCACAAGGTGACTCCATAAGTTACCAATACGTTATTAATCCTTTATCTAAGACTCCGACCTCAACATATAATTTAGGACTGTTAGGCCAAATCAAGTTTTGTCAATATTAAATTAATCATTACTCTCAGATTCTGTATGTAAAGTCTACATTGAATCAGAATAGCTATTAAATTTATTGCATGGTTTTTCGTGGTCTTTCGGGGCTGTTTGAAATTCAGATTCTAACACTAAATTAGATACAAATCAGTATTCTTTCATTAGGAATGAATTTTTTTCAAAAATGTTTAATATCTATATTTTGTTACTGATTTCAAATTTGTGGGAGTTTGGCGGTCTGCAGAGTAGGGAGAGGGCTCAAATTGAAGGTCTTGGTCCCAGGGACTCGGAAAAAATAGTGACATCTCCAAAAAAATGTATATAAAACGTAAATTATATACCCTATAAAAAGTAGTATGTAATGCATGTTTTAAAACATCTGTATACTTTGCTTGAATTAGCAACCTACCCAGGTGTTGCTAGTTGCATGAGTGAAAGCCTCAAATTAATATATTGGTCCATCTACAAACTAACTTAAAATGTATGCACTATGTACATCGTTAAACATTGTTTGCTTTTACTGTTTTATAGACAAAATAAAGACTTTGACCTCTGAAATCCACTATTAAGAGCTGGTTCAGAACATAGAACTTTTTATACCGAGTTTATTGAAACAGTGTTAATGCAGTTTATCCAAACCTCAGTTGCTATCAGTGACCTTAAATGTAATCTTTACGAGTGTCTGGTTTAGTTTTATACCAGGAATTAGATACCTACTTCAACAAGAGTTGTCTTGCAGTGTTGCGAAAGACAAGCACTTTGTATTCATATTGCACATTTCGTCATCACCTCACATGAGGAATATTCATGAAGGGATCAACTGGTCTTTAACCCTTAACAACAACTGTGATGAGCACATTTATTAGTTTAAAAATTTCATATTTAGTGCTGGTAAAAAAGTTTAACCGATGGGATTTAATTGAAATTATAAAATACTCTTACCTTTATGTTATCAAAGAATATTTTTTTTCTAAGTGCCAAAATTGGCGGCTTGGATTTTATCCATGAAGCCACATGGTTCTCTATTGCTCATTCCATTCCTTGATTGTTAGTAATCTGTAACAGATAGCTAATTTAACAAATTCTAAATTTAACTTCTATTATTTTGCTATGTTCACCAAAACAAAAGCTCTGGGGAAGAATAAAATGAACATCCTCAGACAGTTCTGGACCGATTTTGGAAAGAAGTGTTGTTGGAAAGAGCTTAACATGAAGTTTAGCAAGGTATAAAATTTATGATGGCCAGGCTAAAGGGAAGAACCCTTAAAGTTTTGAAATTATCACCCATAAAATGACATGAGAATAAAAAGTAGAAGGAACAACTGGATCCTTAAACATTGTTTTATCAACATACTAATCTGGATAAACTAAACATATGAAAACATTAAGCTGCTGAACCGCGTGTGTCCACTATTATTTTAAAAGAGCTTTTCAATAGAAATTTGATGAGTAAACTCTCGAGTAGATTTTGAAAACAGTCTTGATGTCAAGGGACTCATCTCATTGTGGTTCTGCTTCCAAGACACTGATTGTTATGGCAACCTCAAGCGGATTTAAACAGGCTCCTTATCAGGTTTTTTTTTGTCATCAAGTGTGTCATCCATTCTTCAATATAATAACTCAAATACCCACCATACATTGTTAAACTCTCTCCTCTCCCTTTTTCATTCTGTTAAAATTGAATAATGCTGTGAGGGCACTGTAAAGAATACACCCCCACTTTTTCAAGGAATTTTTTTGTGTAATCATTAGTATAAACGAATGACCCAATAATGAGAAAATCACTAAATCATAGACAAAAAAGCCAACTATAACATGGCTACAAACCAACTGTTTTTAACTTGATAGAATTAACATAATCATAAAATTGATTTCCAGTGAATAGTCTTGTTCTCAATAAAAAGAGCGGTTAACTGTGTTAGTCCGTTCATCCATCCGAAGCGGCCTTGCCTCAATGAGGCTAACCACCAGTTATCATGTAAATTATCAGTGTTACCGACTCATGACAAACAAGCGGGGCCAGATAATGTGACAGGTTGTGCCTCTGTTGACAACTACCAACACTTCACCCGGTGCACTTCAGCTATCGCCCGCATGGTGTTGTAGCACTGCTGGTGTTAGAACTATTAAAACACACTGGAAATCTTTAGTTAAAGAGAGGTTTCCTAGATAAACTTTATTGGATAATTCTTGCCTATGCTATTTATTTATTTATTTATTTACAAGTGTCACATTGGTTTACATTTTTAAGCTATAGGCTAAGTAAACATATGACTTGTCAAAATTATAATGTCCTAAAATAATATAATTAAAATAAACAACAATTTACAAAAAATGTAGACAAACCTCTACATACACAAAATTTCAAGTCAAAAGTTATTTTAAATGTACTCTTTCACAGAGAAGTACGCCCGACTCGTGAGATGGTTCCTCAGGGAGTGCCTAAACCTCTTTGTATCGTGCTCTTGTTTGATTGGTTCAGGGAGCCCATTGAACAACTTCCAGAAGAGACAGTGTCCATGTCTGAAATTTTGAGGTCTAGATAGATACTTGAAATTTTGAGGTCTAGCTATTTACACTTCAAACATTGAAAACCTCTACCCCTTTCTTTTACTCCAGCAAAATTATCATTTTTCCCTAAATTATATTTTTTACCCTTGATGCTAATTATGGTTTTGAATTCAATAAAACAATTCCTAAAATTCTTAACTAATTATTAATGCTTTAATTCACTTGAGTCAGTGTCACCAAGGCAACTTGAGTTGCAGATGACAAGTATTGTTTCAGACCATCAGGCCCTGAAAGCCAGTTCAGTCCTTTAAGTTATTGTATTTACTTGAATGAAAATGTAACGTGATATCATTTTCATTAGTTACGTTGGTGATCATGAATGAGATGAACAGTTAAAAATATATTTGATAGAAATGAAAGTGAAACTAGAAACAAATATAATAAAACCTGCCTGTATAATGAATTTAATTAAAAAAGGCAAAAAATGAATTGAGGATGCTGTTTGCTTCATTCGAACAATTGCATATATACAGAATAATAAAGTACTTAGCAATTTATGTGGAAATGGCTGTATGTAAGAACACGCATGAAAGACTTTTTAACCTTAAAATCGGCCCTTTCGGGACTTCAGTGAAATTTTTATAAGTTTGATGGGAGTACTAACAGTTTCAGTTGAAAAAATTTTAACTTATTCCCCAGATCAAAGCGCCAATGATGTCTTTTATTTTCATAGACTTATCAGATTTCTTAAATGATTAGAGAAATATGTGTGATATCTCTGGACAACTGGTGCAAAACAGGAAACTTTTTCTTGATGTATCTAGTGAAGTTTCTTAGTATTTATATAAGTATTACAAAAAAGTTTGATTGTTTCAGACGAACGTGAGAGTGTACAGAAGAAGACGTTTCAGAAATGGGTGAATTCTCACCTGGTGAGGGTCAACAGTCGCATCGGCGACCTTTATGTCGACCTACGAGACGGCAAGATGCTGCTCAAACTGCTCGAGGTGTTGTCGGGCGAGCGACTGGTGAGTTGTGTGAAATAAAATAATAGTCTTTCAGCTATAAAATACCCAATTTAATATTTTATGTCGTTATTGTTGTTTGAGAAGAATATAAAAAGATTCAAGTAATATTCCATTTCTAGCCCAGTAAATTCTGTTTTGCTGTGTGAGCTTGATAGTTACTGCCCAAGCCTCAAAGCTAGAGCGTGGTTTTCTTGCGAGAACGGTAAAACTTTTTAACGTATGTACGGAGACACATACGATATTTTACATCATACTATGCAAAAACAAACTTTGTGATCATGATATATTTTTGCATAAACCACCACTTCCTCAATTCCTCAAACCCCTAAAATGGAATACTCTCTGGAAATTGTTGCAATGCTGTTAACTCCATATTAATAGATAAACATTGAATGTCGCTTTTCTGCCCATAAACTGTTTTTTTCACCTCTATTTTCGTTCATAAGTGCATCAAAAATGTTCTGTTCAGTGATCGGCAAAGAGTAACTTTCCTGCAAATAATAAGGCTCAGAAAACAGCTGTTACTGTAAAGTTTTTGTAACTTAAAGATTCCTGACAGAATCGAAATTGGGTCCAGTTGCCATTTGTCATTGGGCTATGAATTAATGATACTATCTAACATAAGGTCGCTGTTAGATAGTAACAAGACCCGGGTTTGGACCATTCCCGATCAAAACGTTAAAAAATGCCTCTGGCATTGAAATACACAAAATAAAAAACAAATATAGAAGTGATCAAAATTCCTTTAAGGAACATCTTTTTGACACCTTTCCTTAAGGAATTTTTAGATTTGTAAAATCTTAAATGTAAATTTTCTAAAGCTTAAACAATATACAACTCGGGCTAGATTTTACTTACTTCTCACGTATCGTTTGTCTGTGTGTGACAGCCGCGCCCCACCAAGGGCAAGATGCGGATCCACTGCCTGGAGAACGTGGACAAGGCGCTGCAGTTCCTGCGGGAGCAGCGCGTCCACTTGGAGAACATGGGGAGCCACGACATCGTGGACGGCAACCCCCGCCTCAGCCTCGGTCTCATCTGGACCATCATCCTGCGCTTCCAGGTACCGCAACACACACGGCTGTCCACGTGGATGGAGAGATATAGATAACGCAGAAATCAATGAGGATCTTGATGGATACAGTATGTAGGATTGGATGGGGCAGCTCTCCACACTGACGGAGTAATACAATCCATGAATTGATATCACTCTAAATTGGTCTAACTAGATATAGACAGAAATCTTGTTTGGATTAGTAGGTTAGGACAGGAGGAGTTGTGTTATGTCCGAGATATTGGTTTTAGAGGAAATTTAGGATTTAAAAAATCTAAGAATCTAAAGAGTTTCCATTGCTGAAATTTCATAAAAAATAATTTCCATAGGTTTTATACAAATGACATACAGAACCTTCCATTCATGCAGACCTTAGCTCAGGAAGTAGCAGTGGTAGCGGCGTAATCTACATAGTAGCATATGACAATGTGTTTCTAGCTATGTGAGCTGGATCAATGTACTATTGTATGTTTGCTAAACATAACCTTGAAACATGAGTGCCTCTGTAGAAAGTGGGGCCAAATTGTTCTATTGCCAAATCTGTTGCATTTTAAGATTTTGTTTTCCCAAAAAGCACAGCAATCACAATAATGGTGTAAATACCTGCTTTACTGGTATCCAATGGTCAGTTAGTTGATGAGCAACTAGTTTCGACTTTTTTTAATAAGTCATCTTCAGGCTCAAGGATGTCTTCAAATCATCTTCGGTTGAAGAGTTGTCATTTTTTTAAATAAAACGTCACGACGGACACAATAGACACAAAACACGGACATAACACAACACAGAGACGAGTACCGGTACATTAAAACAAACTTATTTAGGAGGCGACGCAAACCCGGCGATGGTTCAGACTAGACTGCCGCACGCGGTGGTCAACATAAACAATGTGTCGCACTCCTTATCACCTTATCGGCTCAGGTTATTCTTTCTGCTCTGCTCTCCCCCTCCAGTACCTTAATCGCCGTATCATAAATAAAATTTGAAGCAAACGAAAGTTTGTCATTCAAAATGTTTTGATGGTCGGATTTTACAGCCTTATATATTTCAAACTCCTCCAATGTATTTATTTGGGATCGGTCTCTAGAAAAATGCAGTATGTTCATGTTACTATTGATGTTTGTATAAGAATGGTTATTTAAAATCAAATGTTCTGCGAAGCTGGAAGTTTGTAGCGAAGTTGTTTTCTTAAACAGATGTTCTCTGAAACGTTTTGCAAAGGAACGGAAAAAATGACAACTCTTCAACCGAAGATGATTTGAAGACATCCTTGAGCCTGAAGATGACTTATTAAAAAAAGTCGAAACTAGTTGCTCATCAACTAACTGACCATTGGATACCAGTAAAGCAGGTATTTACACCATTATTAGTATTTATCGGTATCCGGAGGCTATCAATTCGAAAATGAAACAGCAATCACAATTTATTGAGATTTGTATTTAGTTTATTGTTCTACCATTATGACAGATGATTTTTTCGTCAATGGTAGATAATCGGTGAGATTGACTTTACTCAAAGTAGTTTAGTGAAGCACTAATTTAGTTAACAATTTCTTACAACAGAACTATGTTTCTTAGGCAATAGTATTCCAATTTACATCTGATAAATTGTTTATTCATACAATTTTGTTCCCTTCACCACAGATTCAAGACATTACAATAGAGGAGACAGACAACCAAGAGACAAAGTCGGCGAAGGACGCTCTGCTGCTGTGGTGCCAGATGAAGACGGCCGGCTACCACAACGTGAACGTGCGCAACTTCACGACGTCGTGGCGCGACGGGCTGGCGTTCAACGCGATCATACACAAACACCGGCCCGACCTGGTGCAATTCGACAAGCTCAGCAAGAGCAACGCCATGTACAACCTGAACAACGCCTTCACTGTGGCCGAGGACAAACTGGGTCTGACCAAGCTGTTGGACCCCGAAGGTAAGAAAAATTTGTTTATTTATTCATTTATTTATTTATATTGTCTTGAGACACCCTTACATGAAAAAAAATTGCCTGGGCTCCGAAGAGTTGTCATATTTTTGTCTTAAAACTAACATAAAAATCCCAATCTGATTGAAACAATTTCAAAGCTAATTTAGTAATCAGCATTGGAGGTCGGAAGTTTGTCCGATAGTCCAAAAAGAGAGGAAAGTAACTTATGTTTTTTCAGTGGTCAAAGAAGGTCATTCATGCATGAGAAAAAATGTTATCACTGGAATCGCAGCTGACTGTGTTAATTTTTTTAGAGTAACATGATAATTTGCTACTTAAAACATGCAATTTTTTTTCTTCCACAAATAAGCAGTGTTAAAAACTAGAGATAGAGCTATAGAGTAAAAAATATCTTAATATGGTTCAGCTAAAATCCGTATAAGACTCTGTAAATAGAGCGGTTTGTTTCTGAAGTTGTTTTGAGTAATTCAATACCAAAAGTCAATTTTTTTTTTAAATTTTTAGTAGACATTCTGTTATCCGGCAACTTTTTAACTGGTGATTTGTTTAAATAGTCTACACTCTGTGGGACTCACTTATTTTTAACCAGTCGATTTTCATCAGTACTTCGGTTTTTGACTGGCTGATTTTGGCAAAAAGTGAATGATATTGGTATATTCCTGTAAGAAATATTGTAGGGTTATTTCCTAAAATCATCAAATTTGTACTTTGTATTTGTATTAGTGTTGGTATGGTATTCGACGCTTAAATTCAACTAGTTTCAGGGCACATCATTATAGCTAATGTATATTCACCGTATCAAACATAAATATTAACCATAAGATGGTTGATGGTTGTTTCAGATGTGTTTGTTGAGCAGCCAGATGAGAAGTCCATCATCACCTATGTTGTCACATACTACCACTACTTCAGCAAGATGAAGCAGGAGACTGTCCAGGGCAAGAGGATAGGCAAGGTGAGTGTGTAGTAACCATTGTCTTTGGGAAACAAATTGTTAATGGTACTGTTGGCTGCTGAAGTTGTTGGTAATAATTTAAAAATTATTAGCTACAACTGCAACATCCAACAGTCAGAATTGGCTGAGTCAGATTAACTGGAGGAGAACAAAATCAAAATCATATTAATCTAAGACAGGGTGTCTACCATTCGAGGATTCTGGAAAAGTCTGCAAAAATGTAGCGGATTTTGTAAGCTTAAGCTTAGTCGGGGAGGCATCATTAGTTTTATTCTTTTTTTTTCGGGAAATGAAATTGAGTGATGAAATTTGTTTTGTTGATAAAGATAAACAAAGTTTTTGTCGTTATTATCTTTGTCCCGGCAAAGAAATGTCAAATATTGGCAATTTCTAAAAAAATTAGCATTATTGATTTCCTTTTACATACATTGCTTTGAAGGTAAAATGAACACAGACAAGAAAGTTTTAACTTAAACGCTATTATAGTGAGCATTTCTAAATTACAAAAAGGTTGTAAAACAGATATTTTTGCTATCAGTAACTTTGCCTAAATGTGTGTGTAAAGTCATTGTTTAATGTTGTATTCATTTTGGAAACAGCTTTTTGGTTTGTGGTCAATGGTGTCAAGCTATTCAGTGGTGTTTTTATTTAATCATTTTATTATAATTAATCTTGAAAACAAATTGCATAAATTGCGGTTTTACGATTTAGGCCTATTATAATGTTTAATAAACGGTAGGAAAAATCAAATGTATATACTGAGTGCAAATTGCCTCCAAATGTTACATCTAGTTCAATGTTTTCTCCTGCAGGTGGTGGGCATCGCGATGGACAACGACCGCATGATCCAGGAATACGAGGGCCTGACGAGCGACCTGCTCAAGTGGATCGAGTCGACGATCGTCTCGCTCGGCGACCGACACTTCGCCAACAGCCTCACCGGCGTCCAGGGCCAGCTCGCCCAGTTCAACAACTACCGCACCGTCGAGAAACCGCCCAAGTATGTCGCTAATAATAGAAATAATTCTGGGTTTTTTTTAAACAACCCAAAACTTGATTTTATCAGTAAAGGATTATCCCCCCCATCCCCCAAGATCCCCGAAATTGACCCAACTATATAATTTTCTTTGGGGATACATAAAAAGCAAGGCCTACAAAAACGTTAACAGGATATTCAGCACCTCAAAACAAATATAACCAATTTAATGCTAGAAAAACAAAGACGCACCTTGTAACACGTGTTCAGGAATTTGATGGAGAGAGCACAACTTAGTACATACACCAGTGGCGGATTGTTTGAACGCATAATGTAAACTAAATGTGACCAAACTTAAATAATTGGCTGTAAACAATGTAAACATTAATAAAGCAATGCTCATTTCATATTTATATGTGCATTATTCAATCTCAAAAATGGGGTTGTGTTTTAAAAAACACCCTGTACAACTATGAAGAGGGAAAGGGAGTGTAATTTACAGACTTATCATTCGCCAGCGACAGGCTGTTCCCCTGGAGGCAGATACAAACTCACAAGACAAGGAATCCCGAAATCTACGAAAGTTTTATCGTCAATATCTAGTGGACGATCATCCAACTTATAGAGCAAGATCAAACCTGTAACAAACCAAATTACTAATCCAATAGGAAACAAGATTGTGGCAAAAAACTGTAATGTTCCAGCCAATGATATACTTGGTGGAGTCTTACTTAAACTTGGTGGTATTCATTTGTCATGAGAGGGACATGCCTTTTGCTGGTGAACCTTAAATGTAATTTCCCTCCCTCTCTCGCTTCATAGTTACATTAATTTTATTATAAGGCTTTACTTGGAAACATAAGACCTCATGACCAACTATGTCCAGGATTAAGTTGTGGTTAAAACATGTAAAATGTTAATTAACTCAGCGAATGCTAAACTAAAGTTTTTCTTAAATTTTGCTATATAAAAAGTAGGAATGGATTAGCCAAATTATGATTAGCCAACAAGAGATGTAGGAGGTTTGAAAATTTGTTAATAACATAAAATTTTATCGGATGTGCACCAACTTTTTTCCAGTAAAAAATTACCAAAGACTTGGTCTTCTAATGATACTTTTCTCTTGAAAAAAATATTTTCTCGCCCAAGAGTTAGCCTTGCCTTTTTTTGCCCCTCTGATAGAACCCCTTACGAGATTTCCTTTAAAAATTCTTAGATAAGAAACCATATCGATTGGGTTTAGAATTTTACGAATGTTGGATTTATTACAATTTAAGTATGATTAAATTATTTTACTGTAATTAAATGATACAGTCTTTCTCGGTCTAATTTTTTCCTAGAGTATTCATAAATTTACTTATAATATTGGTTTGATTTCATATCTATTGTTATTCAATTCAAGACATTTTGTCAGTCGTGAATTGATAACTAATTCATCAAGTGTTGTTTCAGATTTGTAGAGAAAGGTAACCTCGAAGTGTTACTTTTCACTCTGCAGTCCAAGATGCGAGCCAACAACCAAAAGCCTTACACACCCCGAGAGGGCAAGATGATCTCCGATATTAACAAGGTAATGTGTGCTTTCTTACCTTGGTGGCTATACAAATTATAATTTACAAGATACATTTCAAGTCTCAAAGAGATTTCTTAAGATCACCGTGGTGATGGCTCAGAGGTAAAGCGCTTGCCTTGAGTTTCTAACGTCGCTGGTTCGATCCCAGTGGCAGGCGACTCCTGATCCAACATGAGCGGTCACCTCTGGCTGGCCTATGTGACTGTTGCCGCTACGGTACCTCGCTGTCTTTAGATCGCCGCACGGGCTTATTGGCCTATGGTAACGGGCAGTTGAGGTTTTTAACTAAAAAAAAGTATGAATTAACTTTTTCAGTGAATTGAATGTTCCTTAGTGATGAGTGATGCGTGATAGTAGACAACTTCAACATAGTTTTACACTGGAAATGTAAACAAACACAATCTACAACATATGTTGCGAAAGGTAACATTTGGCAAAGAGACAACCATCTAAGGTCAAAATAATAGAAATTTTACTTTACAGTACTATTATAACTTTAGTATAGTTATAAAATTGTTGTATGTATTTTAATTTTCTAAGCCTATCATACGAAATCATTTAGTGAACAGGAAGAAAAAATATTTCCATAGTAAGGAAGCATTTTTCTTCATGTAATAAGGGAGGAGGAAAACTGCTGGTGTATAACAATGATAATGTGCAATATTCATCTGTTAAACATAGGATGTTACTCTTCAGAGCAAGTTAGATGTAGAGCTACGAGCTTGTAGGTTCTGGGGGTGCAACTGATATTGAATTTAAAAGAAGAGGTTGGTGGCCTCTTTTTACCTTGCATTTGCCCCACCCATATAGACCATAGATCTGAGCACGAACATTTTCAAGCAAAGCAAGGAGTGAGCCGGTACAGTAAAAGAATAAACAGTAATGTTAAGTTACTGGCGGCGGACGGACTCAAAATCATGATATCACTGGTAAGCTCTTGAAGTCTCGGGCGCTACCGACTGTGCAATAGTCTCACATAACGTAAATTAATAGTTTTTTGGAACTTGTCCGCAGGCGTGGGAGAGGCTGGAGAAGGCGGAGCACGAGCGAGAGCTGGCGCTGCGAGAGGAGCTGATCAGGCAGGAGAAGCTGGAGCAGCTGGCGGCCAGGTTCAACCGCAAGGCCAGCATGCGAGAGACCTGGCTAAGCGAGAACCAGCGACTCGTCTCTCAGGTGACTGATACTGCATGTATAATTAGGCAGTTTGAATTTATTTAACATATTTTTTGAAGATTACAGTGGTTGAAAGGATAAAAATTAATCTTATTTATGATTTCTTTTGTTTATTTTGTTGTAAGATCAAAACTGTAATTTTTTTCAAACAAAAAACACTGCTTGTTAAAAACTCCTATCGCACATGAATAAATGCCATTTGCTTGTCATATATAATTAATTGGAGGTGATTATTTTATTTGAATAGTTTGTTGAGTAAGAGGAGAATTTAATTTCAGCTTAGACTTTATCTCCATTACAAGATTGACATCTGAAATGTAAGACATTGTGATTGGGCACTCTTTTCCAGAGTGTATCTATTCTTGAGTTTAACATTTCCAGAAATCATTAATTTTGTTACATTTTTGCACAAATTTTATGGGTCAGTCCATGTCAAATCATCCAGGAAAAAATGGGTTTGTAACCCACCGACTTGGATTTTCATGAAACTTGGTATATTTGATCCTTCTATAAAGATAAGAAAAAATACCAAGTTTCAATGCTCTATCTCCACTGGTTCTTTTTTTAGAGCATTTTGAAATTTGATAAAAACCGGCGTTTTTACATTTCCAAGGTTCCCGCGGCAACGTGCATGTGTTGTGAAAAAAATTTGTAATTTTTTTATTTACCAACCGAATTGTATGAAATTTTCAGGTATTAATACTCAAACTATACAGATTTGAGAAAAAAATAGTATACAGTTCTAGCTGCTCCCAATTTCTATAAAAAAAATATTTAATACACACATTAAGCAATTTTCGCGAGAAAAACATTGCTTTACAAAAATATTGAAAATGGCAAAAGGCATAATATGAATAAAGCTGAAGTATTTTTTCTAGCAATCCTAATGATATATGTTATCTAATGATGTAATAAAACTTATGGCTTTTTGCCTGGTTTATACATTAAAAAAAGTTTAAATATATTTTTTCTGAATTTTTTTTACCTCCCGGATTTCTCTTCCCTGGACTCAATCTCTACTTAGCTATCCAATAGTCAGTTAAATTTGGTACTATGAGAGACTCTAAATATAAAATTATTAAACAATGATTAAAATGTTGTGCCTGCACAGGTTTTATAGTTACAATCTTCAATTGAAAAGTCCTGTAGGGCAAAAACGAAAGCAAAATTTTATACAATGTTTTGGCAAGAAAAATTATTAACTGAAAAACGGGACAAAATAAGCAAAAGGCATTAGATAGGTAGTATCTTTATCTTGTCTTTATCATCAAGCACCACTGTCCTTTATACAGATTGTCCCAGCACATAACTTGTGATAGTCCAACATGTTTATGGCTCACAATTCTATCTTTGTAATCTATCTCAGCTATCAACAAACATTCAAAGAGTCAGGACCACTCAGTGTTAGAGATATCATCACAGTTATTAGTGGTGTTCTATGGAGTTGCTAATAACATTTGACAAATATGATATTTTCTTGAAGTTTGTTTGGTGTTTTGTAAAATATTTCGAGTATGTACAATAATTTTCTAGTGATTGTTAAAGATTAAGGAACAGTGTTATTGTACTGTAGGTAAATTGATGAGTTTCTTTTTGTTCTTCTTGTGTTTAAAATTAAAAATGTCTCAAGCCCCAAGTCTGGACAAATGTAGTGTAGGACAGTACACTAAATCGGAGTGTCACAAGACAAGTCACACAACCAAGATGAGTTTACAAGATGTAAATTCATTAAGTGAAGAAGATTTTAAACTTATCCAACTGAGGAGTGGTGTGCCTTCAGATGTCTTTTTAAACGTATGTAATCATTACCTAGTCTTTTATTTGAAAAAGTATGAAACATATCAAATATTTTGCTTTGATCCATTCCAACGCCATAAGAAAAAAATTACAAAAACACTGAGGAATATTACTATCGAATTTGCCGCCAAGATCAACAACACTCCAGTTTTGAGAAAGGCGATTCCTGGCCAAAAGATATGTAATGTATGTAGAGATAAAATTGATAAATACAAACCTAAACCTAACGATGAAGAAAATGATGATGTTGAAATGAACGAACCTGTTATTGAAGAAATCGATGAATCTGTCAACAAAGAAAGGGCACTAGATGAAGTCAACAGATCCCTGGAGGACATAGGAGAGTCTCCATTAAAATTTCACTCTATTCCCTCTCATAGCAAATTGTCTTATGCAAAGAGGAATGTTGAATCTGCTCATTCAGTCTTGAAGAGCAAAGTCTCAAAAGTTTTAGAAAAAGACTTTTCACCTCAGAAAGACATTAGACAAATACCTGACAGTATTAAAAAGAAGGCCAGTGACATAGACAGGTTAGTGGATTTGATGAAAGAAAAATTACAAACACAAATGTCACGTCGGGAGCGAATTCAGCTTTTAACGCTGGCTCCTGCTTCTTGGAACAGGAAAAAAGTGGCAGAGGAGTTTCAGGTAAGTGAATATTCTGTGCGAAAGGCAAGAGTTTTATTAAAAGAAAGGGGACTACTTGCTATGCCCGAACCGAGAAAAGGTAAAGTTTTGGATACAAATGTAGTAGATTTGGTAAAAAGATTTTATGAAAACGACGAGTATTCAAGGATATTGCCTGGCAAAAAAGATAAAGTCAGTGTGGCAAGAAATGTTTATAAGCAAAAAAGGCTGCTTCTTTGTAATCTGAATGAGCTATATGTAGCGTTTAAATTTGAATATCCTATCATAAAAATTGGCTTTTCTAAATTTTGTATGTTACGACCTAAATGGTGTGTGCTGGCTGGATCCTCTGGAACACATGCCGTCTGTGTTTGTGCGACACACCAAAATGTAAAACTTTTACTTGATGCTTGCTCAATTGAAGAGACTCATCATGATTTGATTGACTATTTAGTGTGTTCTCGAGACAATAGATATTGTATGTTACGACACTGCACCAAATGCCCCTCAAACGAAAACTTAAAAATCTTCAAAACAAATTTGAAGAATGGGACCCAGAGGACGAGATTACCTACAATTAGAGGTGTGCGGATATCCGAAAATTCGGATCGGATTCGGATCGGATCGGATATCCGAATCCGATCCGAGGGTTTTATAACTATCCGGTAAGACTGGCCAGATATCCGACTCTATCGGATAGACTGCATATTTTGGGGTAAATTTTAAAGAAGGATCAAATTTTAAAGTTTGGAAGGTCTTCCAAACAAAACAAGTCACTGCCGACGAAAGAGCAGTAGTGACAAGCAGATAACATCGCGGAGCAAAAACGACGCTTTGAAATTCGACGTTGCGATTGCGGCTTGGACTTGGACAACGCCTCAATACGATGCGATTATGTAGTGGTATGCATCAAGCGATGTATTTCGGTAGATGATATTGCGACTCGTGATTAGATCGAGATCGTTATATACGATCAGAGTATTGCGCAATACCCGACGCGATAAAGATCATTGTCTTAAGATAAATTCTTCTATCGTAGCATTAAATCAGTTAACAAATAATCGTACATCCTTTATTAGATCTGTCTCGATCAGTATCCGTTACCGACGAAACATCGATTGATACGAGAGAAAATCGCAATCAAGACAAATCCGAGTTCGCCAATGACCGACAGTGACCACGTGACCACAGTCGTCTCCAGTTACCAAAACGAAATATCCCGTAAATTCCCCTTAAATAAATAGTCGTGTTGCTGTTTCGTACGACTATTTCAGGCCGTAAATATCTTAAACGGCCTGTTGATACGATGAAGTAAAAAGCCTACAATAATGTTGGGCCATTGATTTTACACATCCTAGGTCCATATTCAATGGTTGGGCTGCCAAAGGGTTGGCGAACCTGATCACTGTTTGTCTTTATCCATTATCTCACTTTGGTTTTTTATGTCGACTTCTGCCGTCTGCTTAAAAACTGAATTGACTTAAAGGACGTGTTTCTTTAAATCACCGGATTATTTTATTTTTCATTTAAGCAATTTCCTACCTAGAAATGAAAATTTGAACGATAAAAAATAACTCTTTATTTTGTTGAAATGTTAATCTTTGACGAATGAAGCCGAGTCAAAGCCGACCGGCCGTATTTTCAATACGTGATTAAAATGGACATTCTTAGATAACAACAGTATAATGCTGAATTGACAACCTACGCCTTAGCCTTATGATAATAGTTAGTGAGTTTGCTTGTTGTTTATTATTTAAAACAAATAGACCTTTGATCTAAATTAAATGACCAAGTTTTAATACTGAAACCTACAACATTTGAAACTTATCTTGAAATTTAGGTTAAGTTTACTGCTCAGACTTATTATTTTACTGAATTATTTTGTAGTGGATCTAAATCTTGGTTGTCAGGCATTAATGCATAAATAAAAATGTAAAGCTTTCTTCAAATATGAAGGATTGGTGAATCAAGTTTTATATTTAATTCTTTTGTCTAATCACTTAGGCCTAGTCACTGATCAAATAATTTATTGATTTGTGAAAAGGAAAAGAACAAAAAATACAAGGTCTGAAAGTAAACAAATATAGGTTGCATTGAAAAAGGAGTTTTTAAGTAGCCTAATCTTGAAATTGATATAGGCATAATAAGCTTATTCAATCAAATACTGCCTATGCTTAATGGAAATCAATAAATTTCTAAACTCTCAACAGATAATTAGTTGTACCTTTGCATACTTTAATAATTGACTTTTGGCCTATATTAGAAACAATAAATCACAACAATCAACAACTCAAGCCTGTCAAGGCAAACCTTACCTTACACATTAGGATAATATGGTAGTTCCTTGCAATTACCTTAGGCTCATGAGAAAACTTAAATCTGCTCATTACGCCGCATTGTAAATATCCGAATCCGGTATTATCCGATCCGAACCTGTTGTTATCCGATCCGAAACCGATCCGAACATAAGCTATCCGATCCGAATCCGATCCGATCCAAAAATTCACTATCCGCACACCTTTACCTACAATAAATGGATCACGACAGACCGAACCTATCAAATTCAACAGACAGTAACAGTAGAAGAATATATAAATCTTGTTTTGAGCAGCCTTGAAAATCTCCTCCCACATTCATTTGTAGCTAAATCTCAGTCTAACTATTTGAAAAATTTAAAATCAAATCTCAAATCAAGTGAAGCTATTGTATTGCTCGATTTCAGTGAAAACTATACATATGTAATTCAAGATGAAATTCAAAGTTACCATTGGACTCAAGAGAGTTGCTCGTTGCATCCTATTGTGATTTATAATCGTGATGAAGACACAACACAAAAAGATCTTACAGTGACAAATTTATGTATTTTATCTGATGATCTAGAACATGATGTAGGTTTTGTTTACATGAGTCAAAAAATTGTAGCAGGATTTATTAAGGAAAAGATACCAACAGTGAACAAGATTTATTATTTTAGTGATGGATGCGCAGGCCAGTATAAGAACTGTAAGAACTTCTTTAACCTTTGTCACCATCAAAGTGATTTCCACCTACAGGCATCCTGGTCTTTTTTTGCTACCAGCCATGGGAAGTCTCCATGTGATGGTATTGGTGGCACTGTAAAACGAATCGTAACCAAAGAGAGTCTTCAGCGTGGATCTGGTAACATAATCAATTCTGCTGAGAAAGTGTTTGGTTTTTGTAAAACACGTATTGAAAAAATATTGTTTTTTACGGTGGAAAAAGAAGAAATGTCCGAAGCTCGTAAAAGTTTGGAACCCCGCTTTTTAATGGCAAAAACTGTTCCTGGCACCAGAAGTTTTCACCATTTCATCCCTTTAACTGAAACCAAAATTGGTACAAAGAGAGTAAGTACTGATGATAACTTGTGTTTAATTTTCAAATTTTTTGGTGAAGAATCTCAAACAATGAGCATGGCAGAAATTTGTACCAACAATTATGTGGCATGTACATACGATGACCACTGGTTTTTTGGACTAGTCATTTCAAAACATGAAGAAGAATGTGATATTAAAATCAAGTTCCTTCATCCATATGGACCTGCAGCATCTTTTTATTGGCCTGCACAAAATGACATTTGCTCTGTCCCCTTACATAACATAATTTGTAATGTTAACACTCCAACTACCAAGGGTTCGGGAAGAATGTACTATTTTACAGATGAAGAAATCAAAAGTGTGCAACAGAAATTTCAGTCACAAAAGAATTAGATATAAGTAGCAATATTTTACTTTAAAAATCTGTAAGTTCATTTATTACATAAAAGTAGATACAAAATCAAGTATATGTATCTCACCCCAAAATTTGCTACATCTACGAGAACAAAGAAAAACATTTTTAGTGTAACTTGAATCCATGAACTTGACTGTCTGAATTATTTGAATATATCTGTTTAGTTGTAAATATACAAGAGAATGACATTCTAAACTTTTTTAAAACCTATAAGAACCTATAAGTTCCACAAAATACTCAAGAGAGGCAAAGTGTGCAGACACAAGGAAAAAATAATAGGTAAGTAAATAAAATGAAAATTCTTGTGCCAGGTAATCAAAATTGAATCACTGTATAATGTTTTTATAGTTTATGGCTTTCATAGTCCCCAATTTCACTGAATTATTAGATGGCTGTGTGGAGGAAACTCTTCAGGGAAAAGATATCCGGGAGGTAAAAAAATTGATAAAAAATATATTTAAACTTTTTTTAATGTATAAACCAGGCAAAAAGCCATCAGTTTTATTACATCATTAGATAGCAGATATCATTAGGATTGCTAGAAAAAATACTTCAGCCTTATTTACATTATGCCTTTTGCCATTGTTAATATTTTTGTAAAGCAATGTTTTTCTCGCGTAAATTGCTTAATGACTGTATTAAACATTTTTTTATAGAAATTGGGAGCAGCTAGAACTGTATACTATTTTTTTCTCAAATCTGCAGAGTTTAAGTATCAAAGCCTAAAAATTTCATACAATTTGGTTGGTAAATAAAAAAATTACATATTTTTTTCAAAACCCATGCACGTTGCCGCGGGAACCTTGGAAATGTAAAAACGCCAGTTTTCATCAAATTTCAAAATGCTCTAAAAAAAGAACCGGTGGAGATAGAGCATTGAAACTTGGTATTTTTTCTTATCTTTATAGAGGGATTAAGTACTCTAAGTTTCATCAAAATCCAAGTCGGTGGGTTACATGGCCTGGATGATGTGGCATGGACTGACCCTTATCATTTGTTTAACCATCCTTCTCCTGAAAGGAAAGCTCAGTTTGATTTTAATACAGAAAATAATATATTACGTTACTAGGCCGGGAAGTACGGCAAAACTTCACAGCCGTGTAACGTACGATATTTTTCATCATACTACGCAGAAAAAACATACCTGCAATCATAATGTAGTCCTTGCTTAAAAATAGGTTTCTCAAACCTTCAAACCTAACCTATAACAAACAGAAAAACATTTGCTACGGATTCAGTGCTGCCACTACATTCCTCTAAAAAGAAACCAATAAACAAGCATTAAATGTCGGTTTGCTGCAAGTGAGCTGATTGTTTACTTCTGTTCTTTCCGGCCTAGGCCGTCAATGGGTAACTTTCGAGCCAACAAAAAGGAACTGAAAACAGATGTTTCTGTGTTAGTATGATGAAAAAGAAATTAATGAAATTAGGAAGTTCAGGTGATCAAAATCAAATGGGAGGAAGGAAAAAGTGAGATTGAAGTGTAACAACTTGTGCAAAACTGAACTTGATTTAACGTTGCGGCAGGACAACTTCGGGTTCGACCTGGCGGCGGTGGAGGCAGCGGCCAAGAAACACGAGGCCATTGAGACAGACATCCTGGCGTACGAGGAGCGAGTGCAGGCCGTCGTCACCGTCAGCCAGGAGCTGGAGGCCGAGAACTACCACGACATCGACCGCATCAACGCCAGGTGACCACGCTTGACGTAAACATGCTTGACGTAGACACACTTGACGTAAACTAGGGGTGTGCAAGTATTCGACCGGTCGAGCTTTTAGGTCGAGCTTTTCAAAAATTCGGCTCGGCTCGACTTTTTTCAAAAAAGCTCAACACTCGAGCCGAGCTTTTGATAAGAGAGTTCTTATCGGAAAGATAATTATTGCGATCTATTTTTGGACATGGCAAACGGAAGAGCGTTTCCCTCCCACAAAAAATACAAACAAAAAATGTTCTCTAGTGATAAGGAAAGGACATTGACAGGTAACAAGAAATATCATCTCCATTTAGACGGAAATCGGAGCTATATTTAGTTGACCTTGGAGAGCAAAATACAGCAAGAAAGTCTATTGTTTTATCATGGCATATCTCTTTAACGGTACATCGTACAAGCTTCATTTTGGTTTCATTTTATTTATAAAAATTAGACAAAAAATATAAGCCGTAATTGATAATTGTATGACATGTAGTTTGTATTTTCGGATTTTGTAGCAAGGATTCCTTATCTCTTAATTAACTCACGCAGCTCGCACTGAGTCAGACAATGACAAAAAACCGGGACAGAGTTGTTGTAAACAACCTCCATCCCCCCTCCCTGGCCACTGATAAGGAGAGTGAGAGAGGTAGCTGTTTCTTTCTTTCTCTCTATTCCGTACTAATTTCTGATTCTTTCTTCTTCCTGATTATCTTAACCTACATTATTTTCTCCACAAAAGCTTAGGAATGCAATCAATTTTAGGATGACAATAAATTATTTTTATATTATTTCATTCATATTCTGAAATAATTTAACCATCAACATTATGCTACAATTGGGACTGCTATTTGTAATCATCTTTATTTTGTGAACATTAAGAAAATCAATCTTGTGTTTGAGTTTGACCAAATGTAAATATTTATTTTTTTAAGATACAACCATTTTAAAACCTATCCAATTAACTCCTTTCTACTCTTGAGAGAAATGTTGCAGTATGTAACTAGAATGATTATGTAAGTTTAACTATTTATTTTAAAGTGAAACTATTGTGGAATAATTGGGTAGTTAAATCATAAATTTAGATTTTAAATTGGTTATTTTTCTACATAAATTATTTTTTGAGCCAGTTTGATCAATTTTATATAACATAATACAAGATATTGATGAACCTATCAGATCATTAACTTGTTTTGGAGATAAGCTTTCTAGTTCTGAGCTGACGTTAACTTAAGGGATGCAAACATTAGTCTATTGTATCTTTTAAAATTAAAATCAAGCTTCATAATTTTGTGGTTGTAAAAAAGCTCGGCTCGAAAAAGCTTGTGCTCGAAAACTTTTGAAAAAGCTCGGCTCGGCTCGGCTTGAGTTCAAAAATCACTATTCGCACACCCCTAACGTAAACACACTTGACATAAACACGCTTGATGTAATGTTATCTGTCAGGGTGATCCAGCAGGGTACTCTCTACAATCTAATACAGTCGTACACCAAAACTATGCGTGGACTCAATTTGATTACCATAGGAATTTTTTCAGTTATCCAAAAAGCAGGAAATTTTCAATGTGAGGTGTGGTAGGGGCCATAAATTGGCAAAATCTAAATAAATGTCATAAATAAATACAAATTGATACCTTCTGACAACTTACATGACCAATTTTATGTTGGAAAGATTTATGTTATTTGGAGATAAAGGCTGTGTATAAATGATGAGTTTTGTCGCCAATGTTTCAAAGATGTTGCAGTCCTGCATCCTCAGGCAAGAACGCTCATTGTGCACAACACCAATTCTTTTACTGTTGGAGCAGTCCACGGTCTCAGCTTACATAGCCCTGCCTCAGCGATGTTAACTCGATTTCATCCTACCTCAACATAGAAAAGCCCTCTACAAGAAAAAAACCATCATACATAGGCCAAAAGCTGAAAAATCTCCTTCCTGACCACCTACAAAACCTGACTGGCAACAAACTGAAGAGATCGCTTCAAGAATTCCTGTTGAAGAATTCTGTATACACTGTAGAAGAATTCTTGGAATCTATGAGCAATATAACTCCTTGAATTAACTTTTGTTATTTGACAAATGACTGTTCTTAATGTTCATACTTACTGCTGTGGCCACAGGTATCCCAAGTGGTATATTCTGTTGTTTTTTAATTTTCTGTTCTTAATGTTCATGCAATAAATAAATATAATTAAAAAAATATTTCTAGAAAATTTGAGGCACTCCTGGCACACTTCCCTTTCTAAGGGAGTCACTGGTCGCGAGGATTTGGGGACAGACGGCCTTAAAAACCCATAGAATTTATAGAGAGGGACGTTTGCCAGGAGCGCCTCAAATTCTCAAATAACAGAGTAAACATTGCCAAGGTAGGCCTATATAAACTGAGGCCACGGATTACTCCTACAGTACAATAATTGTACGCAATTACCGTTTTTGCCCGGATGATTGTGGAAGCCTTCATTCTTCGTTGGAAAGAGAGTTAAGTTTGTAATTATTCTTAAAGAAACTTGTACTTGAAAAGGTGACTCACAAGCGGAATAAAAACTACACATATTTAATCAATAATAATTGTTGCTTAAAACTAACCAATGTAACTGGATGTTCCGTCGTGGCCGTCGCAGGAAGGACAACGTGCTGCGGCTGTGGCACTACCTGCTGGAGCTGCTGCGGGCGCGCCGCATGCGACTGGAGCTCTCGCTGCAGCTGCAGCAGAACTTCCAGGAGATGCTGTACATCCTCGACTCCATGGAGGAGCTCAAGATGCGGCTCTTGTCCGATGATTACGGTAAATACGACACTGCGTTCTGTTTGATCGTAGTTGGATATTAAAATTTGTTGGTGTTGAGTGGTTTTCTGCCAAGGAGATTTTGAGTTTGTTTTGTGATGTCAGAAGACTTTGGAAGTGTGGCCTAATATAATATTTCATTCTTTAAAGCACAGCACATTTCCTTACACAAAATATGTACTCGATTTCATCGAGTTTATTCAGAAAGTGATTTAAAGCTCAACAATTTATCATGTTGCCAAATAAATAGGTCAGGATTTTCTGATCAAATTTTCTCATTCTGGATAAACATAGACTGTTTCGAAGAAGATATCTTTTTACTGCAAATTGAACTAAATTTTACTTTAAGAACTTTAAGAAATGTTGTTGTATGATAATAAATGATTCAGTGAGAAAGGGTGTGTAGGGCTGGCTCTTTAACAAACTTCAAGAACTCTAAAAAAAATTCATTTTTTGGGAAATTTGCAGGATTTAAAATTGAAAACTAAAGTGTGAGCATGGGTGGGATCAACATCCAAGTTTCTGTGTGGCTTTTGGCACTGATCTTAGTATTGTTTCCTGTGTATTTTTGGTTCAAAAATATTCTCAAATATCATTGTTCAGCTTACTTTTAGTAGAGGATTTATTTAAGGATGTCTCAACAACTATAACTCATAACCCTCTCGCTAACCTCGCCCGTTGTCGCTGCAGGCAAGCACCTGATGGGCGTGCAGGACCTGCTGCAGAAGCACTCGCTGGTGGAGGCGGACATCAACGTCCTGGGCGAGCGAGTCAAGGCCGTGGTGCAGCAGAGCCAGCGCTTCCTGGACCAGGAGACCACGGAGGGCTTCCGACCCTGTGACCCGGCTATCGTCATAGAGCGGGTGCAGCAACTCGAGGTGACGTTTTGGTTTTGTTCGCTTTTGTTTGAATACCTACCATGTTGTTTGTGGTAGTTACGACAGGTCCTTGCCTGGATTCTGACTCCCTGCTCAGCGGAGCTTTTTATTTCAGCATATGTTAGATGTAGTTTCAAGATATTTTAGACAGACTTCTTTTCTTTTAATGAGTTAAATGCTATATCATTTTAATAAAGGTTGGGACCTAGGCCTGAGTTGTAAGATGTGAACAATGGATAGAAGAATCAACATGCTTACTTTGTGGTTAAAATTACTATAGAGCACACATAAAGGCGCAAAACACAAATTAAAAATTTTCAGAACCTTCTTCAACAAACTATGAATTATCTCCACCTGTAAAAGGAGCTAGTGGCACTGAAAATTCATATTTTGTGTTCTGAATTTAAGGAGTGAAGCACAAGGCTTGGATATTATTTGGGAAGATAGGAAATACAGCTAACTCACCTTGCAAATAAGCTGCAGAGACACTCATAGATATTACACATTATATTAGTAATATAATGTGTAATATTAAAAATGTTGTCAAACAAAAGAGAACTGGTTCTCTTTTGTTTGACAAAGGCTTCACAGCCGAAATATTACTAATATAATGTGTAATATCTATGTGTGTCTCTGCAGCTTATTTGCAAGGTGAGTTAGCTGTATTTCCTATCTTCTCCTCCCAAATAATATTTTGTGTTCTGTGTCTTTTTGTGAGCTACTCACCACCAGGTAAACCTCCTGATTCTCCTAAACCCCCTGATATCTTATGACTGTAAAACAAGAAAACATTTGTGTTTCAGCTATTTTAAGTTACAATTTTAAATGATTGAGATAACAATTGAACTGGGTATAATCGTCTGTTTGCAGGACGCGTATGCAGAGCTGGTTAAGCTGGCCGTGGAGCGGCGGGCCCGGCTGGAAGAGAGCCGCAAGCTGTGGCAGTTCTACTGGGACATGGCGGACGAGGAGAACTGGATCAAGGAGAAGGAGCAGATCGTGTCGACCACGGAGATCGGCCACGACCTCACCACCATCAACCTGCTGCTCTCCAAGCACAAGGTAAGCCACTGTGCACACTAGAATCTATCAACAGATTAATTGTTTATTTATATAAATACTAGTTAATCCTTGGTCTATTAGGAAACTATGAGAGAGATTCTATTCTTCTTCACTCTGATAACTTTGGGAATTTGTTATGTGTATTCCTAAATTCCTTTAAAATCAATCTTGATGATTGAGTTGTCAAATTGGAAGAATTTTTCTGAAGATGTTGCATAAAAATTTAAGATCCCTGTTTATGTTCCAAACAGATTTTACCAATTGAACATGAAAAGTCCCAAGGGCATACATGATTCATTTTTTTGTCTTGAATCCTATTCATATGATTCATCTTGAGAAACCAAAATTTCTTCCTGCTGTCACCATGCCTTAGATTTTTTTTTGTGGGGGGGAAGCAATATGTTTTCTGTAGTTACCAGTTAATTTTTCAACAAAAAACAACTACCTAACCTGAATCAAAGCTGCTCAACAAAATTGATTTTACTGACAAAAAGACCATGTGTATTGCCAACGAGAAATCCTTCACTGGAGCGTTACAGTATCAGTCTTGTGTCATTGACCCGATGTTGCCGCCAGGCGCTGGAGAACGAGATCGGCAGCCACGAGCCGCAGCTGATGAGTGTGGTGGCCGTGGGGGACCAGCTGGTGCAGCAGGGACACTTCGGTGCGGAGAGGATACAGGAGCGGCTGCAGGACACGCTCGCCAACTGGAACCACCTGCTGGACCTGGCCGCGCTCCGGCGCAAGCGACTGGAGGAGGCCGTCGACTTCCATCAGGTCTGTAACCAGAGAAATTAATTAATTTATCACCAAAGTATTACTTGATCTTGTAATCCCACAAGAAATATGTAACTTTTTGTTAGAATCAAATTGTAAAAGAACAAAATCAAAAGAAATTAATCAGGTTATTCATTTTTTACATATTTTTACTCATAATTCAGAAGCAACAATGACAATGTATTGTACGAATTATGAGCTATTGTCATCATCAGATTATCATCAACAAAAAAAACTTTTGTTAATCGCTTTAACATTGAGCTTACAGTCAGCCTAGCTATCTCTTGCATCACATTGGACTTGTGATGATCAGAACGATTAACTTCGAATCTTGATACTAAAACTTAAATAATATGATCTCAAATCATAACATTGAATAACGAGTTAAACAGGATAACGAATCTTGTCATCACGTCACATCGATCTTGCAGTTTCAGTCTTCGAATCTTGAAACTGAAACTTTTCTGATCATTCAGCAGTTTTGAAATTTGAGTTTCAGTTTTAAGAATCAAGTTTCGGTTGCTACCCATCACTATACTGGACGGAACTGTTATATATTTGTTAATAATCACCAATGATCACTTTAGGAGAGGATGTTTCCTCTTGAGTTTTTATTGTTTTTTTGCAAATCATTTCACTTCAGTGAAATTTATTGGTAGAGATTTGTCAGGCCTGTGATGAGGGTAGCTTGGTTAACTCTCTTATAGCTTTCATAAGTAAATTAATTAATTTTAATGAATAAAAAATCAACAATCATATCCAATTAATTTAACAATTTTGATTGCTTATGCTTAATTAAGCATAAGCAAGGTAAAGGTAAGGTTCTATAAAGAGGTCAACCACAGAAAGTTTTTAATCACTAGGTTTTTGAACAGAGACTCCCGGATAGTTTCAACATGGAGGAGGGTGATGGTGTGTGGAACACCACGTTTTATGACGAGCCTTTATCTTTTACAATGAAGGTTACAATGTTTAATGTCTTTTTATAAAGGTACTACTTGTCGTTAGTCATTGAGTCATTAGTTTGAAGTAATTTAACATTGTTTAAGATAAGACTAATAACAATTTAGTTTAATTCATTTTTGTTTTAAAATTGTTTATATGAAGTTGAGTAGAGTAAATTGCTTTTGTAAAGACTTAATTTTTTTTGTAACTGGTTCTTTATAGGATTTTAAATTATCATTTGTATTGTGGTACTTAAAGTTAACCTAGTGTAGGTGTTTACCAGTTAGCATATTTTTCACTATTTTGCATCATAAACTATTTGTAACTATTTATGCAATTTGTAATATTAAATTATGTGCAGTAATGTTTCTTTTTCCCAAATAGAAAATTAAACAAATTTTCTCAATATACCTAATCACATCATAAAAACGATTTTCCTCTTCAAAAGGTTACATGTAATATTAAATTATGTGCAGTAATGTTTCTTTTTCCCAAATAGAAAATTAAACAAATTTTCTCAATATACCTAATCACATCATAAAAACGATTTTCCTCTTCAAAAGGTTACATTTTTAAAACTTGCATAGCTCCGTTTTAAATAAAAGATAACTCGTTTTAATGATTTATTGGTAAAAACTTAAATTAAATTACTTACTCCAAGTGAATATTTTACTTAAATGAATTTTGTACATCACATTGAAAACTTTGGAATTGCAGTCAACCCTAAGCAAGTTTCTAGTTTCATTTTTAACATTGTTTGCCTATGAGCATTCAGATACAAGTTTCATAGGCCACTAGTTCATATCCAGCCGAAAGGACCACACTATCCTTCATGACCACATTATTGTGTTGCAATTCATGATTCAAGGCGTTGAAAGATACAAAAAAAACCAATTATCCTAGAAAAAACGCAGACTCTGGAAAAAAGGTAAACAAACATACATCTGATAAAAATAAATGAATATGAATATAATTGTCTGCTGGAGTCGATAGACTACCGAACCATGTGTTTACAATGTGGTTGTGTTGGTAGTTCTTCGCAGATGCGGATGACGTGGATATCTGGATGCTGGACACGCTGCGGCTTGTCTCATCCGAAGACGTGGGCCGAGACGAGGCCAATGTGCAGTCGCTGCTGAAGAAACACAAGGACGCCACCGAGGAGCTGAAGAACTACGCCAGCACCATCGAGGCCCTGCATACCCAGGTGGGTTGTGAGGGCAGCTGTTGTGTGGGCATCGGTCGTTTTCACCCTGGTGGTTTGGTTTCTTGGTGTGAACCGGTGACCTCCTCAACAAGAGCATTGAGGAGGTTGGTTCAAACCCTGGGGGTGCCCTAAAGTGATTGGATTGCTTATGCAAAAATTGTTGTGTAGTGAGGAAAAAAATTGCCCTAAAATCAAATCATTGTTGTAGAAATGCTTAAACAACCTAAAGAACTCCTACCTGAGGAACAAAACTTCTTGTCAAGTGGAATATTTATAGGTAATTCTTGTCAGTTAAGTTCAAAATCTGCTCATCAAAACATAAAGCGGGAAAGAAATTCTTTTAGTTTTTTATCCACATAATTGACAACCTAGACAGAGCAAATAAATACTATAAGCAAAAGGTAAAAATAGGACCTCAAGGAAGGTTTAATACTTTATCCAATCATGGATTCAAAAAAAGAACATATCTGTTGAAGCCTCAATATTTTTTTCATAAATAATGGTAAATATGACCATTTCCCCTTGAACGATTGTGATTTTCTGCGGAAATAATAATTGATACACATAAATAAAATCACCATTTTGTCTTTTGTTTTAAACTATACGTTAGTTTCAATACAATTATTGTGTTGTACAGGCCAGCCAGCTGGGAGAGCAAGACCGCACGGCGCCTGAGGTCGTGGAGAGGCTGAACTCGATAGACAACCGCTACCAGGAGCTGCTTGAGCTCGCCAAGCTGAGGAAGCAGCGGCTGCTGGACGCTCTGTCTCTGTACAAGCTGTTCAGCGAGGCCGACGGCGTGGAGCAGTGGATCGGAGAAAAGGTGAGTCGGCGATACGATCTTATTTGTAAGATATGAATCCCTCAGTCAAAAAGTTATTTTTTTTTGGGCTGAGGTAACAAGGAGGCCTTATAGCAAGGGCTGTGGGGCTTCTTCGATCTTAAGGTCCAAGTATTGTTGTAGTAATGTTGTCTTTTTTTATACCCTCGGCTGGACGCAAAAGTTTATACCCTTTACCAAATATTGAATTTCTCGATTAATGTAACCAAAAAGCAACAAAGCTTTTAAGCTTTATATAAACTTTATTCATTTCAAATTTTGTACAAAATGTTCCATTATTTTTCCAAATAGGCTACCCTTATCTAGCCAAAAAAGCTATAAAAAACTCAATTCCAAAATAGCAAAATTTTTTCAAAACTTAATAAATTTTTTTATATTATTAGAAACAAGTGACAAACAATATTCAATCCTAATTTTGTAACATTTTGTTTAATAAAAAATGCTATACAATGTCAAACTTACATTTTGTGAGATACACATACCTAAATCAAAACAATGAAACTGATTGTTGGTTCTTGCTGAGTACCTTTTTCTTTTTTTTGACCCCTTATTGCCAGATCCATCCTCATAAATATGAAGTTTGAATTTAAGGTTTTAATTGATTTTTCAACTGTAAACTGTTGAAATTAATAACATAATTAGCAACTACGTTGTTAGTTTCCCCAGTTGGAAAGCTTGTAGATAACCATCCCATTATCATCCCCACTGACCCGTTGTTAACACATCACCGTTGTGTGTCGGCAGGACCGCATGCTACAGACGATGGTGCCGGCCAAGGACATCGAGGACGTAGAGATCATGAAGCACCGCTACGACGGCTTCGACAAGGAGATGAACGCCAACGCATCGCGCGTCGCCGTCGTCAACCAGCTGGCGCGGCAGCTGCTGCACGTCGAGCATCCCAACTGCGAACAGATCGTGGCGCGCCAGAACCAGGTGAGACGTTGGGAATGTGCAAACTACTTTCTACGCCACACTACGTTTTTTAAAGAACTTCTCATGTGTTTTCTAGTCTTGAAAACAGATGTTTACCTGAACTGTTCGGCTATTAACTGAATGGAAGAATTCAAATGACTGTGATTGGTTGATGATGAATCCGAACGCCATTGAAGCGACCCAAACGCACCCGAGTGAACTGACTTGTTAAGAGAACATGTAACGGGCTTTGACTGTTATTGTCAGTTTTTTAGGTAAGGTACTACGGTAGTTGGCGTATCGTACGTCACTCGTCCGGTACACACCTATTCCCCAGACTAGTAACGTAATATACTTTAATTTGCTAATAAAAAGTGAACTATATTCTATCTGAAGAAGGAGACGGCCGTGAAAATTCAATTTTGTATTTTGTGTGCTCATTAGCAGTTTTAACCACCAGATAAGCCTGCCGATTCTCCGATCCAACCCTAATATCTTAAAACTCGGGCGTAAAGCCTAACCTTCACAAAATCGTTATGTTAAAATAAGACAGATAACATTTTCATCAATTAAGAATTTAAAAGCAAAGTTATACCTTGTTTATTACCTTTGTACAGTTTACAACTTTAACTGAGTGTTTGTGTAAAAAAATACACACTAAAATACGTTGGTGCTTTGGAAAGAATTTCAAGTATTTTTTCTTAAAAGTGATAACCAGTCATTATAGATACTCAAAACCCTAAATATCTGACCAAATAATAAAATATTTGTACAGAAATTTGTTTTATTACAATTGATGTGTTTCTAAATTATTTTCTGTCAAGGATTCTCAAATTTTTACTATTTTCAAAAGATGTTTTTATAAGACTGGTGTTAAAATTCTGCAAGCATTTTACCTTTTTAAAACCTTAGCTCTAGGGTTGATTTAGAATAATATTACTTGCTCAGCTATTCTCGTTGTGTGGTAATTTTCTTACTCAGCACCTCTGATACAGAGCTGTTTCCTCAGTGGATCATGTTTACTTATTCCAGGAGTTACGTTTTTACCAATCCCCAGGCAAGCAATCAAAATCAATCTGTCAAGATTTTTTATAAGAGTTTGTTTGTCGTGTTCCGCAGCTGAACCACGAGTGGGCAGAGCTGCGGGAGAAGGCGGAGAGCAAGCGCGAGGAGCTGCACTCGGCGCACGGCGTGCAGACGTTCCACATCGAGTGTCGCGAGACCATCAGCTGGATCGAGGACAAGAAACGCATCCTACAGAGCACCGACAGCCTGGAGATGGACCTCACCGGCATCATGACTCTGCAGGTGAGGGGGGGGGGATATTGTTGGGGATGGGGAAAAAGATAAAAATAGGTTTACTTGGTTGCTTATTTTGACATAAATAAGTGGTTCCCTCCGCAGGTCTTTAATTTTAAACAGAAGTTTAAGGTTTTTTAACAGAAATTCATTTGCTATCACAGGGTTTTTGTTGAAAAGCACTGTTTTCCTAACAGTTGATGGAGATATTAAAAAATGTTCATACTCATCAAATCAGTATTAGGGAGTGGCCTGGCGTAGAGCTAGAGCGCGGGACTTCGGCCCCCAGGGTTCCGTGTTCGAAATCCGCCAATCACCAATGGCAATTTGCTATGTGATAATGCCATAACCTCGAGGGTGCACAATAAGCTAAAATAATAATTAGCTGCAGTGCATGTCCATGGATACTTCTAAGCCTGGCCCTCATTAAAAAAAAAATCAGTATTACATGTGGTTTTATGGGAATCATATTTAATTTTTTAATTGTCTGAACTATTGATATTAAATCCATACAGATAATTAAGTAACTTGATTTTCAAGAAAAGTGATAATAATTAATTATATAGTATCAGGTTTTATAGGCTACATACTTAGAAATTTCCTTCGGCATTCAAACCAAAAAATGTCCTCTAGCTATAGAATAGCCATTTTAAACTTGATAGGATTCAGATAGGAGCATTAATAGGAATCTTACAATAAACCTTAACATACGGCCTAGTACATAAGAAATGAAGTTTGGTTTTAACATTTTAAGGTTGATCAACAAGAAAACTAATTTGATTAAATACCAAGATTATGCCAGAAACCTTATATGAAGATGTCAGAAAGTCAAATTGGTTGGTGAAAAAAAGAAAACAATTTAGTTAGAATCAAGGTTATCATCTTGAATCGTAAAAAAATACTATAGAATCAGGCATTCAGTAGTAATAAATTTTCTCTGTCAACATTTTGTACATGAATTGTGATTGTTTAAACTACTTGGTCAAATGAACTCCCTCCACTAATCACTCGTGGGTGTGCAGAGGCGGCTGTCGGGCATGGAGCGAGACCTGGCCGCGATACAGGCCAAGCTGGACTCACTGGAGGCCGAAGCCGACGCCATCCAGGCCGAACACCCCGAGGAGGCCGCCGTCATCCGCGAGCGCATCACGCAGATCACGCTCATCTGGGAGGAGCTCACGCAGATGGTCAGTGTCCCCATCGTCACATTAGTCAAAAGTCAAAATATCTTTATTCGTCAAAATTGTACAATCAATAGTGCATGAATGCCGTCATCTTTGTTGCATACATACTAAACAAAATTAAAACTAAAACATTGCATATGAGTAATTTTAATATGAAAAAATATATATTCAAAATAATTACCACTTAATGAGCATTTTTCATTTTTGTAAAAAATTTACTGAAAGAATAGCACGGATTCTTTATCAAAAATTCTTTATACTTGAACTTGAATGTTGCTATGCTTTTTTTAATTTTTTAAACATTTTGGCAAAGAGTTAAAACACTTAGCCCCGATATAAGTAGTTTTTTTTCTTAAAATATTCTAAATTATGTTTAGCCAATATAATGTCATTTCTGAATCTAGTGTCATACTCATGACTGTGGCCCAACAGCATCTCATTGGAATGTACTCCTTTTACACAATCATAAATAATAAATATATAAACTAAAAACAGTTAAAATTTCTAATTCGCAAAATTTATCTTTTACGTGTTCATTATCTTTTATATTGTGAAATCGACTAGAGTAAATAATGTTGATGTTATTACCACAGAAAACGGTAACTCAGCTCTTTTCACGTTTTGAATAGTGAAAAGGGGGTTTCCTTCTCTTAATCTTTCTGGATCGCTTGTAACCGCTGAAATCGCTTTGTTTAATTGCTCAAATTAATCGACCAAATGGCTGTGGTTAATACTTTTCATTTTTACTGATAATGTTTTTATATAAGGACAAGTTTATGAGGATCTCTCTAAACATTTCGAGTTTGCGAATGAAACATTTATTGGTTTACCTGATTAGAAAAAAACTTAGTCTGGTTTAGTGGGTTAAAGGAAAGGTAAATTTTTGCAAGGAATTTGCTCATTGCCATGCTAACTTTCTTAATGTAGTAATGTAGTGTTAAAACAAGGTTATTTATTCTTCTTTACTTTCTATTAGCTTAGATTTGTTTTCTCTTCTATTGTATCTATTTTTAACATAAAAAAATTAAAAACTAAGATTTTTGTTAATTTAGTTAATTTATTGATTTTATTAATTAATATCAATTTATTTTTCTTAAATAAATTTTAAACACATTTTAATTCTAAAAGACTTAAATAATATTATTACGTAGTTAAAAATACAAAGTTTGAACTTGTTACTGCTAAATTCACACCCATTTTTATACAAAATCTTGGGCACAGGCTGAGAAGCCTGTGCCTATTGCATTTTGCTTTGTTTCAAGTGGATTGCTTTTTTGCAAAACTAGGCCTATATATGTTTGGTCTTGTGGTTCAATATTCTACAGTTGCTATCATTTATTATAAATTTAAGTATACTAAGGCTGTACAGGTATACTATGACTACTTTAAGTTTTCTTTTGCCCTTATTTTATTTTCTGTCTACAGTATATTTCGTACACTGAGGTAAGATTAATCAATTGAAGTCATGTTGAACAAACTCACTTACGTCATTCACTCTTTGACATGTTGATTGCGGGTTGCTACATGCTGGGTGCAAGACAGTATTGCACCATTTTGTGGTTTGAGCACCATTATGCTGAATCACAATCTAAACAACGATAGTTATAATTTTTGGCAATGATCCACATTAAAACTACTCTTGTACGTAGTTCTAAATGTTAAATGGCAGCACTATCCAAGTTGCAATCGGTAGGGTCACTATAGTGGGAAGTATAATAGGCATAAGAACCTCTGCTTTATATGACCGTGGTGGTGGTTAAATTAGTGTTGAACAAACAAAATAAATAAATTTAAAAACATAAAAATCATAAAAGAAACTACATCTTACTGAGCAATAAATAAATTAAGAATGCTCTCAAAGAGTTGGCAACATTAAACAGCAATTATTAATCACTCCAATCCATTACACTTCCTTTCATTTTTGAATATCATAGTTATTCTTGTATAGAATGAAAATAACACTTTCATTACAAGTAATCATTTTATTATTATTTTCATTCCTAAAATTACCAACCAATATTGTTTTAACAGAAACTATTCTGTTGAGAAAATATTTTATTTTGTCAACGTTTTCTTTAAAAAAAGTTTTATTGTAATTTTTGTTCTCATCTACCCGAACTATTTAGTTTCAGAGGATTTTTTTTATTTTCTTAGTAAATGATTGATTTTTTAGTAACTTGTAGTTGGATGGGAATATTTGAATTTTATTATTTATATTTTTAAAATCAAAATTAATTTTTAGAGTTAGTTTTACTTGGGATTTTTGTTATTTTGTGAAACATTGTATTATATTATAACTGAGTCTAATCCCAGGAATTTACTCAAGTAGGACTCTACTACCAGTTTTTATCTATCTTTGCACATAAACTCAATGTATTCTCTGTTGTCCCAAGCACTGACAAACCTTGCGCCGTCTGTTTTGCAGCTGAAAGAGCGGGACTCGAAGCTGGAGGAGGCGGGCGACCTGCATCGGTTCCTGCGAGACCTGGACCACTTCCAGGCGTGGCTGACCAAGACACAGAAGGAGGTGGCATCCGAGGACATCCCCGGCAGCCTGGCCGATGCCGAGCGCCTGCTCAACCAGCACCAGGCCATCCGCGAGGAGATCGACAACTACACCGGCGACTACGCCAAGATGATGGACTACGGCGAGACCGTCACTGCGGTGAGTCATTCATTTGTTCTTTTGGAAGGGCAGATAGAGGATCCAAGGCACTTCAGCCGCAAGGGCTTGTTATGTACCCTTTTCTCAATGACGTGATGATTTAGGAACTGTCATGGTCAATTTCCCTGATGATGTCAATGATTCTTGCAGCCTATTAATTACTTAATTACCATCTCTTCATCTGAAACCCCCTGGGGGAATGATGGCATCAAATACTTTCACATTAAAATAAAAACTCAGTTAAAACAATACTTCACAATTCAAGACAACATAAGGCTGTGGATAGGCACATTCGGGAATTGTTTACTCCAAGTCAGTCAGGAGTCAGCAAAACATTTGTCCAGGGAGTAGTATGCACTATCAACTACCTCCTCTTGAGGAAGGTGTTTGCCCCTCTCCAAGGTCCCGAAAGTTTCCAACCTCAACCTCAGCAAGCCTGTCGCAGTTGAATTGTAGGTGGTCAGCAGTCTCATCTGCCCTCTTGCTTCAAGAGGGATCCCTATCGCATACCCCAATTCGGTGTAAATGCTTTCTCGGGTGACCATGTCCTGTGATGAGTCCTATTGTCTTACCTCCTGGCTACGCAATAACAGAAGGTCTGATGACACCTATCGAGATGGAGATTGGAGAATGAGCTTAGTTACTCTCAGGAATGGAAGTTCTGCCTATCTCCTTTGGAGTTCATCACAGGACTAAGCTGTGATAAAATGATTTGCATCACTACGAGAGATGCCACAGTGAAAGACAGAGAAGACAGTTGATTCTGGGCAGTGCCAGATTTACCACTGTGCCCGCAAAGCCCCGGGTTTAGGGCCGCACGCCGATAGGGGGGGAGCTGTTTTAGGTAGAAAATAAGGTATTTTGAGTGAATTTGAGGGGATATAAGCTCCAGAATGTAATTTAGCTAAAAAAAGGTTACCACATTTGACGAAACCGTTCGACCTAAGGGGGTCGCACAGAAATCCGGGCTTAGAGCAGCAGTGGTTGTAAAGCTGGTACTGATTTTGGAGCCTGGTATTCTTAGTCAAGCTGCAGATCTACTGTTCCACTCTGTTCACTCTGTGGCACTAGTTTTGTTACTTACTATCATGGATCTATCGGCGGGGAATGTTTGATTTTCTCAGTCTTCTGAAGACTACTGAAATCAATTCACCTGATGTTTGATATCTATCTGATTATAATATCTAGCTTATTTGTCCTTTAGTGATGTGTGTGTGTTCCAGTTCATTCCCTCAGTGTTTTGACAACTATTGAACCAGTACGCTTAATACCCTCTTCTAGACTGAGGATTTTCCTGTCCTGAAACCCCTCAGGGCTCAGAGAACAACACAAACAGTTTAATGAGAGAAATTATTATTGTTATTTTCTAGTGTACATATTTACTTAATGATATGCCACCACATAATTATCCTTTTGGAATTCTAATTAATAGAATCATTAATTAAAATATTCAAAAACATTTTCAGTCTTTCTTTCAGTACAGTTCAGTTTGTTCTCTTTTGGATTAATCGGTTCATTGTGGTGGGATGGATTTATATTACATCAAGAATTAATTGTAGGTGATTGATTTTAATCAGCTGCCTTGATTTTCGTGAACTTCAAGCATTTTCCCTTTGTGATAGAGATTGTATTTTCTTCTGAACAACACATTTTTAATACAAATGTGATTTTTGTGTGAGACTTTAATTATTGAATGCAATTTCTCCTAGTGAACCTTCATCTTTAGGTGAGCCAACAAGTACTTAATTATTGCAAAAAATATATTCTTAGATTCATTAAAATTTTTCTCAGTAACCTTGAACTTAAGTTCAATAGACTTTAATGAAATTTAAAATTCTTTTATAAGATTAAGTGTTGTATATTTTTGTCCATGGTAAGTTGACATTATAGTTTTTGGGATATGTTCTCAAATAATGTTTTTCATAAGCAAATATGTTCTAGGGATTTTATGTGCAGTTTCAGTTAAAATGTACCATTTTGCTAAACCTCAAGTGGATAAAAAAAAATGCTTGTTGCAAATGACGGCTTCTGTTGGGTTTGGCATACTGAACAAGCTTGACACCCCCGCATGTAATGTTTTATACAGGAGCCCAGCACACAGCAGGACCCGCAGTACATGTTCCTGCGGGAGCGGCTGAAGGCACTGCGCGACGGCTGGCAGGAGCTGCACCAGATGTGGGAGAACCGGCAGCAGCTGCTGAGCCAGTCGCTGAACCTGCAGATGTTCAACCGCGACGCCCGCCAGGCCGAGGTGCTGCTGAGTCAGCAGGAGCACGTGCTCAGCAAGGACGACACCGTCGTGAGTATCCTGTCCAAACTTATTTTTCCTCTGTGTTCCTTTTTGTTTCTCCTTCTCATTTAACCTTTTCCCTTTTTGTCCCGTTCCTTTTTAGCGCCTCTTTTTTGCCCTCTCAACTAATTATTTATTTTTTCTCTCTCACTCTTTTTCTCTGTGAGTTTTCCCCCTTTCTCTTTTAACCTTCCTCTTTTTTCCAGCTCCATCTTCTTTTCTTATAATTTTTCTTGATTCTTATATTATACAAGCGTAGAATAACTTTCAGACAGGTCCTTTACCAGTTATGATCAAAACCTTCAACATGAGTACAGCGGAAAGTGATGTCTCTGTTTCTGATGACTGCTTCCCTTTTTGCTTCAGTCTCTCCGTTGTTTTTTTTTTAATACTCTAGTTCACAACCTAAGGTAACTCAAGTAAAATTCTATGAAATGTACAAAGTGCCATCGCCACCCCCCCCCCCCCCCCCATGTAACTTATCCAATACAAATTCTGCTCTTTCTTCTCTATCTATCACGTTGTTCCTCTGGGACTTCTTCTCTTGATTCCAGCTACCCCATTCTCAAAACTAGTTTTTTTCTTCTGAAAAATATTCCATTAACACAATTAACCTTTCTTCTTTTATGTAAGTATTTCTTCCTTTGAATTTTAATGTACTTGATAAATTCGTACATAAAACATCATTCATATTCTCAATTGTGGAAAATTAAACAATTTTGGACTAATAATCTTAACTTTTGAACACTTTAGATTAAGTTTTATTTAATTTCAAAGCACTATCAAATAAAACACTGTTTAATGTTTGTGTTAATTTCCCGTCAACAGATGAACTTGGAGCAGGCAGAAAACCTGATCAAACGACACGAGGCCTTCCTCACCACGATGGAGGCTAACGACGACAAGATCAACTCCGTGGTCCAGTTCGCCGGCCGTCTCTGTGACGAGGGCCACTTTGCTGGTACGTGAGAGTTTTCAAATATTTCTCTTGAAAATGTATTTTCTGAAACAATATTTTTTTATGATTACGCTTCTTTTTATTGTTGTATTGTAGGCTAAAAAAATCTATTTCCAACTGAGGTGGAGATCTAAACCCCTTAATGCCTAGTAATGTCATCCCACTGATGAGATTTTAAATTTGAATCATTGACAATACATGCAGAAGGAGACTTTTCATAGCCATAGGATAAAGTGAATTAACTTTTATGCTATCCAGGATTTGGAAGAGGAGCATTCTCCAATAGTGTGTACTATTGTCAACTAGTAATTATGTCTTCAATAGGAATTATTTATGCAATTTGGCTTTCAGAAAGCAAATATAAGCTAAAGAACTTTTTTCCTAGTGAATAATGTTTTAAAAAACTAGATACAAAGTTGAAATAAGTAATCTGTAGAAGCACCATCTGTCAATGACATGGTCAAACTGTGACCATTTCAAATCGTGGCTAATGCAAAAATTGGTACAGCTGAGCCATAAGAATGGGACGTCTCGTTCTGTATATAAAGTCAATGATTTTAATGCAATATGTATGATGATTATCAAATAGGCCCATTAAAACATTTAAAAAATTAAGCCTTCTAATTTACTCAATGATCAACAACTTCCAGTATTTACCTTTTACGGTAGCTGAAGGTGTTCCATTGTATGAATTCTGCTGCAAGATGTGTTATGTAATTACAACACATCAACACAAAACGTGTTTCGCAGCAGAATTCATACAATTGGACACCTTTGGCTACAACTAAGAACTTCCAGTAGCTTTAGGATACCGACTCTAAAGTTTTTAGTATAAACCTATAATAAGATTGATCTCTGAAAAGTTCATTTGGTCTCTGGTAAATGTTCTGTCTTATATTACTATTTATTGTAGTAAAGTCTCATTATCTGTAACGTATAGAATAAAGCACAGGTGAACAACAAAACTCTATAGGTTTATCAAATAGTTTTCCTCCTATACTCGCCGTAACTCGGTTATTGTCGTGTCTGCCGCAGCGGACAAGGTGAGCAAGAAGGCAGAGAACATCGCGGACCGACGCAACGCCAACAGGGAGCGAGCGCTGCAGCTCATGGAGCGACTCAAGGACCAGCTGCAGCTCCACCAGTTCCTGCAGGTCCGTACACAGAGACTAAGTATCGTTCGGAGAAAAATTGTGACAAAATTGGGTCATAGTAGTGTGTTTTTTGTGGATATTGGCAATATGCCAAATAAAATTTTGTTAATCCTCAAGTGGGTACTTGCAAAGTTTTCCTCCGCACATGTTTTTTTTTGCATTAAAATAGACAGGCATAATGAGTGTTGGCAGTCGTGTCTGGCACTGTACCTCGTGCGCCTTATCCCTGGAATCCCCTAAAGCTCTTTATACCCCCTACCAACCCCTTAGTACCTTATTATTTGTAGTTCAGTGATGCCTTGTCAGTTTGTGGCGTGCCCTCTCCGTTAACACAGACAGTGATAACTATTTTATACCAGAAACTTACTCACTATGTTCAATTTAAATATTAAACCTACTAAGTTGAACAATTAATAGTGTCAATGATAAAATGTGATTCCAAATGAAGTTTGTCAATATTTAAATACAGGATTTTGCTAAAAACAAGTGAAATATGTTAAATTTGTGTGATTTAGTGTTGCGGAGTAAAACTCCGCATGCGTCTTCTGCCGTTTTACCGGTGAAGCGCCCGCTCAAGGGTTAAGTTAGAAGGATGTTAAGAGGATTCAGTTAGAACGAGGTTAAGAGAGTTATTCAGTTAAAAGAAGATTTAAAAAGTTAAGTTTATAAAGGAATTTAAGATCAACCTGAGAAGTGATAAAGGAAGTTGTGGTGAAGGAGGAAGGTCACTACTACACTACATTACCACCGTTAAGGAGGTAATGTAGTCACCCTTTTTTAGAACTTGATAACACATACCTTAGAATTTTAATAAAAAATCATAAATTGTTTTACCTGAAGGGTTTTTTACCTATGTACATTTTAACTGATTATTAATTTTGTTGTATAATTTGCCTAGAAGAGATGCTAAATGAGAAAACGGAAATAATGTGATCCCACCATAAATTACTTCATGCAGAAAACTGCATGTAATTCGGAAATGATTGGTCTTGTTGAAATCTGTCTTATTAGATATTTCCTTTAAGGAAAACCTGCAATGTCAGGACAAAATTTAAAGCACCACTTAAAAATTTTAAATTAAAATTAAATTTGAGAATTTTTGTTTGATGGCGATTGTTTACAATTTTTTATATCAAACCATTGAATTGAAAGTTGAATTTACTGATTTTATTTGAATATTTAGTTTACATAGCCCATATTTGAGTGAAAATTAGCAGGAAAAATCTGTTTACCCCCCGCGTGTTTGTGACAGGACTGCGAGGAGTTGGGCGAGTGGGTGCAGGAGAAGAAGTTCATCGCGCAGGACGAGACTTACCGCAGTGCCAAGACGGTGCACAGCAAGTGGACGAGGCACCAGGCCTTCGAGGCGGAGATCGCCTCCAACAAGGACCGGCTCAAGAGGGTCCAGCAGGTAACGTGACTAACCTCGGCTCTGAAGTTTAGTGAAGTATTTTTTGTATCATCTGGACGTGAACATCCATGTCATGGTTTATTTATCAAGGTTGGTAAGGATCTAGCATGACTCGTCTTCCCTGTGAATTGTTCCTATTAAATCTCAGACGTTATATGATTTACCAAATCACACTTAACCATCAGTGACTGTTTTTGTTTTGAGTTTTGATGACATCTGCCATCACTGATTAGTTAAAACAAGTCTCATGATATTTCGGGATTTGGAATCTGATTGTGTCTTCAGGTGGAGAAAATCCTAGAACATAACATAATTAGTAACACAGGAGAACCGGGACAAAAACATAGCTAAAACAGAGAAAGGGAACTGTAAACCATCACAAATACCATTAAAAACCCACTAACACAAACACACTCGTGTTTTTGACTGCTTTTACAGTTCTTTGTTCAAGCAATGTTTTGTATGCAGGTTCTTTTGGCTGTTTGTCACCAATTTTTTTATGTTCTAGGCTCTGAACCACCAGAAGACGGGTTTTCAGTTCATTGTGATATTTTTTTCCGTTGTGAAATTATTTACCTAAGCATTTGAAAATCCATATCATCGGACTGTTGATTTTTCAAGAATTAATTAGTTAGGCTACATGTCCATATTTCTTCAGTGATGTAATTTTTGTAATTTTTTATCTAAATGTTCAAGTGACCTACATCAAAAAAACTGTTGGTCGTTGATATTTGACATTGACGGTGTGTCTGTGTGGCAGGCCGGGGAGGAGCTGATGAAGGAGAAGCCCGAGCTGGCGGAGGTGATCAAGCCCAAGATCTCCGACCTGGACCAGCAGTTCGCTGACCTGGAGACCACCACCAAGGACAAGGGCGAGCGGCTCTTCGACGCCAACAGGTGCGCAACATCCTTTTTTGTAGGGGTTTTTTGTAGACTGGGTTTCCCCACTCCACAGGAAAATCCTGTGAGAGTATTTCAGCCATTATTTTGTCTTTTTGTATGGCCACCAGAAAGGAAAGGAAGTTTCCCTTGTAATATCCCTTTGGCCCTAAGCCTTTAGTAGATTAATACAAGGGAAGCGAACAGAAAAAGGAATAGGTAGATGGAATAGGTTTGGCCAAACTTAGACTGGGTGGGCAAAGGTGTACCTTTATCCAACAGATGGAGGAACAGGGCATCAAGGGATAAGATGACCCTCATATTGGCCCTCATCGTGGTCTCTAGTACACCACTGCCCATCCTGCCACCAAGCCCAGCCTCCCCTGATGGGGAAACGAAGTTGTTCACAGCAAGATGGCTACAACACTGCCTCCAATCATGACAACTTTTGTTACTTTACCTAGTATTAGTATCTAAACTAGCAAAAGCCAGTTAGGATCCCTCCAGGGGTACGCAACATCCTTACACAAATTGAGTTTCATATTTTTACCATAAAATAAAAATGAAAATAAACAAAACAGTTGAGTCAGCTGTACACTTAATTACTTAAAAAAAATTTAAGTTAAATTAAAGTCAAAGAAAACCAGGACTTTATGAAAAGCGCTCATGATGAATTCACAATTACACAAAGAGCAGTGTTGTAAATTATGGATGCATACCTCTTACAACCCTAATAGTCTACCACATAATCAATTCTGTTTCTTATCATCTAATCACCTCTTAAACAATTTTACTCCTGTAATCATTGCTGTATTAATCATACAATCATTAAGTCTGATTGGTGTACAATGATTAAGGCTCGTTGTTCTTGCATTTACAAATCCTCTCCACGTTTATCCCAATTAAAATTTTATGATTACTTTCAGACACATATTCTTGCCTATTAACTTCTATAACACATGGCTCATAAATTTCAAGAAGATTAAAGCAGTGTTTAGTCACTTTAATCAATACACTATGCTCTATTTTACTTTTCCAATTATATTTATACCTTTTTCTGGCTCTTACAAAAGTACATTATGTTATTAAAAACTCAGAATTTTTATTGTTTTTTACACTCTATTTTTTTGTTGTCAGGGAGGTGTTGGTGCACCAGACGTGCGACGACATCGACTCGTGGATGAACGACCTGGAGAAGCAGATCGAGAGCGAGGACACCGGCAACGACCTTGCCTCCGTCAACATCCTCATGCAGAAGCAGCAGGTACACAAGTTTGGCTGTCCAGCAATTGCTGGTACAAATGCAAACATACTCACTGTCTTGAGCAATCCGAGTATTTTTATCCTCAGTGAATAGCTGTTTCGCTCCTTTTTCCTTGGAGTATCATCAGCACTCTTAGGTTAAAACATTCAGCAAATCAAAAGTTTTTGTCATTACAACATTGAAACACGAAATACAACTACTGCCACTTTCGCAAACACACAAGAAAAACGTGTGTTAAAATTCAAATCAAACCTTAACTTACTTTCCCCCATTTGGCCACAGTCATAAGTGCTTGGATTCGCCAAGGGAAATTGTTGAGGACTGGCAATTGTAAGAGGATTAGTTACATTTCCTTAAATGGTTTATGTTTAACCTATAAAATATAGGTCTACTGGTGTTAAACCACACCATAACCCAGAGAAATTTGAGTATACGATGTTTATCTTCCTCTCTTTTAAAACAGTTTTATTATGAAAATAGGAGGCTATAAACAATTTTATGTATTAATCTTTACGAACTTTTTATTTTAAATTTTATTTGAAGCAGTTAGATTACTCACACAAAAAATAAATCAGCAGTATCTACTACTTTTAAGTTTTGTGACACCCGAATACAATTGATAGAGTAACCTTGGACAAGTAACCCGTACTTCCTACTTAATGAGAAAGCTATTGTTCTGTTTTTCTCTATATATTTCTCTCTTCGAATCAGCTGTACCAACTGTTAGTAGGTGATAAAAAGGGAAATAAACCAAAACATAGCATCTCTCTTTCAACATTTTGGATCCAACATTGTCTACCCTCACTTCTTTGTAAGCGTATTTACAACCTCGTGTGTTTGCCGCGCAGATGATAGAGACGCAGATGGCGGTGAAGGCCAAGCAGGTCGTCGAGCTGGAGACGCAGGCGGCCTACCTGGAGAAGACGGTGCCGGACAAGATAGATGAGATCAAGGCCAAGAAGTCCAAGGTGGAGGAGCGCTTCCAGCAGCTCAAGGCGCCCCTGCTGGAGCGGCAGAAGGCGTTGGAGAAGAAGAAGGAGGCCTTCCAGGTAAGAAAAGCTTAAAATTAGAAGGGCATGTGTCTTACTAGTGACATTTTTTAGCTGACGTTGCTCTGTTTTTTTTGTTTTTTTTTCAAAATTAAGGGACTTACAGTATCACAGACTGTGTCTCCTTGGCTCTTATCCAGTCTCCTTGATTAATGAACTTTTCTGATCACAGGTTTTCTGGTTAAATCAATAATGTTTCCTGAAATTAACTGTTGAATCCAAATGTTAAAAGCTATATATTTTAGGATAATTTGTCTTTTAAATATTACCTACCGGCACCGGAATTGTCGATATCGTTCCTAACAATTTCTTTTTACTGAAAGAGCATATGTATTTAGTAGAGGTGTGCGGATAGTGAATTTTTGGATCGGATCGGATTCGGATCGGATAGCTTATGTTCGGATCGGTTTCGGATCGGATAACAACAGGTTCGGATCGGATAATACCGGATTCGGATATTTACAATGCGGCGTAATGATCAGATTTAAGTTTTCTCATAAGCCTAAGGTAATTGCAAGGAACTGCCATATTATCCTAATGTATAAGGTAAGATTTGCCTTGATAGGGTTGAGTTGTTGATTGTTTCCAATATAGGCCAAATGTCAATTATTTAAGTATGCAAAGGTTCAACTAAATATCTGTTAAGAATTTAGAAATTCATTGATTCCCCTTAAGCATAGGTAAGTTAGTATATAATTGAATAAGCTTATGAGGCCTAAATCAATTTCAGGATTTGCAACTTAAAATCCTTTTTCAATGCAACTTAAATTTGTTCACTATTAGGCCTCTGTCTTTTTTGTTCTTTTCCTTAATTGATCAGAGACTAGGCCTAAGTGACTAGACAAAAGAATTTAATATAAAACTTGATTCACCAATCACCTCATATTTGAAGAAGCTTAACATTTTTATTTATGCATTAATGCCTGACAACCTAGATTTCGATTCACTACAATGATAATAAAAAAACAAAATCAGTCTGAGCAGTAAACTTAACCTAAATTTCAAGATAAGTTTCAAATGTTGTAAGTTTCAGTATTAAAGCTTGGTCATTTAATTAGAACAAAGGTCTATTTGTTTTATATCACAAACAACAAGCAAACTCACTAATTATTTTCATAGACGTAGGTTGTCAAGTCGCATTGTACTGTTATCTTAGAAACGTCCATTTTAATCACGTATTGAAAATACGGCCGGCCGGCATTGACTAGGCTTAAATCGTCAAAGATTAATATTTCAGCAAAATAAAAACTTATTTGAGATCGTTCAACTTTCTATTTCTAGGTAGGTAATTGTTTAATTGAGAAATAAAGTAATCTGGCGACTGAAAAAAGACGTTCTTGAGTTAATTCGGCTTTTAAGCAGACGATGACATTCAAAAATGAAGTAAGATGGCAAGACAAAACAATGAAATAAACAGGTTTGCCAATTCTTTGACAGCCCAAAATTATTGTAGGCTTTTTGTTTTATCGTATCAACAGGCTATTTAAGATATTTACGGCCTGAAAAGTCGTACGAAACATCAACACGACTATTTATTTATGGGGTATTTACGGGATATTTCGTTTTGGAAATTCAAGACGACTGTTGGACACTGTCGTCACTGTCGGTCAATGGCGAACACTGATCCCAATCGATGTTTCGTCGGTAACGGATACCCGAGACAGAACTATTACAGGATGTACTAAGTTCTTACTATTTGTTAACTGATTTAATGCTACGATACAAGAATTTATCTTAGGAAATGTTTGTTATCGTGTCGGGTATTGCACAGTAATCTGATCGTATACAACGATCTCGATCTAATCACGAGTCGCAATATCGGCAACCGAAATACATCGATTGATGCATACCACTACATAATCGCATCGTGCTGAGGCGTTGTTCTAGCCGCTCTCGCAACCGTCGCATTTCAAAGCGTCGTTTTTTCTCCGCGATGTTTTCTGCCACTAATGTACTTTTGTCGGCAGTGACTTATTTTGTTTGGAAGACTTTCCTTACTTGAAAATTTGATCTTTCTTTACAATTTACCCCAAAAAATGCAGTCTATCCGATAGAGTCGGATATCTAGTCAGTCTTACCGGTTAGTTATAAAACCCTCGGATCAGATTCGGATATCCGATCCGATCCGAATCCGATCCGAGTTTTCGGATATCCGCACACCTCTAGTATTTAGACACATCATTTCTGGCATAAAATACTTTTCTACAGGAATTGTTGATGCAGTACTGCCCTTTTTTTGACAGTCGTGTCAGATTAAATTGATCTTTTAAAGAAAACAATTATCCTGTTTAAAATAGGGCAGTTAGCTACACCCTATAGTTACGCCCTTCAAACAAAAACCATGAAATTGGGTTTACTTAACCTTTCTGATAAATAGCTCTGTATAAATTGCATAAAAAGTCACTAATTGTATTAATTTACTAAAGTACCATTTTTGTTTATTACAGTATTGGTTAATTATGACTAGCATTTGAAATAGGTAATAACATTTTTCATGTAAGTTATAAGATTAGAATTTGAACCCTGTTGTGGTTCAGTAAGTTTATTAATCTACTTACTGCTTTCTCTATTTAGAAATTTATTCTAGTTAGTAAATAAAAAAATAAATATATTCAGAAACAGTAGCAAGTTCTAAACACAGTTTTCAGTAAAAAAAATTTCTACTTTACATACATTATGAAATAGTCAAAATGTTTGAGGATTTGTCTTAAATATTGTTCTTATTAATTCCATTTCATATTGAAACTGTGTTTACAAATTAAACATCTGTTACCCACACCCCATACCTGGCCAATTACTGACTTAAATTTTAAAATCTACGATCTGTGGTCACTACGTCTCTTACAATGTGTGTGTCGGGCAGTTCCGGCGAGACGTGGAGGACGAGAAGCTATGGATCGCGGAGAAGATGCCGCTGGCGACGAGCCAGGAGTACGGCAACAGTCTGTTCAACGTCCACACGCTCAAGAAGAAGAACCAGGTGCGTGGCTGTGTACTATGTAATGGTCTTTAGTTGCTAACTGAATGTTCCTGTCTTCAAAAATTTCCCTGAAAAATTGTGATTGAATAAGGTATAATGTATGGATTTGAAATTTTACTTTTACAGAATGCAGGTGTACTTATATAAGAATAAACAGTCCTGTGGACAGTTAGTTTAAAATATGTCTGGTGCACGAGTTCCTATTAAGATGACCTCAACTATGGTTTCTACAAATTTTCTTTTATCAGTTTTGTCTTAAGGTACTGAAATCGAAGACCTAATATTGGCAATATTTTTGGTATTGGCGACATGCAAAAGACCCGTACAGGACTTATCATTTCAATGGGCCCTTATACACCAGTATCGCCGACACAATGTCTTCAGGTGAAAGTCTCTTCAATCCAACTGGTCAATTTGTTCCGAGTATACATATTGGAGACAAGAGAAGAGACTTGTACACACGCATAATGATAAACAACAATTAAAAAACATTCAAAAGAATTTTGCAATTTTCTTATGAATTCCAATCAAGCTTCCTACTGAGGTTACCAAATCCTCAGTAGGAAGGATCACATACTGTGTATGTGTGATCCTTTATATGCCATGTACTCTAAAGATTTTTAAAACAATTTGTGGCATTTTTATCGTTATGAAACTAGTTTTTCTCAATTGATAATTTTACATCCAAACAAAGAAAGTTAGGATCCAAGATGGTGGTTGAAAACGGTCATCCATCCATCACACTTTATTACTCATTCATCTGTTGACAGTTTGAATTCCGTTGACGATACTCAACTTGTTGGTGTCTTATATGTCTTTTGACTTGTTGGAGACAGAAATATTGCCGAGAGACAGAAATATTGCCGAGATCGTACCCGTCATTTTGGTGTGTACCCAGTCATAACTAACTGTCAATTAATGTTAGTGAATAAAACACTGTCTGTATTTTTTATTTAGATAAAAAAGAAGACTTTTTTTCATAAATTTTGTCAAATTCACATCACTAACCACCTGCTTGTTTACTTTACTCACCGGCAGTCGCTGGCGACGGAGATCGACAACCACGAGCCGCGCATCCAGCTGGTGTGCAACAACGGCCAGAAGCTGGTCGCCGAGGGCCACGAGGACGCGGCGCAGTTCCGCGACCTCATCGACGACCTCACGGACAAGTGGCGGCAGCTCAAGGACGCCGTCGACCACCGCCGCAACCAGCTGCTGCAGAGCGAGAAGGCCCAGCAGGTAATCAAGTCAGAATATCTTTATTTTCTCCAGCACAAATACATTACAATAAATAGCGTCAAAAAATACAACCAATATTATTCTCAATCAATCAATCAATCAATATTATTCTCAATCAATCAATCAATCAATCAATCAATCTCTTTATTTTCATAACATTAAGTTACATAAATTGCATCAAACTTAGAATATAAGTAAAGATTACAAGAATTAAAGATACAATTATCTTGAAAGGTGACACATAATTTTTTTTTATTACTACAAATTCGTGTTACAAAAAATTCATCCAAAGAGTACAGAGCTTTTTGGATTAGGCAATGGGAGATAAATCAATAATAAAAGTTCACTTTTTTTATAAGTTGATTTTTATTGGCAATATGACCTGGTTAGAAGAATCTTTGAAATAAAATTAACTGAACTTATTTCTAAAATTTGAAGAAAATCCCTAAAGCGGTTTTTGAGTTAAGGCCCGTTTTACGTTACGCAATTGTTGTCGTTTCTGCAAAGTGTCGGATTTTGGAGAGGTAAAGAAATGTATTGAGCTTTTCAAATTTTGCAACAACGATTTTTTGTTGGTCTGACACTCGGTGGCAGGCAGATGGTAACACTTGTTTGTCCGACACGGATTGTATTCTTCCAACACAGCCGTGGAACATATGATCGAATGAGTGCTTTCACATTGTCCGTCTTTGTGTGGGATGGTTATTCAGGCATCCAACATTTTGCCGGGATGACAAAAATTGCATAATGTGAAACGGGCTTAAGGTTACATTTTGTTTGATTAAGCCAGGATATGTTTGGATGGATGAGGTCAACTAAACCCTAAGTTATGTTAGTTAGATTTAGATTGGTCAGGTATTGTTTTGTTATCTATCAAGACCCTTCAGGGGCACAATAACTTGCCGCCCTAAGCACTAAACTTACCTAGGTTGAAGCCAATTCTGAGTAAGTTAGGCTACATTAGGTTTAGAAAGGACAACAGCAAATTATGTGGGGAGGGATGATGTATCATAGACACATTTCAGTCTCGTATAACATTTTTTTCATAAGAGTTTGTAACTCAATCGTAGTAATAGTTTTAACAATACAAATGTTCAGATTTTGTCCCTGTAGCATACAACCTTTACCCCCCAGATCTTCTATTGATGATTTGACCTTGGGTTCTTCTGTACTTGACAAATATAAGGTATATAAAAAGGTAAATTAAGGCAATAGAGTAAGGTAGATTATCTCTTACTCTGAAATCTTAAGACCTGAATAAATTGTGGTTTGCTCTGTGCGTCACAGTACCTGTTTGACGCGAGCGAGGCGGAGAGCTGGATGTCGGAGCAGGAGCTGTACATGATGGTGGAGGACCGAGGGAAGGACGAGATCTCGGCACAGAACCTGATGAAGAAACACAAGAGTCTGGAGGTGGCGGTGGAGGACTACTCGGAGACCATCCGGCAGCTCGGCGAGACGGCGCGACAGCTCACCAGCGAGCACCACCCGCAGAGGTAAGCCAACATGTTTATTCTGGCATTCTGAGCATCAGGATACTCAAAAGGAAATTTTCAAATAATTGAGCCAACTCTTGAACCACGGTGACTTTTGTGGAGCATGTGGTGAGTCATGCCTCTTCCACTAGGGCTCGAAACTAGTAAACACCTCTTTGTACAACTACTGGGTTGGCAGGTTGTAAAAACGTTTGTGTATTACATCATTCTTGAGGCTAGACTTGAACCTTTGGAAATTGTCAAGGTTTCAATATGGTGTCAGATAGCTTATAGCTTAATTACAAATTGCATTTTTGTACCTCAACCAAATTTTTGGAGATTTTTTTTCAGATTTGCTTAGTTTATGATCAAAAGATTAAGCAAACACAGTTTTATTATTCCACTCATAGAAAAAGATTCTTGTTTTGACCAAGTTAGTTATTTGTGTACCTTGTAATAACTATTATGTTTCTAGACGGTCCTTTGAGTGGTTAATACCAGTGCAGGAAGTCATCAAAGCAAACACTTGAAAGAAACTGCTGCTTTATTACACTTAACAGGCGCTGCAGCTGTTCATGTCCGTCGTCTGTTACAGCGAGCTGATCGCGGTGAAGCAGGCGCAGGTGGACAAGCTGTACGCGGGACTGAAGGACCTGGCGGGCGAGCGGCGGGCCAAGCTGGAGGAGGCGTTGCAGCTGTTCATGCTCAACCGGGAGGTCGACGACCTGGAGCAGTGGATCGCCGAGCGGGAGCTGGTCGCCGGCAGCCACGAGCTGGGCCAGGACTACGACCATGTCACGGTCAGTGTCTACACTTATTGAATACGTCAGTGGTTATTTTCTGATTAAGGCTCGTCCTACAGTTATGAACCAATTTTAATGATTCTCGTTGGAAAGAGCTCGGCGTGAAGTTTTGTAGGGAATATTATTATTGAAGGTTAGATTTAAAGGAAGAGCTTTAAACACCCCTCAAAGTTTTGTATTTGTCTATGAGAGTTTACATGGGAATAGCTGTTTATGATAAACATGATTTTATCAGTGGAGTAAACAAGAATTTAAGTTGTTGAGCAGCACATGATTATTAGTAAAAGCAATATTATTTATCAAGTTAAATAATCATTTCTGTCTGTATTGCTAAAATTGATGTTGTTAACTATATTGTTCTTTATTTAGATTCATTTCATGGTCAATTTTTAACAGTCATCAAGCTGAAACTACCTTTTTACCTCTAAATTTTTCATCAATTACGGTTTTTATTAGTGATAGTTGATATTTAATAGGCCTATTAAAGATTTCAATCCAATTATCGGGTTCAACAACAATGAAACACAGGTAATAATTATATTTTCTGTGGGAAGGCCCTCAAAGGGTAGGTATTAAAATAGGATTATAGAGGAAACAACTGGCTTACCTGAAGTTGAGTAGGCCAACAGAAACACAAAACACTAAACACAGGAAAAGTCCCAATATTTCGATCCATCTAGTTGGACCTTTCTCAAGGGTCTTTTTTTTGAACTGTACAAATCAAACATATTGTTTATTTACAAAAAATGGTAACATCAAGTATTACCCTTGAGAAAGGTCCTACTAGATGGACCAAAATATCGGGACTTTTCCTGTGTTTAGTGTTTTGTGTTTTTGATGGCCTACTCAACTTCAGGTAAGCCAGTTGTTTCCTCTATAATCCTATTTTAATAGGTAATAATGATAATGACATAATGAGCACAAATATGTTTTACTTTCATCTGTGACGTGTTACTTCATTGCCTTCTTACCTTGTTCGATATGACCACCTAAATCAGATTTTAAAAATCGTTCTGACTGCTAGATAAATCTGATTATTAGAATTGTCGAGTTTTGTTTACACCTTATGTATGAGTGAATGAGCTGCCGGAACTATGAATGGCCCAAATTTACTGCAGTGTCTGAAAAAAACTTATATCAACCTAAAAGTTTTCTTTATAAAATTAATTGTTAATATGAACTTAATGTAGCTGATCTGATGAAGTGAGGCAGATGAAAACCAGCGAGGTTGAAAATGTTTAAACAATGGTGTTGTTTGAGGCATTAAGGGGTTGGATAAGTGTGGCATAAAAATAGAAAATTTTTTAATCACTGAGTGTTACTGACTTGTTTTCATGGTGTGTCGAACAGCTGCTGTGGGAGAGGTTCAACCAGTTTGCGGCGGACACAGACGTGACGGGGACGGAGCGAGTGGCGGCGGTGAACAACATCGCGGACTCGCTGATCGCCGCGGGCCACAGCGACTCGGCCACCATCGCCGAGTGGAAGGACGGACTCAACGAGGCCTGGCAGGACCTGCTCGAGCTCATCGAGACCCGCAAACAGGTCCGTGTCTCACAATTCACTTTGTTGGGAGGTTTATGTTATTCAAAATAAAGTTGTGTTTTTCTTATTTTTTCAAGCACTGGTAGGCATTGGCTTTTACAAGTCTAGGAGGGTCCGGGAAATTAAATTATGATTAAAGAAGTGTGTGAAAATAATTACCAAAGTTATTTAGGTGAAAACTCAAATTCTATACTTTTTAAAGTAAATAATATTTGACATCTTTTTTCTATTTCATAACATTTTATAAAATGATAAGTGCACATTTCAGTGTTAACAAGGTGGCAAGTTGTCAGTTAAATCAAAGGATCCTTCATTCTACACTACCAGGCCTAAATTAAAAAAACCGAACTGTTATTGTTTCTTGGGAAAAAGTAGATACTTAATACTCAGTCAGGAGCTCATTTGTCTTCCTATACATGTTATTACAATATTTGAGTTTTCTCTAACAATAATTTAGTAATTTAAAATTAAAATCCAACTCTAATTTAAAATTATTTTTTAAGAACCGCAAGAAGAACAAGAGGATGTATCAGTTTTGAAAATCCTAATTTGTCAGTTCAAGACATTTGTTCAAATATTCTTAGCAATATCCAAAAATTAAACTAAGTAAGTAGGTAGGTCATATAGCATCACTGAGTACCGATCTCTACATAAAGATAAAAAAGAGATATTAATATCGTTAATATCTTTTTTTAAGTTTTTTTTTTTAATAATGTGCAACTTTCTAAAAACACATGGAGATGGAAAGTCATAAACAAAAGATCTTTTTTAAGGGTTTTCTTTAATTTTGTTCAACAAATCAGCTTCCAAAGTATGTAACTTGAACACGTTTGCCTCGGCAGATGTTGGTAGCATCGCGGGAGTTGCACAAGTTCTTCCACGACTGCAAGGATGTGCTCGGCCGCATCTCGGAGAAGCAGCACGCCATGTCGGACGAGCTGGGCCGCGACGCCGGCAGCGTCAGCCAGCTGCAGCGCAAGCACCAGACCTTCCTGCAGGACCTGCAGACATTGCAGAGCCAGGTACTGCATTTCTGCAGCTGCAGAACATTCTCAGGCCTGACTGTGCCTCTCCACCTTCTCTTACCTATCCACAGAACTTCTTCCTTTACCATTTGCCTACTCATTTCTCTCTTCTCCATGTTCTTCTACACCTAAGATCTTTCTGTAGGACACTGCAGAGCCAGGTAGTGCTGCAGAACATTCAAGGGTCTGGGTGTTGACTGTGCCTCTCCACCTTCGAGAGAAGGTGGTTCATACCTATCCGCAGTATCTCTTCCTCTGCCTTTTGCCATCTCCTCTCTTTTCCACATTCCTCTCCATCAATTCATCTTCTAGATCATATCTCGATTTTTGTCCCTTCACCGCCATCATACTAGAACTATATATTCATAGAATTTCCCCCTTGTCACATTCTTCTTATGTGTCCAAACTACATTAGTCTTGCTTTTTCTAGTTTTCCTCAGAAGCTATCACTACATCTCTTACCTATGATCTTAGAACTATCACTCTTCTAATACCCTCTGATTCCAAAATGTCTCTCACCTTGATTTTCTCCTAATAGTCTTAAAACTCTGACTTTTCCTCCTTTTTTTTTAAAGAGGGCCATGGCTTCACTTGGCCATGGTGTTGCAACGCAGCAGAATTAGCCTATTGTGCACCCTCAGTCAACAGGGCTTCACTCTCCGTGAAATCCCAAGGTCCTTAACGAACCTTGAGGTCTTCTTGACGAAGGTACCACTGTTCGTCTCAGCGCTTCCGTATGAAAATTACTTTTTCTCCTCACGTCCCACTCTATTCTTTCTCCTGTTCATTCCATACTTCCGCCCCTTAACTAACTATTGGTCTACAATACATCTTACATATGATATTTACTTGGTGGTCCATGTTTTTGTCGAACCTCTCTCAACACCAACAGGTAAGTTTTTAAAACATTTTTAAAGTTCACCGTGAGTATCGTTGTCCTCATTGACTTGTCCGTTATGGAAAAATTATCTGTATTGGGTTTACTGTTTTGGTCTAATTTTTACCTTTTCCTTTCTTATTTTACCTATAAATCCCTGTAAGTGTGTAATTGTAGCACCAGTTAGCTAAAGTAATTTATAAAATTAAAATAGGTATCACAAAAAAATTTTGGCGCTGACAATTACAATGAATTGGCTACAATGCCTATTATAAATATCTATGAAACAACTTCTTCCATCCCTAATTTCTTTTACAGAAATGTATGTTAGTTCCGTATTTGTTTTCAAAAACCAACTCTTGACTGTAGGTTTCAAAGGGCCACTGATGTGTTTTTGACTATTTTAGCCAATTGGTCATTTTGATGTTTTTTTCACACTTTGGACTACAAAATAATTCTATGCACTCTCACAGAATCAAGAGCAACCCAATTACGATTAAAATCAAATCCTTCCACACTGTCCCATGTACACCGACCCTCACACCTCTGTCCTGTCCGCAGGTACAACAGATCTCGGACGAGTCGGCCAAGCTACAGGCGTCGTACGCGGGCGACAAGGCGAAGGAGATCACGAACCGCGAGGCGGAGGTGCGCAGCGCATGGGCCACGCTGCAGCAGCTGTGCGACGCACGGCGGCAGAAGCTCGCCGACACCGGCGACCTCTTCAAGTTCTTCAACATGGTCCGCACGCTGATGCTGTGGATGGACGATGTAGTGAGGCAGATGAACACCAGCGAGAAACCGAGGTACATTATCGTATACGTCTTACCAAATCAAATCTTGATCGAAATCAAGTCTTATTCTCTAATTTTGGGTATTCCGAGGTCTGGATGTTTACTGGGTCTCGCCATCCTATGCCATCTTCCCAGAATTCTTCATTCACCATCTGCTACCTCATTCCTCTCCTCTCCTTATCGTCCTTTACCTCATTATTCCACCTTCTTCTAGGTCTTCCTCTTTGTACTCTTCACTCCATTACCCTCTTTCCCCTCGATCCTCTCTTGTCTCACTTTCTTGGTTTTATCCTTTCTCTTAAGCTATCTTCAAGAAAATCTATCTAAATATATCCCATCTCATTTTTCCCATAACAGCCCTTAAAAATCTTATTTCGCTAGCTTGTATTCTGCTTCTTTCTCTCTCGTGTATCTTCAAACCTTTGGTTATAGGTGTAGAATATCATAGATATTATTGACGATACATTTCGTGAGCCACCAAGCCATCAACATCACCCAGGTTGGTATTGTGGAGTAATATTGATGATGTAAAATGGTTCCTAAAATAATTCATATTACTTATCAGTAATATTCATTGTCCCATGGATAGTTAAGTCATTTACCAAAGTAGTCACTATTAAAGTTGTTACGTAATCGAAGAAATTAAGTCTCTTTTGTTTCCAGACAAAAAGCTTTTTCCTTCACAATCAGCCTAAGAGGCTGGGTGTAGCTGAAGATGAATTGCCTACAGAACGTCTTCAATAATAAAATAAATATGTTTTGAAATGATGTTTAAAAAATTTACCTACAATGCTTGATATACCACTTGAGAAAGAACAAGAAAAGTGAATGAGGCGTGAAAAGTAAAACTTGTGTTTCGAAGGGATTGTTTTTAAGTAATAATTTTAACCTCCATAAATCAGCTTATGGAGTTAAAAATTAAGTGATAAAGTAACACTGACCTGGCTGCGCAGGGACGTGAGCGGAGTGGAGCTGCTGATGAACAACCACCAGAGTCTGAAGGCGGAGATCGACACGCGGGAGGACAACTTCACCGCCTGCATCTCGCTGGGCAAGGAACTGCTGTCCCGCAACCACTACGCTTCCACCGAGGTACCCGACACCACTCGAGATTACTCTAATTGTTTTTTATTCCTTAAGGCTCCATTTCCAATAAAGCGTCAGCGCACTCAACGTCGACGTCGGCGACATTGCACTAGAGTCAAATGTAAAGTGGGCAGTGGTGATTGCTGACGCGTCCTAGAGTCCTGATTTTTTTCCTAGAGTGTAGGAAACAGTCTAGGCGTGCGCAGTGTCTAGAAAACAGTCGCCATTGCCCAATTCACATTTAACTCTAGCACAATGACGCTGACGTTGATTTTGACGATGACGCACTGAAGCCATGTCGGGAAGGGAGCCTTGAAATACCTGTCTGACTTGAAAAAAAACCATGCGTAACTCAAAGTACTTTTATGGTTGTATTTTACCACTGTAAGTCAAGGCAACACAAAGATTACCTCTATTACTCAAAATTCAGTAGATAAGTTGAATTACATTTACACTTTGCCTCTATAAGTTAAAGATTACCTCTATATCTCAGAGGTTTATTCAACAAACCTCTTAAAATCAACCCCGTGGCGTACAGGTCGCAACATGTCAGTGAACCATATCTGGACCAATGTCACTAGTGAAACTTGTTTTCGACTAATCAGTGATGGAAAAAGTCCGTAAAAATCCAAATCAAGATACAATGTCACTAATCTTTACCTCTGTAACTCTAATTTTCATTTGGTTTACATCCACATCTCAAATTTAGCTCAAATTACCTCAGTAAATCGAAATTAAGTAAGATTTACCCCTGTAATTGGAACTATGCCTAAGTCTAATTGTTTGTAACTAAAAAAAAATCATTGTCCCATGGCACTTTGAGTTAAGGAGAGTCCAGTGTTGATAAATTGTTTTTTCCCATGTGGTTTGTGGATCCTTGATGTCATTGGCCAACCATTTCCTTTACAACCTAGCCTATAAATAACAAAGAAACTTAAAACTAAAAGAATAGATAACCTATGTAGGGGTTCAGCTTTACTTTGAAATATCTTGGCATCATATTTCAGAGCATATGTGTTCTGTGTTCTGTTCCTTATTATTGGCAGGAAAGTTGCTCTTTGACAATAACTGCACTGGAAATATACACCACAAATTTTGGTGTACTTTCAGAACCCTTAATTTATACTTAGTTTTCTAAGGAAGAGCCAAGCGCTTGGTAGGTTTTAAGTGAGGAAAGGGATAGACTTTCAGCTAGCTTACCTGAGAAATAATGTTCATGGTAACAGCACATAGAAACACTAAACGAGACACATTTATCACTAATATTTTGTCCTTCTGGAGGACTTCTTCAGAGTGAATCACTCTGAATTCATATTAGTGATATATGTGTCTCGAAATATTAGTGATAAATGTGTCTCGTTTAGTGTTTCTATGTGCTGCTACCATGAACATTATTTCTCAGGTAAGCTAGCTGAAAGTCTATCCCTTTCCTCACTTAAAACTTAATTTATACTTAGTAATTTTTGTATATTACACCTTCTGAACTCATATTTGTTTAGATGTACCATGAAAATAATGGTTAAATAATACCAGTAAAGTTTTATTTAATTATTCTTGTAATAATTAGAAAGCCCTGCATTTTGCTGTGACGGAATTTATAATTCAGCTTTATTTATTACTTTAATTTTTGTTTCTTTGTTTTCAGATCAAAGAAAAACTGTTAGGATTAACCAACCAAAGGAACTCGCTCCTGCATCGCTGGGAAGAAAGATGGGAAAACCTTCAACTCAGTAAGTTTATTCATGTATTAGTGGTTAGATAATTTGTAGTATTGGTTATTCATTTTTGCGCATTACTCAATTACCGTATTAGATTATTATCCATTCATCTGAGATGCCAAATAATTATAGTGCATACACATTTTTTTCTGGAATTAATTTCATTACTAAATATTAATAAAGCTTCTTGATTTATGAGTGATTTGCAATTTTGTTGTGTATGTAACATAATGTGCTGTAAAAACAATCTTAGTTTTTGTTCATTAATTTAAATCAAATAAACTATAAATAACTTTGATAAAGCTAAAAAAGCCTTCATTAAGTTTGATTTAGTAAAAGCTGTGCGGCTGCTTAGTGGTAAAAATTTACTGTGCTGTCACACAGAAGACACAAGTTCAGTTTCATGTTTGGTGCATAAAAATCAAAACATGCCTCTGAAGGTAGTATCCTTGTTAAGTTCTTTCCCTCCCTTAGAGTTGCATATAAACAAAGGTGGAGTTTTATTTTGTTCAAGAACCCACCTAAAATTTGGCTACTCTTCAAAAGCCACGCTTAAAATACTTTGATTGTATCAGGAACTGAGTTATTATTGTATCAGGAACTGAGTTATTATTGTATCAGGAACTGAGTTATTACGGAATATAGATTACACAATAACTAGAAATAGAAATAGATATGCAAGCTAGCCGATATCGGTAGGAGCACTAACAAACGTCCACTTTGCAGTCCTGGAGGTGTACCAGTTCGCCAGGGACGCCGCAGTGGCGGAAGGCTGGCTCATCGCACAAGAACCCTACCTCCTTAGTCAGGAACTTGGCGTAAGCAACAAACATTACTACTAGCTCATAATCACAATTGTAGCATAAACAAAATCTAGAAAAATTCATTATTATTTTATCCTGTTGTTTATTTATTTGTCCTATTATTTATCCATTTTGTTTTCTCTTGACTGAAAAATAAATCTTTCTTAGCTACAAATTTAAATACTTTACTAATGTAAAACAAGCTGTGAACATAAAATGTACAAAGACAGGATTGTTTCTTGAGAACAATAGCTACAAAATTAACCTAAACATTACAATCACTACAACAGAAATATTACTTAATTAAAAATCATCAACAACTCACAAAATACACATCATAGAGCACAATATGGCAAAAATATCAACAGTTTTCTTTATTGGAAGTTCGTTTTAAACCTTTCAGTGACTAATTTGATAATATAATGAAAAACAGTATAAAAACCTTGAGATACTGTATCTCCCACTACTGCGTCCCTTCAGGAGCAGAGATGACAGATCCAACGCCGCCTGCGGCTAATTGGATGACCAACAATGTATTAGTACTTTGATACTTAAATACTTACGAATACTTTGAATGCTTTAAATACTTGGTTCTTAGGTACCAAGTAAGTTAGTATATTCAACTCTTAGGTTTTTTTATAATATAAATCTTTAAGATGAACTTTTTGATCCCAGATGACGATCGACGAAGTGGAGAACCTAATAAAGAAACACGAGGCTTTCGAAAAGTCGGCGGCCGCTCAGGAGGAACGTTTCATGGCTCTTGAGAGGCTAACCACCGTGAGTATTGTCCTCATCTACATGTCCATTCTTGAAAAATTATGTTGGTTTGTCATATCATATCAGGAATGTTTTTTTAATATTTACTTTTTTCTTTATTTCACCTATAAAACCTTTCAGGCTGTAATTGTAGCATGAATTAACTAAAATTGTAAATTTAAAGAATTCACAATTATAGCTCTGGACAGCCTTACTGGCGGGTGAGTGAGTGCGCTGTTGTCGTAATTAGTGTTTAATATCTGCAATGTTTTGATAGTAAATGAGATGGTCATTTGTTTATGTAAAAGTACTTTACACAAGAAAATATTTTGCTGCAACCGCAAGTGCAACTAATGTTAAATGCTTGCAAGCTCAACACAATTCATGAAGTACAACGACAAAAGTGTGGAAACACGTTCTTAAATTTAAACAAATCATTTAAGATGAAAGTTTGCCAAAACAAAAAGACCAGCTGATGCATTGCGCAAATATTTCCAGAAATTTTAATTGCTTAAGAAATCTCTCGGTGAAATATTACAGCGCATTCTTTTGTAGGTAAATGAGGTGAAACGTAAACAAAGTTTTGATAGTTCTACCAAAACATGTGTTTATTTAGCAGACATTTTGGTAGATTACAATTTTCGCCACCCGCCAGTAAGGCTGTCCAGAACTATATATATATGCTAACACTGTACTTACATTCATAAATGTAGCCAAATTTGTTTTAGCTTTTTCAAGCGCTTGATTTCTACTAGTCCTTTGATTTTTAATAGCAAAAGTGAATTTATGTGTTGAAGGTTTTTTATGTCCAGTGAAGATTTGTAAGAGTAGTGCACAGTCCTTCAACTCTTAAAATGTCTAATTTGGTTGTTAAACTGGCAATCAATTGAATAAATGAATTTTATTTCTCATAGTAAATAAACATATACATACAGTCATTGTATTTATTGAGAAATGAAACTGGCCACTTTAACAAGTTGTGTGACCAGTTGCTAAACAGAAAAAGTTACACAACTAAAAAACTACAGAGTCTAGCATCATAGTAATAACATTAAATCTGCCTGCTGTAACATCTGAGGTTTCAGTTTTTGTTGTAATGAAAACATTTAATCGTAAACTATGTTAAAATTTTAAAAAGTATTTATAAAAAACAGCATCGTTTTAACAATTAATAAAATATTTTTATGCCAAAAAGTTATTTAAATATCTTAGATCCTGCTGAGAGAAAAGCCAGTGATTGTTTTTTTACAAAAAATATTAAGATTATTTGCATTCTTGATTTGAAGCGGAAGCTGATTGAAGTACTTGGGACCCAGATATTGAAAAGAATGTCGGAAAATTGTTTTATTTACTTTGGGTAATTTGAGAGATTTATTTGCAAAACTTCTTGTACTATACACATGGTTTGGAGTTATTTCTCTATTTCGGCTCCGAATAAAAAATAATCTCAAGACCTTGAAAATAAACAGATGTTGAATTGGGAGAATACCTAGTTGCTGAAATAACGGAAAAGAACTCGTTAATTTGGACTTTTTTAGAATAATACACAAGAAATAGTTTTGAGTAGTTCTTATCTTATCAATTAATGTTTTGAAAGTACCTCCCCAGAAATTAATAGATAGAAATTAATGCTATCTATTAATTTCTACACCAAAATCAGTTTTTCGCTAACTTTTAAGCACCATTTTTTCTAAAGATACATTTACCACACTATATTATGTTCATCACTACGTTATTGTAATATATTTTCCTGTTCTACTAGTTTGAACTGAAGGAACTGAAGAGAAGACAAGAAGAAGAAGAAAGAAAAAGACAAGAAGCAGAAGCAGCCAAAACGCCGCCTCCCACCTCGCCTCAGGATCACCCCTCTGATAGGTGGGTGATCTTTTAGTTTCGATATTTTTATTTAGTTTTTTTATAAAGAAAATTTTAACATTTTGATAAATAACAAAGGTTAAGCAATTTTTTTGACTTATAGACAAGTAAAAAAGACAAGCGGTTGCTGAATTTATATTTATAAATATTTTTCAGTAATTGTTTATACATGTGCCAGTAAGATAAGTTAGCTGATAACTAAATAATGCAGCTGGTATGGTATGTACCACTTTCTCATAACATATTAGGAATGGACGGGATTGGATTTTCAGTTCAGGACGGGACGGGACAGGAATGTTTTACTTCCCTCTTAAATTTGGGACGAGACAGGATGGGAATTAGTTTAGAAATGGAATCAATGAACAAAAAACCAGAGTTTGTAACCGACCAATGTGGCCAATAATACGCGCAGTCATCACTGTCATACCTTCTGACAAGTTATTTCTGTCGATTATCCACTATCCGAGTGTTTTTCACATTCGATCCCGAGGTTTACAATGTTACATTTGCCATTTATCAGCGATCGGCAAATACGCACAGTTGTTTTTCATGCCCAATCACAAGATTCGCTAAGCAACATTGGCCTTTCATCCGCGATCGAAAAGTATGCGCCATCATATTTTGCAGGCATTCTTGAAATTCTGCAAAGCTTGCCATTCATGTGCGACAACTACACGCAATAGTTTTCGTCTGATTGTGAGTTAGCGTCTAAAGCTGAATTTGCCGTTTATTCGTGATCGGCAAGTATGCACAATCATTTTTGTGGCCAATCGCGAGTTTTGAAAAACGTATTTGCCGATTATTTTTGATTGGCAAATACATTTTTCAAATGTCATCCGATTGTTTTTTGCAACCGATTGCAAGTTTCAAAAAGCTGGATTTGCCTTTTATTCTTGATTGGCAACTATGCACGATCGTTTTGCGGCCAATCACGAGTTTTGCGAAGCTACACTCGTTGTTTAGTTACGATCGCTAAAATGATCCCGTCCTGAAAATTTACCAAAGTCAATGCAAATACCGCTTTAAAATCAAGATTTTAATTTTCCCAAAATTTTGCGACTTGACCATCTCTATGTCTATTGCCACTGAAGGATAATAGAGAGTCATTGATGAATCAAGGTTGATGAATCAAGGCAACTGTTAGACAACAAGGTACGACACGATAAGGAAATCCTATGAAGCAATTTTCCCAGTAAGATAGTTTGTGTTTCATACAATGCCCTCCTTTACCAGTACTCAACAAATGTTCACTTCCAGACCTGATGGAGAAGGAGTGGGGGAGGCCGAGGCACAACAAAATGGTGAAAAAGAAGCAGAGAGCCGCAAAGGTGAGTGCCACCATCGTAACATCGCTGTATATTGTACATTGTTCTACCTTCTTGTCAAACTGTCTTTGAGAGTGGCACATGGGTTCTGGGTGACCTACATAAACCATTCTTCACTTCCCTTGGTTTCATGTGTCTTTTTTCCCTCCTCAGTATGAATGTTTTATATTCGTTTTAAAGTTTGCAATTAACAGATGATATTAGCTGAAATAAAGTATTTCCTGGTCTATGAAATGAAGGAAATTCTTTTATGAGGACAACAATTTGATGAACTGAGTGTACTTTTAACACATTAAATAACTCTAAATTACTTTAATTCATTGTGCCACTCTTGTCAAAATAGAATATAAATACAAGACCGCCGTATAGAAAGTTCACGATTTTGCAGCTTGGAAAATATAATATCCTAATTTTTATGTACATTCTTATATTTTTATATTGTTCAAATTTTGAAAAACCAGTTGCAACAACTTCTTTCATGTTTTGATTTTGATTTTTGTGGATATTTGCCAACACTGATAAGTAAATACAAGTTTGACAATGTTTTGGGATCTAGAACCCGAGCCCATCCTTAGGTGGAAAGAAACCAAGAAAATAACAAGATTAGTATCTTATAGCCAGGGGGGCCTGGACTAAAACATCGCTAAAACAGAGAACTGTAAAAGCAGTCAGAAACGCTAGAACTGATAACCAAACAAGAAAACAATGCTACACAGAAATTACTAAATTTCACCAGTCAGAACAGAATACATCCACACCCAATCAGAATTAGTTTTTTTTAGCACTAGTGTTTTTGACTGCTTTTGCAGTTCTCTGTTTTGTCTGTTCAGACCCTCCTGCCTGTGTGTCACTAATCTTGTTATGTTCTAGATTCCTTTTTATCTGAAGACAGGATCAGATTCCAGATTCCTAAACATGGTGAAACTTGTTTTTACTAATCAGTGAAGGCAAATGTTTGCAAAAATCATAATCAAAACAGAAACTCCCCATCTCCAACAATTTATTTCAAATTAGAACTTCTTTAACTTGTAAGAAGCTTACTTTAAAGTATACAATAAAAGTAGCCTATTTAAGATAAACCTGTGAAAAATAAATATTTTCCAGGCTTTTTGTGAATACTAGCACTTCTTGATGTCTGTCAGCCTATAGGAAAATATACCCTGGCTCTCTGTGTGGAAATGAAGTAAAAACTCGTGACTGCTTAACCTTTATTGAGTTCACAAAGTGTCACTACTAGATCAGCAAATATAGGGGTATTAAAGAATAGTGTGTTATTATTTTTATACAAAACCATTAATTGTTAGATAAGATTATTTTCTTTTGTAAACTTGTTTTATTGAGACTCATTTTATAACTGTCAATTATTTATGTTTTTGAATAAAAAAGATTTCCTTTTCTTGAATTTCATTATTTTAGTTTTTTTTTGTAAAACGTTTATGGGCCTAAAGTTACACCTTGGTTTCATTTTTTCAACAGTAAATTTTACAACTTAATTGTGGAATAAAGTAATGTTACTTAGCTTGTCATGTGGGGACATAAATAAATTTATTTTATTTACTTGGGATACAATACTGCTAAATATACTCTGTTGTTGGTACTGTAGAAAGGAAATCACATTTCACTTGTGATGGGGTTATACTAGCTTGAAAACCGATTCACCCAGTTCTTTTCCACAACCTGTGTATTACTTACTACATTTCCCCATATTTCTAGTATCACCTGAAAATCCTGTTAATTTGGAATCCAGAGATTCCAAATTGTTAACTTGACACTGATTGTTAACTTGGCAAACTGTTAACTTGGCACTGATTAAAATTGTTAATTGTTAACTTGGCAAACTGTTAACTTGGCACAGATTAAAATTCAAACAAAAAAGTGGATTTTAATATTTGCCAAAGCCAATTGATTGGCTGGGATGTGGTTTTAACAATGGTTTGCCAAACCTGGATTTTTATTGAGCCAAGAAACGTTTACTTGAAACAAAGATCACTAATTGTTGTTGTAACAAATTATAAAGTATCATCCAGACTTATGTGTTGAACTTAGTAATTCATCTTTACCTGTTAACATAGAAGTATATCCTTCAAGGAGAATCATAATATAGGCAATTATAATCCATAAATTATTGCAGGAACATAGATTAAAGATTAGGATATTTGCAAGCACCTTCACCCAAAGTAATAATCCTGATTTTAATCGAGATGAAGTATTCAGGCTAGAAGAACTGGGTGAATAATCGGTTCCAAAGAGCGATCTGTTGTCGGGTGTCGAGAGCCAGGGCGTAGTGTCTGTCTCTGTCTACCCTCACTTGTCTGTTTTCTTGTCAAGCTTCCGTCCGCAAACCCCCCACCCAGCTTCCACTAACACCCCAGGAGTCGTTACAGCCAGGTCAGTGCGGGACGAGCGTTAGTCAGCGGTTCTGCCGCGTTTACATTGGCAATTCGTTGCAAGCGGACTTGACTTGCGAGCGAGTCGGGAAAAGCATGTGATGTGAAATAAGCTGAAAGGTGATAGAATATTTGGTGAGGTGGAACAATTTGTGAAAAATTAAGTCACTTTGTTGGCAGGTTTTAAGAATTTCTCACCTCACACAGATTTTCACATGATTTCAGACTCAGTTTAAAAAGTATTCTGCAACCTTTTGCCAGTGTAAATGCAGTTTTAGACCCCCGCCCCCTTTCCCTGCAATATTACTCTTTAGTTGCTGGAAGGAAAACACTAGGTTGAATATTCAGTCAAACTTCTCATGAAGTCACTTGACTTTTGAAAAAAACTCTTCACTATTTTTTGCTGTAGATCACATTTCTTAGAACTGTTTTAAAATAAGTCAAACATGCACCAATAAGTTTTCACAAGTACGCTATTATTGTAAATTGTAGAATCTTCCTATCTTTAATGACAGTGGGCATCAACATTTGTCCAAAAAAAAACTAATTCTAAAAAGTACCATGGAACAAAATATACTCTTGAATAGCCCTCGAAAATTCACATTGAGTTATTCCCAACATCATCTGCTTTGTCAATCGCTTTTACAAATAATTTTATTTCCATCCAATCTGTTTTATTACTACTTTTTGTTAGTTCCACATTGGTTTAGCATAAAAACAACTCAAGTAGTGATTGAAGTTTTGATGATATTATTTGTAAAGTTTTGCTTGTCCTGGTATTTTTCGTTCGGCTAGCATACATTTTATTTTCACTGTGAGACGCTTGGCTTCATTGTTTAGTTTCATCCTGTCACAATGCTAACTGTAGTATGTTTATGTGTAGCTGAAGAACTTGTGGATAAACTTAATTATCTTTTCGTATACTAGGTATCCCGAAATTACCCAGAAGTTATTTTTAGTATCTTAAATTCTTATAGTGACTCAACAATTTTCAACTGTAACACCAGTTATAATCTCTTACTTTTATAGAATTCTTTTTATGTATTGGCTTGAAATTTTCCTGCGTAATAACACTTTTTATTAATACAATTTTCAACGTTCCTACTTCTAATAACAATAACTTCAAGTTAATGAATATTAAATGGATTATTTCTGAAGTATTTCTATCAAATTTTTAGTTTTAAATAATAATGTAAAAATAGTTTGGGTTTTAGTTGACTTATCGTACAATTCCTATGAATTGTTAGAATTAATTACAATGGTTAGCAAAGTAGAAAATTCAAAATTGATCTTTTTTTGCATGTGTGATATTGTAGTAAATATGTTGATACATTATTAGAGAAAGCTTATGAGTCTGTGAGAGCTGAAATTCCAAAGAAAATCCAAAGGCTTTATCTGTTGCTTTTGGCGTTTTGTCATCTCACAGTGTCTATTTTACACTTGGTGTTAGCTGTTAGTTTTAACGTGGCTGTATATTTTAGAAATCCACAAAAAGTTGATCTCCTCTTAATTTTAAGATGTTTCTAATACCTGTTAAGTGTAAAATATTTATCATACAATACTAACTGGTAGTTTTGGGAAATAGGTTAGTTATAGTCATATGGTGTTTCTTGGGCTTGAGGAAAAGTTTCTTTTCTTTTTATAAGAGCAAGATTTTTTTCTAATCAACAGTTCTATCAACCACATTCAATATTTATTGTTAAAAATCCATGTGTTTATATTTATGGTTTAGACAAAAGCCAAAGATACATTTACTCTTTGTGTTAACCCGGTGTAGTGATAGTGTTAGTGTGGTTAAGCTGGTCTCTGTTGGTGGTGGTTATTCTTCATCTTCTGTTTATTGGTAAGTATGTTTGTGTAGAATTTCAACTGTCATTCTTTTTGGATTGTTTTATTGGACAGAGTTGTTTATAAAAAAATGAAAAAAATATAAAATAAATTATTGGTTGCGTTTAAGATGAAGTATTAATACAGATTAGCAGTTCTGTGTCTTTTTTGAGCATTTTTTTAGATTTTTAAAAATTAAAATGTTATTAATGCAATGCGAGATTTGAAACTGCTCAGATTTCTGAGAATGTCACAAAAAACTTCTAAAGCATTGAAAACGTCTTTTTATAATTCTCCTGCATATTTAATGAATCCAAAAAGAATGCCACGCCTGATGTTCTTTGTTGGTTTAGTTGGTTGTATTGCTTTTGTTGTATGTTTGTATTTTTGGTATACACTAACCCCCAAAAGAACATGTTCTATATGTCAACTTGAACCACATTTTTAAACATGAATAACATTTTGTTCTAGTTGCATGGTTTATTTTCATTGTTAAAATAATATTATACAAGACACCAATAAATTATTTTTCAATTGCTTAGACAATTTTTAAACATAGAAAAGTTTGTAATATAATAAATATTTTTCACACTATTTCAATCCATGATTTTTACCAGAGGTTGTTAAGAAATTCTTTAATAATCCACAACTACTATGCTATTTTCTTGTTGCATTTTTAACTTTTAGCCTTTTAAGTAATTATTTTTTTTTTCAAATAAATAATCTTTAACAACTTAAAGTTTTAAATAATAAGAAAAATTCAAAAGACAAGTAGACACAGAAACAGGTAGCGGTAGCTAGGTGAGTTGAGTGCATGAGAGCATGACAGCATGGTCGGTCGTAGAGTTGCATGGCGGGGGCAAGGCTCCGAGCCCCGCCAAGGTGCCCCGGACCCCCACCACACCCCCGCAACCGCTACAACCACCGCCACAACCGTCCACCAGCCGCCCAAGTAAGTCATGGTTACTGTTCCGTCTTGCAGTTCCTCTCTCTCTGTGGCATGCTCGTAACTGTTAACTGTTCCAAGTAACGCTTTATTCTCCTCCCTTCCATCTGTAGCTGGTTGAGATCTGATGTTTTATTGTAATATCGTTTTATATTTGATAAAGCTGCCATGTAAAATTGATGAAATGCAATTTGTGCTGCTATTGCTTGATATAAGTTTACTTTTTTCATTTTTATGTAGATTGTAGATGTTGAGTAAAGGTAAAAAAAATCACAAAATAGATTTTGAATGTATTTATCTACTAAATGTAATTGTGTATTGCCCTTTAACTCATTTGAGGAAGATAAGTCATTTGGCGATTTTGTTTGCAATAGTCACTTGCCTTAAAAAAAGCGCTAGAAATAGCTATATATTTTGAATTTCCAAGCAAAATAGTATGCTAAATAATATTTTGTCTTAAATATCTTAGTCTTACAATATCAGAACAACTTGAAATTAACATTTTAACTGTCTGTTATTTCACCCTTGTCTATTCAACTTGTTATGAAAACTAATATGTTTTATTGTTTTAATTTTCATATACTTTTCCATAAGTTAACTGGATTATTTAATCTTTTTTCCTAAAAGAATTAACATGACAATTAGTTCTGTTTGTTTTAAAAAGTGATTTTTTCTTGCTCTAATTATGGCTCATTTTGTTCGTTGACAATTTTTCACATTTGACATACTGCTGAGTTTATCAATTTCCTATCAAAAGCCAAAAATTTCCAAACTAATATTTGAATTAACATAATGCAGCATGTGTATAAAAGAGCATGAGCATGCAAGTGTTGTCATTTTGTACTTGTAGCTTTTAGTCAGTGTTGTCACTGCAGGAAAAGTAAATCTCCCTTTAAAATGATTTCCCCGTCTCTAATTCCATATGGAAGTCCTTCTCCTTTCATAATAACTATAAAATTTATGGAAAAAATAAAAAATAAATTCATTGCCATGATTGGTATTTTGGTTGCATTGTTGCAAATGCTAAAAATTCATACTTATCATAAATTAGTACTGACATTATCAATAATTTCTCAAGGCTTGATCAAATGTTTATAAGCTTAACTTTTTTAACAGTTATGAAATTAATTGTAAAATATTACTTAAAGAAAGTTCATATTTATTTACGAATGAAAAGAGATATAAACCTTCAATGCAAAAATACTTTTAGTACTTTGTAAGAGCACTTTAAGAACTATTTTGTATTGCCCTTCATTATTGGCTTGTTAATGTCTTCATTTGCTTATCAAGCTAAATTATCAAAATTTTTGAAAACTAATCTTTATTTTATTAACTTACAATTATTTAACCATAGTTGTTTTTCATGAGATTGCGATATTGTGAAAAAAAAGTCTTCACAGAATCTTTTTATTCCTTTTTTTACAATATTTAAGGACCGCCCTTCCTTCCGTTCCCTCCCGCTCCCCTCTCCGTGATTTACTCTGTGGTGGCAGCACTGGTAGTGACTGTTGTGTCGTGGCAGCCGTGAGCGCCAGACAGAGCGCGAAGGACTCGGCCACTCTCGGCCGCAAGAAGGATCGCAGCCGGTCAAAATCGCCGTTCCGCAGTTTCCGATGGAAGAAGTCATCGCCGAAAAGCTCGCCCACGGTGGGCAGTGCGAGCGACGACGAAGGGAACCTGGAGCGGGCGGCAGGTAACAGTGACAGCCGGTAACAGTGATGGCCGGTAACAGTGACGGCCGGTGGAGCCGTGACACAGACATGACAGAAGTCAGGTCTAAAACACACACACGCAACTGATCCGCGTCATTCCTGCCTAGTGATAAGCGTAACCACTATGGTTTGGTAACTGTTACTTAAAATTGACCTATTATTTAATTTGTTGTTTAGTAACAATTATTTTTACCATAACATTTTACTCCTCTTGCACTCTAATCTAGATCAGAGAAGAGTAATATTGGATAACCGGTATATCGGTTTCTGTGACTTTTAATTGACTTATTATTCATATTGTTATTTAGTAATAGTAGTTATTCTTACTATGTCCATATATTTTACTTGCACACTAATCGGAAATGTGCAATATTGCCAAATAATTTATTTCCCAACAGTTTCACTCGAAAATAATGGTCAAAAGTGCACTTTAATTTATTATTAATTTTTGTATTCTGGCCAAAATTATTAATAAACACTATTCTCTTCTTTTTTCAATAAATCATAGCGCCAAGCATTAAAGAAGTGCTACAAAATGTGTTTGTGTTTTCATCAAATAACTGTGGAAAAAATTTACCCCTAATCTGTTATTTAGTAACAGATACTTGGGAAAGAATCCCAACTGTGTAATAGTTACTTTAAAATAACTGTTACCAAGTAAGTAGCAGATTAGCAGGTGAGCTCACTATTTGTGCCAAGAATAATTGATACTCGGTCTCCAACTTTTTGTGCCTGCGTTGGAATTTGTGATGAAAGCATTAAAAAGCAAAAAAAAAAACTTGTTAGACCTGATCTTCTTTGTGTCTGTGTTCATTAGTTGCTGTGAGTTGTGTGTAGAGTCTGGAAATAGATGGAGTCCTTGAATACTTCAGTGGAAAACACACTTCTGGGGTATCAAAATATTTGGTTCATTTCCAGTTGAGGATAGTTTTTCACCTCTGATTAGAGCAGAACAGTGACAGCAAATTAGAGTGAACAACATGTTACTTTTAAGGTTTTCATCCTCATTTTATACATTATCGGCAACCCAGAAGTCCTATAACAAAATAAATAAAAACTAAATCAAATTTATTTTCTGTGATAAACCAAATATTTTTAAGATTCTTAGACTTTTCAAGGATGTAATTCATTATTCAATATTCTGCCTTTTTTAATTTTTGAATAATTTTTTCACATGGCTAATAGTTCTTTCCTTTGAAAAATACTCCTCAACCAACTATTTTCAGACTCTGTTATTCTTTGCATGAGTATGGAATGAGCATAATCAAGTTATAGTCCATTGTGTGCATTGTTGTAGCAAGTGCCTTTTTATGTTATGTCTTTGTCTTGCAAAAATGAAGGTAAGTGTTATAAATGAATAATTATTGAGTAAAGGAATATTTTCTATGTTTTCTTAAGTATTCTTATTTTTACTTTGTCAAAGGGTTAACACAGTTTTGTGAAGTGTTTATCTGCCAGTCTATTGAAACAGGTTATTATGCTTAAGTATATAATAAGAGGTCACTAATTTTATTTTAAGTTTACAACTTGATTGAAGATTATAAGTATATTGAAATGCATTTTATTGAATTAACAATTATTCAACAGTTTTTATGTAGCTTCCAATGCTACCAGTTATAGGGGGTTTTCAATTATGTTTATAAATTTAAACTATTTTTAAAAATTTACACCTCCACTAGCTGCAAAAGTGAAACATAAAACACAGAATTAATTCATACCAAGGTAAAATGTAAATTTACTAAATTACCTAGTAGAATTAAAGATGGGCTAGTTTTAATTTAATTAAATGCTCCCTGTTCTTCAATCAAGAAGACAATAACTAATAAAACACTTATTTTTTAATTGGTCATTGTCTCCAGTAGTAAGCAAATTTCAGTATTATATTATGTTGAGCAAGTTTACAAACTGATTCATCAAATACTTGATTTAATCACTTCACCTTTGATCTATTATCATAAGCTATAATTAACAATTAATATTTGATCAAATACTTGATTGATTCACTTCACCTATACAATTTGCTGTAGAAAATATAAAAAAATACTAAATAAATGTTGTGAAGGTTTATTGTCAAATTTAAAAAAAATTTAGGCAGTGAATATTTTTTTAATGTAGTGTGGCAAATAAAACTATTGCACAAGAGAAAATCGGTGTTGTAAAAAATACAGTTTTGATGTTTTAGGAAAGCCATAACACTGCACTGAATAATCTCTACACTTGGCAAGAAATAATATGTTTTCTAGAATAATTGTTTCTTCTGCTATGATATCACAGTTACTGATGATATTAATCAATCCTTAAACTACAAGAGTATTAAAAGTTAAGATTTTTCATTGGAGCATATTAACAACAAGGTGCTGAGTTATCAAATGCCACCTGAGATATCTGGGTAAAAAATGTGTTACAATGGGAGGCATGTGAGACGACAGTTGATGAGAAGACAGCCAGCTGTGTCTGTGCCTCTGGATGTAGCACAAGCATCGTGCGAGTGTAATTGTCGCTGTGTTTGCTCTATCTTCTAGCACTGTAGTTAATGAACATATTAATTGTCAGTGAGAGACTCGTAAGGTAAGGCCTCATGGCCTCTCGTGGCTATTCTTTCCACCGCCTCAGCACCCATGGTGAGCCAGTAATATTTTTTTCCGTTGAAATTTATCTTTGTTCGAGTTAAATCGAATTTTTTTTTAATACTAAAAGATAGTGCAGATCACATTAGTGGATTGTACAGCAATATAGTAATTGTCAGTTACCCTACAGGAATGTTCTTAAACTTTCGCATAATATGTTCTCAAACTGCTGGTGTTAATTTTGTTTATTTTATATTCAAGGTTTTCTTGGGGGCTTATTTTTAAATGATCTACAAAAATCAAAATGAAATGATGATATAAAAAAATTTAATTTGCCAATTAAATTAATTTACCAATTAGATAGAAAGATCAGACTGGGAGTATTGTCTCTGGGAGTATTTGTTATGATGAAAAACTCCATTTATAGCCCTGTTATTCTAACAAATAAAATTTAGTGCCTTGCTTCTTAAGATGGTCTTTCTTAGTCACAGCCCAAGTTGATGGTTAGAGGCATTCTATATTATCTTCTTGGCTATTTATATTTAATTTTCACTGATAAATGTTTTATTATGAGTAAGCCTACCAACAAAATTAGTTACATTCAAATTCATTGTGAATAAAATACTTACCAATGGGATAAATACTATTTTCAGTTAATTTTAAATAACACAACGATAACCTGTTTGTACAATGTATGTAAACTTTTTACAACAGAATGTCAAAAAAATTCAATTGATAGTAAAATCTCGAATCTTTAGGCAATAAAAAAAATTATTTCTGGAAGATCCATAAAATTAATCCAAAACCAACTTTAAAATATACCTTCAATAATAATTTTGAACAAGCCTACAAATATTGAGGTATTATGTTACCTCAATTCCCTAACTTGATAATCTAATTATTTTTAACCATTATCAAATGTTTAATGGATGGTTGTGGTTAGAGACACATTGATCACAAGACGGAATAAGGTATTTAACCTCTTGAATTAAGTTGTGGTAAGTCGTTTGGTAGCAAGCAGTGCTCAATAGTTGCAAGCAGGTTTAAACTGTGTGACGTTCGTTGTAGTCAGTGTACTGACGAGTTCGGCCGTGGTTTACAGAGAGGCCGAGCCCCGGGGCCGAGGAGAGTCAGCTGGAAGGTCTGCTCGTCCGCAAGCACGAGTGGGAGAACACCACCAAGAAGGCTTCCAACAGGTAAACAAATTAATTTGCGATGTAGCACTGATTGCATATAACTAATTATTTTGTTTACTTACGTCGTTGCAATCTTGATTTTTTTCTGGCGAACATGTTTCGGCTTTAGGCCATCTTCAGCACCTCAAAAAATCTTTTACATTAGGTTAAGCCAACTTGTTATCTTCTAAACCAAGAAGAAAACAAGATGGCTTAACCTAATGTCAAGGATTTTTTGAGGTGCTGAAGATGACCTAGTGCTGAAACATGTTTACCAGAAAAAAAGCTAGATTGTAATGACATAAAATTATTGCATTTTTGTAAATATGAAGTAGGCATCTCTTTCACTGTGATGAGATGAAACATGGTTTTTAGAAACAGCGCTGTTTTTTAGGCTTTAATGTTGAGTTAAAACTGTGTTTTTTTGTCAAATAAAAAAACAAATTGATTTGACAATTATTTCCTGAGGCAATTTTCAAAGAATTTTTTTAAGGTTTTGGACGAAACTTTGGTGAGATGATTTTGTTAGCTGTATTGTTGGTTTTTAACAAGCAATCGTTAGCTTACAACTTTTACTGGCACTCCTAATAAATTTGTTTCATTTTTATGTTCAGTTTTTCCTGTGTGCAAGTAAAGTATTAATGTGATTGAATTTAATAGTACTTGTTTTTTTACTTAAAAAACATAAGGAAGGCTTTTGAGAAAGCTTTGGTATCCTGGTATTATAAATGCAAGCTTGACTTTGTGAAGTTTTGAAACTAGTGGCTTGTGCTGCTCAGCAGCTGTTAAAGAAACAGATGATTATAAATAAAAACAGCTGTTCAACTCTTTTCTTTATATTTGTGTCCTTAAGGAATGTTTTACCAAAAAAATAATATCTTCCTGGAATTTTTTCACCAAGACCTTTTATTAAAAAATGGGGGTTTCGGACTTACGGTTTTCTCAAAAGTACCGGGTAATTTGGGCTTTACATATTTAGATTTAAGATTTTGTTATACATTGATGATTTACAAAAACTCAATACAGCAGTTTCTTTCATGTTTTTGAAAACCTGGATATTTAATAATAAAACTGATTTTTCAGGCGAGAAATGGATTCTTGATCAAAGTTATTTTACAAATGTTTTTAATTGGTAATTCTTTTATTGTAAAAGCATTGACTTTGTATCTGAAGCAGACCTTCCATCGCATTAAAAAATGAATACCTGGTTATGAGTGACCCAGGATTAAAGGAGCTCTTAGTTATAGTGAATCCCCAACAGAATGTACTGATGTCACCTATTAATTGTGGTTTTAAGAGAGTTAATATATCATTTATCATTTTTTGACACAGAAAACAAAAAATTGTCAATGAATTATTGATTTATGAATTGTAGAGTACAAAATATTTAAGTAAATAGCTCAAATAAGGGGTTGACAGACGCACCCTCTATTAGTAATTAATTAAACAGGGGAATTAATTCCCTATTTGGAATTTAAATTTTCGGTCACCCAAAACTTGCTACAGCTGGGCCATAAGAATGGGCGGTCTATTAATTATTTATAGTTAAAGGTAAGAGGAAATAAATAAATCACGTTTTAAAGTAGTAGAAATGTAACCGTGTCACGGTGGATCGGCAGGTCGTGGGACAAACTGTACGTGGTGGTGCGAGGCACCAAGCTGTGTTTCTACAAGGACGCCAAGAGCGCCAAGGCCGCGCCCGACGTGTACGCGAAGGGCGAGACTCCGCTGGACCTGCGCGGCGGCAGCTGCGACGTCGCCACCGACTACACCAAGAAGAAACACGTCTTCAGAGTCAAGTGAGCCCCCTCGGCATGTTCTAGCGTTCAGTGATCAAGAATAAGTTGTTCATAAAGCATATAAATGAGCCATTGAAATCCATACTAGTACAAGTTAACATTAACCTAATATTGAGAAATATATATATCTAATAGACATTTTTTAGGGCTCAAATGTTTAATAAAGTGAGGTTTTACATTGTGTCTCTTTAAACTCTTTTGCCCGAATTGTTACTGACATGAATAGTATTTAACACAGGTGATTCTTGAGTTATTTATGATGCAAAACTAAAGAGTTGGCATTTCCAGTTGCATCACAAATCCATATATAAGTAAGTGTAAACCAATTAGAAGTATTTATATCTTTAGTCAGATTTACATTAACCATTGAGGATGCACGTGTTGTATGGGAAAGATTGTTTTGTGGAAATAAAGTATGTCAATGTCATCAACATGGATTTTTTTGCTGATAGGAGCCATGTAATAAAAATGTCTTTAAAAAGCAATCTAGCAGACAAGATAAAACACGATCTACTCATAATAAATTAAAACTACATTCCATTGTTCAAGTCATTAGTTGTTTTTATCAGTGCAAATGAAAATGCCTCATGTTTATAGTTTTGCAGTGTTACTTTTAAATCACACATTATTATTAAAATTAATAAATTATATTTTCATTAGCAGTGTTCTACTTATTATTTTAACTGCTGTAATTTTGTTCTGATTTCCTAAATTATACTCATTGCTTCACACAAAAGTTTACTTAAATCCCGATGTTAATTACAATTTAACATTTCCCTCCTGCTTCTTACTTGTAAAAATTAATTTCTCAAAAATTTTTAAGATTACAGGATGAGTTTAAAGTTATATTTTTCTTGTCTTCTCAACCTTCAGTTAAAAGATTTTGCAATGATAAAAGATAAATTTAGCTTTAATTATCCACCAAACAACTTTAAGAGTGATGCACTTATGAATTTGGCTAATCAAACATTTATTACAGTAGAGCGCCGATTATCCGAACTAATTGGGGACAAGGGGTGTTCGGATAACTGAACATTCGGATAATCGATCATGAAAAGACAAAATTTAAGAAATACATTTGTAATGTAATTCTTACTAGTAATAAAGCTAAAAAATGATCAAACAAAAATTATTCATATCATTTTATTATGAAATCGATCAGAATACATGGGTATAAATTTTTAAAGAACAATTTATCATACATAGATACAAGTACACTGTATACTTTTTATTTAGAAAAAAGTCCAAAATTTATGTTTGCTTTAGCCCTGACACTTTTTTTGGCACGCAAAATTGAATTGTTTGAGAATCATGTTCAAAATATGAATTTACGGCGTTCGGTTAACCGACGGTTCGGATGACCGATGTTCGGATAATCGGCGCTCTACTGTAGCATTATAACAATTAAACCAAGCTAATTAATTATCCTAATAGCTGTTATTTCGTTGGTTTTTGGCAGTAACATCTGTCAAGTTAAGGAGTGGGGCGGAGATCCTGCTGCAGGCCAAGGACGATGAGGAGATGCGGTAGTGGCGGCCCCTCGCGCCCCACACTGTGTGTCTGTGTCTGACGATTGTTGTGCAACAGGGCGGCCAACGGGGCGGAGATCCTGCTGCAGGCCAAGGATGACGAGGAGATGCGGCAGTGGGTGGGCATCCTGGGCAGCCTGAGCGACGCGGGCGGCAGTGGCGGCCCCTCGCGCTCCCACACTGTGTGTCTGTGACTGACGATTGTTGTGCAACAGGGCGGCCAACGGGGCGGAGATCCTGCTGCAGGCCAAGGATGACGAGGAGATGCGGCAGTGGGTGGGCGTCCTGGGCGGCCTGAGCGACGCGGGCGGCAGTGGCGGCCCCTCGCGCTCCCACACTGTTTGTCTGTGACTGACGATTGTTGTGCAACAGGGCGGCCAACGGGGCGGAGATCCTGCTGCAGGCCAAGGATGACGAGGAGATGCGGCAGTGGGTGGGTGTCCTGGGCGGCCTGAGCGACGCGGGCGGCAGTGGTGGCCCCTCGCGGTCCCACACCCTCCCCGCCCCCCAGCCCGGCAAGGACGAGCCTAAGAGGCGCAGCTTCTTCACACTCAAGAAGAAGTGAGTTTTACCGACTTGCTGGGTTCTTAGAACGTTTTGTTGTAATACTAGTTGATTCATAATGTTTTTAAATATTTATTGGTAAAAGAAAGTGTTGTGTTCAACGTGAAATATATTCTTATCATCTCTCAGGGTTTCTACTGGACCTCCAAATTCTCCAAGTCCTCCAAAAGTCCCCCTTTTGAAAAAATGTTCCTCCTTTTGACTCGGAGGTCCTCCAATTTTTCCAGTGTATTTAGTAATTTTTATGTTACATACATATTAATTTGTTAGGCTTTTGGGATTACATATGTTCTATTGTAAAATACAAATTTTGGTGTCATTTTATCATGTTTTTATGGTTTTAAAAGTCCTGGGGCAACCATTCATCAGTAGCATATAATATTATCAGTTATTAAGTTCATGTAAAAATTGGAAAATTAATTGAAAAAGCTGTTTACAATGTTATATTTATTTCAAAGAGGGCAGTTCTTACTATTATAAACTCCAAAGTTGCCAAATATTTTTGAAATAAATTCAAACTGTGGCTCTTTTACAATTATTATTTCAGTATTCTCAGTTACCCGCTTCCATTCTGATGAATTAGTTAGGGAATAATATTTTGCATTCTTATGTCCCATGAAAACTTGTTTGCAAGATTCATATTGTCTTGAACTAATAAATTTAAAGCTACAACTTAACCTTGAAAATTGCGCAATCTGTGATGAGTTTTATAACATTACAAGATGGAATTAAGTTATTTAGGTTTTTGTATGCACTAACTAACTAAGACTTAAGTCAGTTGATATTGGAAAGTAATTGTCTTTGTATTTTGTTGCAGCTAAGCGTTACAGCTGACGACTGCAACACGCAGAGATATTCAGCATTCTTCTATTTCTGCAATATTTGACATAGATACTGCCAGTTTTATGTTAACACACAAAAATATTTATATTCATTCATTATTTAAGCGGTGTCATTTTGATCATTTTCGCTGTTTGTCACGAGAGACTGTGTGTTGTGCGGGGTGCGTCGTGGTGAGATGTCTCCCAAGGAAACGAGAAAGTTTCCTAGAGTTCATCTTCAGATTTTGTACAGCTTCTGTATGTGTTTGCATCACTAAATCTCACTCCGATTCTTTGTTGCTTTTGTATTTAATATTTTAGGTTAATTCCTTTATTTAAGCTATTATATAGTATTTTATTGAAAGAAAGTTTATAATACAAAAAAATATATATAACGTATAAATAAAACTTGTGTATTTTTTAAAAGAACGCTATATACTGATGTTTATTTTAGATCGTTAGAGTAAATAGTAGCTAGTCACCTGAGGTTATCGCTTATTTTTCAGAGTCTACAGACAGATTGAAGTGTATAGCTGTAACGTAGGTTGTCAGCTGTACTCGCTTGAAACAGTTGGCGGTTTTCCAATATCGCTCTCAAAATTTTCATCGTTCTTTCGTTTTGTTTCTCAATTGGCTAAATTAATATTATATAGAAACAGTTATACTATGAATGTTAATGTTTTTTTCTTATTTGATATGCTATTTTAATTTTTGACTTATACAAATGTTTCGGTATAATTAAAGTTCTCCACTTCGATTGTTGTATTTTTTTCTTCCTTGATCCCAAAACCTTCTCAATAGTTCTCTTCTATATGATAAACTAACAGAGATATGAATATTTGCATCAGTGGATCTAAGACTTGTTGTCAGTCATTGGGTTTGCACTAAATAAAAGAACTCAAGAGTATCATAATTTGTTGAAGGTTTCATATAAATTATTTTTAGGCTCATTTAGTAGTTAAAGAATCTCAGAAATATAAATTAAATTCTGATCTCAAGATCAGTTGCATTCCTTGATTAAGATGTTGCACAAATAATTATTAGGCCTTTCAAGTAATTGAGGAAATCTCAAAAATATGAATTAAGATCTGTAAAAATGCCTCAAGTGTAAACTGCCTTTAAGTAAAATACATGTTTATGATATACACTATTGTATAATAGTGTATACCAATTATTGAATAACCACTGAGTGGACACATGAGGTAAAACAAGCACTGACCTCTTGAGAATGTCGTGCTCATCGATTCAATGCCTGCCTTCTACCTTGAGATTGTATCAAAAATTTATGATATTGTCATCACTGATTTGCGTATTCTGAATACAATTTAGATCTGCTAATGTAGTGAACTCTGAAAGAGGTTAATTAATGAATTATAAAATAAAATTGTCTCACTGGCAATTTACGCACAACATTAAATTTCAACTTTTACACTATACTTAAGATAATAAAATTGAGGCAGAGATTTGCTTGGAAGTTTTGCATTTATATACAGTATACAGTGTGTACAAAAACTCCGTCCCCCCCTCCTTAATTTTTTTGTTTGTTAAGGCAAACAATTAACCTTTGGGGAATGATAGTAACTCAACCCAAATTATTTTTTGACGTTACCAAAATTTTTGAGTGTCCCCCAAAAATGGGGGATTTTGGGGGCAACTCAAAATTTTCAAATGCAAATCCCTTTTGAGTGACCCCTCATTTTGAAGACCTTTCAAAAAGTAGATGAATGGTGAAAATGGAGGTCTCTAACGTGTTTCTATCCTAATTGACAGCTTGTCAAAGTTTTGAATACAACACATCCTTGAAACCTGGTGTCTAGGACGTTTGGAGTTTTAATTCACCTTTGGTGGTGTAAAAATGAAACGAGCTTGGGAAAAATGTTATTAAATGAAAAAGTAGTCTCTTTTGGTGATATTTAAAATTTTGATTGTCCCCTGAAATGGAGGATTTTGGGGGAACTGAAAATTTTCAAATGCAAACCCCTTTTGAGTGACCCCTCATTTTAAAGAGCTTTAAAAAAAAAAAGACAATTGGTGGAGGTTGGAGGTCGGTTACGTTTTTCTATTAAAATTGACAGCTTGTCGAAGTTTTGAATCGACCCCTAGAAACTTCGACAAGCTGCCAATTTTGATAGAAACACGTTAGCGACCTCCAACCTCTACCAATCGCCTATTTCTTTGAAGCTCCTTAAAATGAGGGGTCACTTGAAACGGATTTGCTTTTGAAAATTTTGAGTTGCCCAAAAATCCCCCATTTTTGGGGGACACTCAAAATTTTTGGTAATGTCAAATCCCTTTCAATTTAGCAGGTACTATCAGCTAAGTAAGCTTGCTTACTAACGTCTACTATGGACTGAAATACTCATTGTCCCTAAAAAAATTGCAATTTTCCCAATTGCGCAAATAATGCAAGAGTAAGCAAGTGAGAAAATAATCCAAAAGTTTTTATCCATAATTGCCACTGCTTAGGTGATTACCAATAGATTGAATAGGCCTTATTATACTTCAAACTCGTACCAATCTATAATACTAAAAAGAAGATAAACTATTTAACAATTCCGCTCATGATTGCAGCCAGTTTTAAACTTCCTTCGTCCTTAATGTCCTCAGTACCGTTCTACAAAGTAAAATCTTTGTGTTGCAATAGGTGTAGCCCTGTGTGTCTCATCAGACCATTATATCACCTTCAAAATTCTATCCATCATTAACCGATAGTTTAAAATCTCTTATTTAGGGCTTTTGATTTTAGTAAGCAGAGTTTTAAATTTGACAGGATTATCATGGTCAAATGCCTTATTGCTCATTATTGCTTGTGGCAGTCTCGATAAAACTGACAAACTTGTTCATGCTTACCTATTAATATGCAAAAATTATGGACTCAGCTTACATAAAACTGCTGATGTGAATTACGACTATGATGATAGTAAAAATACAACCAGCCAAATTAAAAAAGGTTCTGACTGCCCATGAGTTGCTTAATTAAGTCCTGAATCAGCTGATCAACTTGAGTAAACAATTTCTATTGATGTAAAAGGGAGGAAGAGATGGGTATATTGTGTACATCACTGGTTGTTCACCTCACTGCCTCAAAGCTACTCAGAAAGAATTTCAGTAGCGAGAATCTTCTTGCACACTAGCAGTCAGTCATCTTGAAAATTAAGTTTTATCAAATGTTATTTTTATACGCTGCTTAAGTAATAATTTAGAACTATTATCTATTACTATATCACCAACTCATTTAAACAGTGAATTTGCAATGCATAATGTGTTTTGTAGAGAGCATTGTGATAATTTAGCTTTACATTCATAAATTGAATTGGACCAAAAAAGTTTTTTATATTATTATTATTTTGAGTTTTTGAATCATTATTATTTTAAGTTGCCAAGAATTATAAATGATTGAGAAGAGGAACATAACGTTGAGTAAGAGGAACTAAAATAAGAATGAAAAAATACAAACCACCATCTTTAACTTTTTACTAACAGCAGTAAAAGCTTGAGTGCAGGTTCCCCTGGAATAAATAAAGTAGACCCCTCTTAACCAACCTCGTTTTAACCGACAATCGGATTTTCCTCGGTTGGTGACTTATTAAAGTTCATTTTAACTGATTCTCTTTTAAGAAAAGATCGGTTTAACCACCCTTTTCTAGGAATTGTGGCATTTCTGTTCCCATACCGGCAATGGGAGCGTTACGCTCATCTCTACTGGTTGTTACGCATTAAAATATTTTAATACAGCATTAACGTACAGCAGGAGTATTTCAATGCACATAGTACGATAAGGGCCTGTGAGTTTTTGTTTTCATATCCGGAAACCATTATTATCCATTCATCAGTAGAGTAAACTAACAAACACGAAGCTTGTGTACAGTCCTCCCAGACGTTCGATAACAATTTTGAGTGTAGTAAAATCCAAATTTTCTCCGGAACTATAGGTTGATGATGATTTGAAGAATGTACTACTCTCTTTTCAATTTAACTGCCTGACTCGTAATGCAGTTATTGCTTGTTTCTTATAAGTTTTGACAATCAATACTGCATTACGAAAGATATGTTAATGAAATTAACGTCTTATCCTTTTTCTAACAAAATGTAATATTTAGTTTATAAAAAAGGTAATATTTAGTTTTGACCATGTTTTGGGGTTATTTGTGACACTTCTACTGCTATTATTTTGGAAATTAGGTTGATAATAATGGTTTATTTTCTAAATAATCCACGAATGGCTTTAGAATGATGTCAATAGAACCCTAAATCAATAGCTTTTATTTTTTGGTGTTTAGAGGATTACCTGTTTTAACCGACCTTTTAAGTTACCCGACCTAGGTCTGGTCCTGTTAGGGTCGGTTAAGAGGGGGGTCTACTGTAACTGTATTTTTATGTAAATACAGTAGAAGAAAATCCTAATGCCAAACATAACGTTTTACAAAAAAAAATGTTTTGGAGTTAGCTGCTCTCATGGCAGAGTGAGTTTCAATACGGATAGAACAATATAAGGCAATCTTATTTCCGAAAGTTCAGCATCAGTCTTGTTTTGATTAGTTTATTTAGTATTTAAAAATACACAAATATTTAAAAAATGTATTATTAATTTTTTTATTAATTAAAGATATAAATAGCTTAGGTCTACCGTTATTTTGAACTCTAATTGAAAAAGCCAGCTTCGATATGTATGTGATTCGGTTTTGTTTTCTTTTTTATATAATAAAAAATAGATTTGTAGTTAGTAAAAAAGTTATTAATTTTTTTATCAGCAAACCTAGAGATATCTATAGGCTGCCACATTAAATATAGTAGGGTAGTACCTAACTATATGAATGCTACAAACATTGCACAATAGTGTATAACAACGGTATCTCAAAGATTGCTGGCACTATGGTCTCTCAGGTGAGTAACAGCATTGAATATATAGCTAACAATGGTAACAGTAACACACAGATTGTTTTAAGGCAATATATCAGTATCACGTATGTAATTTTTTTTTACTTTGAACCCCCGGCATGGAACTCATGAGCCAATTCTGTCTAACAGTGAAAAATCCTGAGAACATATAAACCTACATGACTAAGAAACAAGAGGATGCACTTCATGTGCTATGACAGGATAGTGGAATCTGCAAAATCTTAAATTTGCCAGTAGACAAAACACAATAGTTTCTATTCCACAAACATTTCTTAATGTAATTTCTTGACTCGCCCTTGAAGTGGGTGTTCCTTTTCCTTTTTAGAAATTTTCTAATTAAACTGCTAAGTGTGTACCTATGATGTTTTCATTTTTGAGTTCTAAGAGAGGAGCTTTGTCCCTTTATCGTTTGCTAAGAAATAAATTATCCAATTCCAACTGACAGATACGAACAATAGTGCAGAAGCAATAACAGTTATTTTAAATTATTTTGTTTTCACAACTTGAAATTTCATTCAACGTGGGTAAAGCCACAGGTAACTTCTAGTCTGGTAATATAATGCTACTAACCGTATCATATGATATTTTCAACATATGATATTGGTAAACACAACGTTTGACAAATGAGGCTTTTGAACTATGTTTTCAAAAAAAAAAAAGTACCCCCTCTCCCCCCCGTGCCTTGCTTTCAGCTGACTCTGTCATAGCCGGATATATAATGCGCGAACTGTATGAAAGTCAGTGAATTTTTTTGTTTGTCATTTGATGTAAGTCAGCTGTAACAATACATCCATTCAGGCAGATGAATGTAAGGCTGGAGACACACTGGGCGTTTTTTTATCGCAGTGATAATTTTTCTGCCAACGCCTACAAAATCAGCGTTCATACACACGTGGCGGTAAAGAAAACGCCACAGAAAAAATATCGCCAATCACGGTACCATTTTAATTTTGAGAGATGTCTGTGGGTGTTTACCAAATGCATTTTACCATATGCCGATCACAGAACTCCTGACCATACAATGTTTAGGGTGTCTTGCCGTCTGACCATGGCAGCGGCAAAAAATCCGCCAAATGTGTACGCTCCCATTTAACTGCATATGCCACTGTGATGACAAAGCGGAAAAAAATCCGCTTTCGAGCGGCGGCAAAACCGCCAGCGACAATATTATCGCGCAGTATTTCTTCCGCCCTTGTGAACACGTCCATTTAAATCAATGCACTACGGGCGAGCGGCATTTTTACCGCGGCGTTAAAAAACGCCTCGTATGTCTCCAGCCTAAACAAATAAACCTAATTCCAACTGACAGATGATACAAAAACAGTGCATGTGCAAAACCAGCTGTTTCAAATTATTTTGTTTTCACACGGCTTAAAATTTGAACGTGGGCAAAGCCACAGGTAACATTTAGTAATGGAAATAAGCTATAAAAATCAATTAATCAGCCGTTTATTTTCCGATTTTGTTGATCAAGGTGTTATTTGTAATTTTCAAATTTCTCATTTTTGTCATATAAATGCATTTCTACTTAAAGGAACGATTTTAATAACATTTGTTATTGATTAGATTTTTATGAAAAGTTTCATTGAACAATTTAAGTAGCAATGCCACCATCTTCAAATGGCTTGGCTAGACTATGAGATTTTGTACATTTATTCCCTCTGCTAAGATACACAATTGTGCCGAATTTTAAGCTTCTACCTTCAACAAAACTAAAGTTATCAATGAATTGAAAAAAATAGGACAGATTTAAAGTTATATTCTAAAATATATTTCACTTGACACAATGAATAATTCAACAAAATATTTTAAGAGGTAAAATAAACACCCTAAAGTCTACCTAAGTTGAAAAATTAATTTTCTTTGTACATTTTAATGTAAACTTTTGTTAATGGTTTTTTTTTGTTAAGGAAACTTTAGTTAGGGGGATCAACTTTTGTTTTTTGTTAATCCTCGGATCAATGAAATTTATAGAGCAGCAAAAGCTCTCAAATAGGAATGTGGGGTTGTACATTTGTAGATTTTATTTAGTCTTTTTTTAAGTTGCAATTTGAAAGTTTTCTGTTGAATGTATGGTTTTCAAGATATTTGTGAGGAAAATTTTTAAAAAGTCCCAAAGAATCATGATCTTTTTATCCCCGCCAAGTTTCTTCGAGCTCAAAGCTAAGCAAATCCGAGCTAAGTTGTCCGAGCTAGTTTGTTTCCGAGCAAGTTTATCAGAGCTTCAAGCTTGGGGTTAAACTGCTCTAATTTATCCTAACAACATAAAAAAATCAGCTTGGCTCCATTTTTTTATTTTTTTTACAGTTGGTCTAATTACTTAACTACTAGCAAATTACTAATTACTTAGTTGGTCTACTGATCGATAATGTGTGGTAAATTATTCATGATAAACAAAATTTTCAATTTTTTTTTAAATATATATTTGAGTAAGTACAAATTTCCCTGTAATGAAAAAACTCATTTGTTCTTTCTCCAGACAATAAGTCTATTTATTACATGTGTAATTTGCAAAGCACCACATGTTTGTTTGTCCATGTAAATGTCAAAAGCATTGTTTTCCCCTTGTGTTCATTAAACTGTAAATAAAAGTTTCAAAATTTATTCCCCCAAAGCATTTCGGTGTATAGGGTTTTATCAAAATTAATTGTTCAGTTATTTATTCAGTTATTCAGTCACACTCCATAATTCCGAGAATGTATGATGCAATCGTTCAAATGCGAAAGGTTAAAGGTATTTGACATTGCAATCATTGATTCCTCGCTCTAGCTTATGAGGATGGCAACGGTGGCAAACAAAGGTACGCTCCTAGCAACAATCAATATTAGCTAACATTGCATGACACGGTCTCAGTTAGTCCTTTTCAGCCAACCAACCGTGCGTTTACTGTTTTGTCAATAAGAATAATAAATTCTTTCGGTTTGCTGTTTCCTTTCCACCCGACCTTTACGTGAGTTTGTTGGATCAAGTAGTGTCATGAGTGCCTCAGGAAGACTTGGACTCTCTGCTACTTCTGTTCTTGTATGTTTTTCTTTCACTAGCGGAGTTTAGCAATGGCCTTTTGCTAGTTTGTTGATTGGTTTTGGGGGTGACTATTATTCTAATTGAATGACACAAACAATTGCATTAGGCATTTATGTACATAAATAAGAATAAATTTGCTTAGAAAATACCATATATATTGACTACGCAATAGTGTTGGCTAGAGAGAATTGAAATAAAAATATAAAACAACATATGATATGTTCTAAAACATTCTATTCACGCAAGCAAGGCCGTAGGCAATTGGGGGGGTTAGGGGGTCAGAACCCCCCCCCGAAATAGTAGAAATAGCATTGAAAACTTGTAAATGGGGGTGAAACCCCCCCCCCCCCCCCGAAATAGCCGAAACCCTCCCAAAAGCCCTCGAGCAAATGTAGAGGGGCCCGGGAACAGTTGAAAAGGGTCCAAAATTATGATAAAGGCGCCGGAAAGCACACACGTGAGTAAAAAAAAAAAAAAAGGTCACTACTTTTGCCGAGCCGGAAATTCACCCGCCGGCCCTGTCCGAACCCCCCCTGAAAAAATTTCCTGGCTACGGCTTTGCATGCAAGTATTTGATGAGTGTTCGTCTTTATTTAGGCTATGTACAATTTCAAATTATGGGAACACAATGGAATTTTTGGCAAAGAAGCGTTCGTTGTCTGGCGGCTTATAGACATCATTGTGGATCATGTCAAGCTGAGCCACTGGAAGAGTTTTATTAAACCCACTTGAGAGAAAATGTTAATACTATTTTTATTAGAAAAATTATTTTTGTAGATTTCATTAAGTGATTACTATGTGCTTACACTTGAATTAACACACAAAAATATATACGGTAATTAAAAATTATACAAATGCTTTTATAGTTTTATTTTTGTAAGGCATTTCATCACTAAAGCTAATAAATATTGGTATGGTTTTTAGTCTTAAATTTATATAAGAGCAATCTTGACAGTTCTCCATCAAGAACACTAAAAACAGTTAAAAAGTAAGTTTGGCAAGTATGTTTTATCAACATAGGCCCTATACTAAAATATTATAATGAGGAAAAAGTTACTGTATTTTACATTTGACAATTTTTAAACCTAAGAGAAGGCTAAAGGTGATTCAGTGTTGCCCTTGTGGGCAAGTTGCGAACTACCATTACTCTGCGCTTATAATGAAATAAAGTAGCAAGTCATAGTAAATAACTAGTTTTTCTAAAATTATGGTCTTAACTAGCACATGCGTACTCTTTTACATTTTTTATGTCCAATATATAACTTCAAATGCTGATAAAACATCATTGCTCAATTATATAAGTGTCCAAACAGTGATGAATGTAGATAATATTCCACCGCGGGGTTGGCGATCAACGTGTTTAAACGTTCACATCGGCGCAAACTACAGCAATTTATTTTAATTCAGGAAAAATAATTTCATTGCATCTTGAAAAAACTTAAATTTAACATTAGGTTCATGAAGTTCATTTTTTATTTATTTATTTATTTTTAGTCATATTAGCTCAATATGTCAACTAGCTCAAACCCACTATTTATACTCGGTCGCCAATTACTCTTGTATTTATTATGATAAAAAATATAGAATTTCATTATGTGAGAAATTTATTTATTTTCATCATGACAGATGTGCGGTTTATTGTTCTACCTTGAAAATTAACGTTAGTATATGGTTCTGTGGGATGTTATATCCCGAACAAATCACGACAACAACCTTGTGTGCGGGAACATTGTTGAAAAAGTGGTTGTTAACTACGTTGTGCCACTTTAATTCATTATCAGCGTAAAATGATAGTTTGTAGCTTGCCCGCAAGGGGGACACCGAATTTCCTTTAGCCTCCTCTTAAATTTCAACCCATTTAAATTCCAAAAATAAATATTCATTTCAGTTAACATGATGGACACGCGGAGGCCCTTCTACACGCCGCCGTCCTGCATACTGAAAACCAGCGCAGAGATAATCAGCGAGGCGAGAGCCGCGATGGAACACAAGGCCGTAGCGGTCCGAGCCGTCCACACGCAGCGCCCCTTCACGCCCCGCGACGCACACCGGCTGCTGGGCGGGCGTCACGGCAACGGCCGGCCTCCCAGCGCCATCAGGTACCACTGCTGGCCGCGGAGAGAGTTTTTTTAAGGGGAAAATAATGGTAGTTGATTTTTAATCTTTTTTCATACTGTTGGGTGTTTTCATGATAACAGTTATCAAAAATGTCTATTTCTAATCCCCAAGCATTACATCGCTGACATTTTTATATGTGGTTGTAACCACATTTTCAGGCAGCATCTCAAAGGGATAATCAAGAAATTTAAATCAAAACATACATAGACAGAGATTATATAAAAGGAACACTTATACATGTTATACATGTGTGGTTTCCATGTATGTTTCAGTTGTTTGAAATTCTTGGAAAATGCCCTTGAGATGCTGATTGAATGTGTGCTGCTTTAATGATTGAAATATGTTTGTGGTTGTTGTAGTTAATTATGATGGATATTGTTCTTTTAATAAATCATGAGAATGCTTCTGATTAAATTTGTTATGTTTTAAACCCTACCATTCACAGAAAAAATATTTTAAAAATAAACTACTGATTTTCATTCAGTAAACAGTATTAAATTTGTTTTAAGCATTGATTCCTTCCTAAACTTTTGATTTCCTCTGTGAGCATATTCCAAAACCCTTTTCTGTAAAGTGTTTATTATCTCAGCCAAGACACAACGTTTTTTGCAGCTTGGGTCAGGTAAAGTTCCATGACTTTGACTCAATCCTTCCCCGACTCAGTGGCAATGTGTCGAGTCTCTACCTCGGAGACAACGTGCCGCGAGGTCAGCGAACAAGGCTGCCGGCGCTGCCTGAGGTGCGGCGGCGGAAACAGTTCAAAACATCTGCCTCGCTTGAGAACTGTAAGATATATGACTTATAAGATGGAAACTTAACTCTTTTACACTAAATTAGTCTTTATCTTCCCGCATATGGATATCATCGCAATTATTCTACCAACACACTGAATTTTTTACTCATGTTCTCTTTAAAATACCTTATAAGTCATGGTGGTTGGCTATGCAATTTGTAGGAGAGTATACTTCTAATCAGAATAGGTTTTGCACATTATTGCCCAATGTAAAAAAAATTGCTGATAATGTGCTTCAATTATGAAAAGAAAAAGAGGGTCTTGTATGAGATTTTAGGCAAGGCACTAGAGACAATTTTTTTTATATTATTGGTCTGGAAAGAAAGCTACCAATTAACATATAAATTATCATATTCTCAAGCTTTTTCAACATGCTCGTTAGGTGCAATCTCATTTATACTCATAGCTCCACAGTAGCTCTTTTAGGTAAACTAAAAACCGTTCATAATCCTCATAATAAAGGAAAACCAATTTACAATAGAAATTAATCCTAAACAATATTTAAGTAAAATTTAAATTTATTACCTCCCACAGTGCCGGAGGAGGCAGAGGCGGATGTTTTGAATCTCAGTCCGCCAGCAGCTCGCAAGATCCACAGCAGTCCCAAGGAAAGGACGTCCGCTGACGGCTCCCTCGCCCTGCCCCCGCCGCTGCCGCTGCCCCCCACCACCCCCCCGGTCCGGGGCGGGGGCGGGGGCAGCTGGCGGGGCTTCAGCGTGGCCCAGGCCATCAGGGAGGAGAGCGGGGAGGATACGGAGGCCAAGGTGATGGTTGTTGAATATAACGTCAGATTTACATTACAGAACACATTGGATTATTCAGGCCTCTTACTACTTGGATTGGCCTGTCTCTGTAAGAAAAATATTAAAATCATAGTAAAAAAGTTAACTAGGAGTTTTATATGGAAAGAGTGTCTTCTTAAAGCTACAGTAAACTCCCGATTATCCGCGGAATTGGGTGGCGCGACTACCGCGGATAACGAAATTCGCGGATAATCCGCAAATGTTGAAAATGGGAGGGAATAAAAGAGAAAAACAATTTCAACATTAAAAATCAGTTTATTTAATACAGTCAGTGGAGAACCCAGATTTAATTTCGGGGGGGGTATCCTACAACGTCGCGGTAGGCGACTATCGCGTCACAATAGACAAATATGGACGTCGCAGTAAACTAATTCATTTTTTCATATCTTTATTGTCATTAAATACATAGAGCACAATAGACAACGTCAACAATAAACAATAATAAAATGATCCAGTACAAAAATGTAAAAACCTAAATATCTGTAATAGTCAATGTTAAAAATTCCTCTATTGAATAAAAACCTTTCTCTAGGAGCCATTCAGACAACCTTGCCTTAAACCTATTTAGACTCAACATCTGAAATTCTGCAGGTAACTTGTTATACAATTTGATTTGTAATATCGTCGTTGTGATAGAAAAATATCATTGTAGGGGTAGACACATGTTGTTGTCGGGTCGTAGTTGACGAAAATCATCGTCGTGGTAGAAGGATATCGTTGTCACAGTAGACGAGAATCGTCGTCGGGTTATACGAATATGGACGTCGCGGTAGGCAAAGTTCGTCGATGCGCTAGACGATCGATTATCATCGTTGTGGTAGACGCCGCGGTAGACAAATATGGTCGTCGCGTTAGACGATTATGGTCGTCGTGGTAGACGAATATGGTCGTCGCAGTAGACGAAAATCGTCTTTGCGTCGCGGTAAACGAAAAACGTTTTCGCGGTACGGTAGAGGAGAAAGCCTTCACGCGTTTTGTACGCAAAAAACTTGTCAGTTCAGTCTAATTTTTGTATAAATACGTATTTTCTCGCTTTTTGTATCACGCACGGATAATCCGCACCGCGGATAATCCACTTGCGGATAATCAGAAGTTTACTGTATTTACAACTGCAATTCATCACTTTACGTATTTTAGTTATACAAAAATTGAAATCGCTTCATGACCTGTATATTTACTGCGACGAAGATCCTGCTGCTGTTCTTGCACATTTTTTATGGCATTTTTGGGCTGGTGCAAACCTCCCAATGCAGGATTTTTGTATGATGAGTGTTTTGGTTTGTCACTATTGTTGCAGTAGTCAACACATGCTATTTTTATTTTCCAGGAAGATTGTTTGAAAGAGAAATTTCCTCTAGTAACGGACGTAAAAAAGAAACTAGACAAAAGTAACAGGGATTTCAAAAGTCTGGTGTTCTCCGAGCCTCGAGGTTCTCCGCAAAGCATCATGGGAATGGACAAGTTGATGGAGACAACAGACAACCAGATCAATGAAGCGAGAGACTCAGCACAAACCCCGTCAGAGGAAGAGACTCCTCCGGAAACTGTCGAGTCGATGCTGAGTTTGCTACTGGAGTTGAGGAAACAAGGTGTGCTTTTTGTTTGTTGCCTCTTTGTGTCGTCTTTTGACAGTTTACTTCTCAGTTCGTTTAAGGTGGACTGTATTTGCATTATACTTAATTGCATACTTGTTTTTTCCATCTGTTCAATATTCTGATCTGACATTTTAATATATGTGAATCTTTTACCATCCAGAAGTGTCCATGAACCTCCAATATTATTATTTTATTTTTTATAGGGTCATAGTCTGAATGACTGAAAATGAATGAAAACTAGATTTATTCCTCCAATAATACAGTGGATAAAGGATACATATATGCTATTTATATTCATATTCATACTGTATAGTGTATATATAACTTAAACATAACAAAACCCCTCGTGGTGTGATGGTGCTTCTGTCAACCCTTTATTTTGGTTAGGTATTTAATCTAATACTCAGTTTTTTACTTCTCATAAAGCAATAATTGACTATTGTTTGTTTTCTGTTTCACTTATGATAAACAGTACCTTCTCTTGATACCTCAATTACTAGGAGTACACTCTTTTATCCTGCAATTGGATGAGCTCAAAACAATAACAAGCTGAATCCATCACCATTAAATTAGCACTGGTGAAAAATTGTGTTTATTAAACTATGGAACACAAATTAAGGTAATTTATGATAAAAAAAACTAGCAATTAAATATTCGACAAATTATTTCTGAAAAAAGTGCATCATATGCTGTTTGGTTAACAATTCTTCAGTTACTTTGAAAAATGTTTCATTATTACTACTAGAGGGAAAACCAAAATTTACATGTGAAAAATCCAATGGAAACGGTCTGTCAATGTCTTTCACTAAATCGTACACAAAAAACCTGCCAGAGAGCTAATAAACATTATGGGCATCACATGCTGCTCTCTGGTGGGTTTCTGGAATGTTTCCTTCGGATTCATGTGTAAAGTATGGATTTTCCTCCTGTAATAATTGTAAAACATTTTTCAAAGTGATTGAAGATTCGTTAACCAAAAACCAAACAGTGTGTGAAGCACCTTTATCAGAAAATAAATTTCCAAATACTATTTAATCGCTAATTTCTTCTGTATTTGAAATTATCTTCATTTGTATAATTGTTTAGTGAACACAATTTTTAACTAATGCAGTAAGGTTATTTTTTTGTAGGAAGGCCCTTAAAGGGTAGGTATTATAATAGGATAATAGAGGAAACAACTGGCTGTGTTTCCTCAGCCAGTTGTTTCCTCCACAAAACACTAAACACTTTCCTGTGTTTAGTGTTTTGTGTTTCTAATGGCCTACTCAACTTCAGGTAAGCCAGTTGTTTCCTCTATTATCCTATTATAATAACTAATGCAGTAGTAATTTAATGAAATTTTTTTTTAATTTTTAAAATCAAATTGACCAAAAAATGTTTAGAGGATTTCTTTCAAAATGTAAGCATCTTTTTGGCTAGCTATTAAATGTTTTTGCAATATTTGGAAATGATCAGTGAAACCATTTTAGTTATTGCCATTGCGTTATGTACACACCCACCCACACAGAGAGTGATGGACAACGAATCTTTGACTCCACTAATACATAGATTCGTTCGTTCATCAAAAAGGTAACATCAGTACCCAATGTCGGTGATTCACCATAACTAGGAGCTCTTTCACTCCAGGCAAAGAACCTGGCACTCATTTGACAATTATTGGAATGAAATGTCTACTTCAGGTTCAAAGCCAATAATGTGAACGTTCACTCTGAACTCAATTAAGATTTATTTATTTACATAATCTTGAATCACTCTTGTCATTGCCTTGTTAATGATGGTATTGATTAATTAACCACACCATCCAGTCAAAGAGAGTGTGCTAGATCTCAAATCGTCATAAACAAATGTTAACCAAATCTAAACATATAATGACATTTACAAACACATAACATAATATGTACAAAAGTGTTATTTTTTTGCTGCTAATAAACATAAAAATTTAACAAAACTTTGCAGAAGTCCCTGAGCAGGATTTGATCTTGGTGTTTGGACGATTGTATGACGCATTGGAGAGGGAGAATGTTCCATCATCCAAGAACAACAAACTCAAATCTCACATTCTCAAGACCATCTACAAGTTTGTCGAGACAGCTGGCGAAACTTTGCTGATTCACATCATAAGGATAGCTTTAATGGTTAGTGATCTATGCATTTTAATTTAGTATATCTGCGTACAAGATTCATCTATTTGAATTTGCTATCTTTTTACACTCAGTAATCCAAAAATCAAAAGCAATAAAAAATTAACCAACTGAGAGCTTGAACTGGCAGCTTGAAGGTTGGAGACCTCTGAAATAGAATTGTTTTTTTTCAGCTTCGAGTGAGTGGGCACAATCTCTCTGCCGTTTGTAAATTGATCTTCAAAATTTCCAGGACTGATAAAAACGACCAGCTTTTCCAAGATACCAACATATTGGGTAATTATTGTAATGTATCATATGAGTAAAAAAAGTTTTAATTAAATCAAGAATCAAGAATCAAGAATCAAGAACTTTATTGTCGTTGACCTTTTTACAAGGAATAGACATAGTCAAAATAAATTAAAACTAAAATACAATACAATGTGTTCTAAACTTAAAAATCAATATTAATATTAGACATTAAAAACTCTGATATACAGTAATATGGGTTGTTGATGAGCCACTCAAATGTTTTTGCTTTAAATCTATTGAATGAAACCAATTTTGCTGCTGTACCCAATTTATTAAAAAATTTTATGCTATTTATTTTATGGAAATTATATGTCTTGGTTAATCTATGGGTAGGGATATTTAAACTTGACTTGCCTCTTGTATTATAGGAATGAATACTCTCTCTGCGAGTGAAGTTATGGAGATTAGCTTTAGTATCTAGGAGTACATGGAAAATATATAGATTTATTACAGTCAAAATTCTCAGGTTGACAAAGAGAGGTCGACAGCTATCCACAGGCCCAGCCCCACAAATTGTTCTAATCACTTTTTTTTGCAATAAGAGAATTTTATGGGCATGTGAGGAGTGACCCCATAGTATTATACCATAAGAAATATGAGATTGGAAGAAAGCAAAATAAGTAATCCGTAGGTATTCATTGCTAACAAATTCTTTTAGTTTCCAGATTAGATAATTTACTCTGGAAATTTTTTTACACGTGATTTCTATATGATCTAAAGTCTAAGTAAAGGTTAAATCCAAAGTTTTGTTAATTATAACATACTTTCAAGTAAGATATTCAGAGGATCAACGATCAATGATAATGCTATAACTATTTGTATATCTCCTCTTGGTACAGTTATTGTGCCATTCACGCCAGCCTCTAAGCTATCTAAAATCTGACAGCTATTTGTATATGAAAACGCCTAGCCCATAGCAGATATTTCTGATCATTGAAATACCTTTTGTTGTTGTTGCGTTTGAGCGAGTCTGCACCCAACTCAATTGCTACTAAAGGTATAATTTGAGTTGAGAAATTACCAAAAGTTCTGACATTCTGATAGTCTACAGATTTTAATTCCTTAATCTTGTAAAATTTTGAAACCATCAAAGAGGATGTAAATACCACACTTTTGACAAAAAACCTTTTTGAAAGGTAGTTTTAGTTTTATGCAGTATAAAACATTTACGGAATTGATTTAAGTTTTTTTTCGCTCACAGCAAACAATTTTTTTTTTAGGAAAGCTTTAATTTAATAATTTCCAAATATGTAATTAAATACTGGATGAATATCTTACACCCCAACATACATTTTTGCACATAAATATTTGAATTCGTTGACTGTAATATCCTCCCTCGCCGTGTCCGCAGAGCTGTTTGTGGAGGCGCTGGGTCGAGCCAGTCCGCTGGAGGATGCGGAGGCTCTCGTCTACGGCTACGGAGCTCTCAAGTTCCTCACAATGAACAACCGGCTGCTGCGGCTCTCCCTGCAGCACGGCGCTCTAGAGTTGATGGTCCTCCACATCAAGATCGTCAACAACGCGGTGAGTCGAGTTGGACATGTTGTAAATAAGAGAAGAATATTTTAAGTTATGATTTTCAAGATTAGACTAGCCTAGTTAGAATAAGTGTTCGAGGACAAAGTGGACTTTGGATTCAGGAGAACAATTTGAAAGATAAGCCCCACCCCAGCAAGAGCCGAGACAACGCTCAGTTCGAGTATGGATCCAGGTACAAATAGACGTATTGTTACCTGTTCTGATCATACGGTATTTTTAGCAATATATTTGTTTATCCAGTTCTAAATATATGTTTATCCGGGGTTAAAACAGGACGATTTTGGTTTTTACGTTCTGATAAGTTGTAATGGTTCAGTAGTAATTCAGGGACAACTAATTAGGCCCCTTTTACACTAGGACACTGTGTCCCATAACTGTGTCCGGCAACTGTTCTTCAGCAACTCACGAGGCATTGTTGCTTATGGAGTCTTTTAGACTAGGCGGACACAGTTGCCCACAGGGACACAGTGGGTGAATGGTGTCTCCTTGCGCAACCGATGTTGGCCACTGGCGAGCAACCGAGAGCAACTGATGGTGGCCGACACTTGAAGCGGGGCATTGAATCAAATTGGGCCATTTAGACTACGGCACTGTTGCCCACCACAGTTACCGTCCACCGAATACGTGCACAACACATTTCGTCGCTAGAACGAAGATGTTTTTCACTTAATTTGAGGAAACAAAGTCTTTCGGTTGTGTCTTTGGTGGTATACCTTCCCGCATCATCGCATCAGCTTTCCTGCTGTCATCACAACGGTCCAACAGCTCATCAAATGAGGTTTTACACATTCTAAAGTAGTTAAAAATTTTACTTTTATTGGCACACAACTCATCAAGCGGGGTATAATAAAGTCTTTTATCCGCTTTTGTGGTTGACATCGGGTGAACATGAATATTTCGCCTCCTTCTTAGCCTTCTTTTCCTAATTGGGAGAGCGATAAGAAGGTATCCTTCTTCTATTCTCTTGACAACATCTTTCTTAATTGGTGCGGGAGAGTGTTCAGGACAAAGTGTCCGCTGGGTTGCACGAGCAGGCACAGTTGCCGGTAACAGTGTCCGGGCACAGTTATGAGCAACTGTGTCCTAGTCTAAAAGGGTTCTTAGAAGGTTATCAGTTGTCTAAGACCTCCTAAATAGTTTTCCAGTGCACAAAATTCTGTAGGCACTTGTTTTGTCATTCTTGCCTTTGTTTTTAATGTTTTTTTTAAGAATAATTGAGTGTTGGAGATTGCATTATTAGTGGAATTTTGCATTTGGCGAAATTTTATGGATCCAAAAATATGCAAGGCAAGTGGAGAAGAAAATTTAAGGGATTAACGACCTGGACAGTTAACAGCCAAGATGTTGAAGAAGTGAGGCTTTACGTTTATTGGAAAAGAGGAATAACATCCATCTGGATACTACAAAGATTGTGGAGCAGCAGTGAAGGATGCAGAGATGGAGAAAACATGTTGGTAGTGTCAAAAATAAACTTAGACTTAAATGACCCAAGGACCAAATAATGAACGAAACCTCTATAAAATAAAAGTGTGATCATGAGAATAGGTTTAAATTTAGGGTTAGGTAATGTTAATACCGCTCTAACAAGAGCAGATTCTTTAGAGTAAGGAAGAAAAAGACTTTCAAAGAATTTATTTATCTAATTTAACATCAACCACTCTGAGATCTCGTCGTGTCCGTGTGTAAGGGGGTGGAGGGTAGTTGAAATGCCCCGGGGTTGGCAGTGAAGGCGTTGACCAGCAGATACGCCCAAAGGGGTTGGTCCTTAGGCACCATGTGACCTGCAGCTCTCACCAGGACGTCGTGCAAGTGACGAGTGCTCTTGATGTAGCCTGCAAGAGGAATCAATCAAACTGCTGTAGTCGTTTAAATTAACTATCATATACTTATTACTTAATTAGTCGGACTTTTCCTTTTGCTTCTAGTGTTTAAACTACATTATGTTTCGAGACGTATTGAAACTCCTCTCATTTCTTATCCTATACTCTTATATACTCTAATAGCAATGTTATCTTGCGTGTGTGCGTGCTTGCTTGCTTGTTTGTTTATACAATTATCTTAAAAACGGCTCAGAGGATTTCCTTCAACGTTTTGAAATAAGTAATTTATGACTCAAAAACATGTTCTATGGAGACTACTTGGCCAGAGAAAATTTAATAAAGTAATAAAATGAATTTTAAAATTGTTAAATTTTAACATCGGCCTTATGAGTTGCCATGATAGCAAAGAAAACAAGGAAAGTTTAAACAAATAAAGTAATTGTAACAGTTGTTTGCAAACTACAGCCATCTAGGTAGAATACAGCTTGAAGGATAAAGATTGCATTGAGTAATAAAAATATTTTTATTTATCAATTTTATGACGCTTAAATATTTGAAGCAAGTGAACTGATAAACATGAAAAAATACTGAGCAAGGCTCGGTCCACCAAATACTCAATATACCGGGTGCGGCAAAAGTCAGCATACCGCTGCAGGCCGGTGAGTGTCATTGTTTATCTCTCGCGCTAATATTATCTCTCAGTGTCACTCCTTGTCTTATCTTCATCTAGTTATGGTTTATTTTGTCTTCGTTTATTCTTTATCGATGAATGTTTGTTTTGTTAGTATACCACTTGTGACAGTGAAGTTAAGTTTATGAGTGTAGTGCTTGTTTTATTAACTTCTATTATTAATGGTTTTAATGTTCGCACTACGGCCTTAATGCTCGAGCATTTTTAAATGATAACTTCGATGAATGGATAGGAAGATGAAGAACTAACTATTGAGTGGCCTGCTAGGTCCCCAGTCCTAACTCCGTGTGATTTTAGTAAGTGGGGTTTGTTAAAAGAACTCGTATTTCGGAGAAACCTCAAAGTTTAGAACATTTAAAAGAATTGTTAATGAAACATTTTCATGTTTTATTCACACCGCAACTATGAAACAAAATCTGTAAATCAGTGTCAAAAAGGTGCTACAAATGTATAGACAATGTTGGTGGTCACTTTGAACTGCTTTTCTGACAGGTACATTAAAATAATACTGTTAATACTAGCTATAGTTTAACTGCATTTTCGGTACGCTGACTTTTGCTGCACCCTGTAGAAAGCCCAAACTACCCGTAACGTTTGATAAAACCATAAATCTGACCCCCATCTTCCTATACTTGAATGAAATAGTATCCTATACAATACCTGGAATTCTATTAGTTTTTTAAATAAGATTTTCCCTGGTAAAGAGGAATAAAGAGAAGGGCTGAAAAGCTGTTGTATTTGTATTTATTTACAATTATTATTATTATTACTTTCCCCAGCGACGCAGAACACCTTAAGATAGTTTCAATGTAATGCTATATTGCTTACTTTCTAGGTTACATATTATGAGCATTTTTAGAAGTAAACTTTTCTAAAAGGTGGCTCTATGTGATCTTCAATGAGCTGGAAACAGTAACTGGTTTGAATTTTGGTTTTCTGAAGATTGCTGTTTGGTTAAAGTTAATAAATTAATAAAAACATGTTTGGAAAACTCAGACAAAATATTCCTTCCACAAAGGAATATATAAACTATATACCAAATGAGGCAAAGCCTATAAAAGTAATCGCAGGATAAACTTTGAAGCATCTTGAAGAAGTGCTTTTAATATGGCACTTTATTTGTAAAGTTGTCATGTTACAAATAAATTAATCTCATAACCCAAAAACATACATTTTTATTTGGTTGTTTTTAAAGTAAATATTTTTTTTCTGATAATAATATCTCTTAATCATATGCATTACATTGTAGATAATAAATTTAGTTGTGATTGACTTTTAATAAATTTAGTCGTGTTTATTCAATAATCCATGATAATCCAATAAGTGCCTGGATACCAACACACAAGATAAAATTGTCTGGTGCATGATAATTCCTATTCTGATAAGGTATTGGGGACAAAAAAAACATTTAAATAGAAAATGGCTTCCCATGTTTTCAACAAGAAATCATAGAGTATACATTTTTATAAACACTCTCTGAGATTATAGTAAGATGTAGTTTTAAATAATTTTGGTATACTAACCTGCCAGTTAGTCTCCCACAAACCAATGTCTTCGGCTCGCCTTCAAGTATTCTTCCTGCCCGCTCCAGTTCAGAGAGCGCAGGAAGTTCAAGACCATTGGATACCCACATATCACATCCACTTGTCCCACGTAAAAGACTATTGGGTAGTGTTCTAGAAGAGTCTCCACATAAGGCTTTACAGATTTAGCCATATCTTCCGTCAGATGATTGTACGCGATTGATTATTAAAGTTAAGGGCTCCCACATGGATTGCTTTTCGGGTTGAAGTCGCTTGAATAAATTCGTCCCAGTTGCTCCGATCAGGTTTTTGGGGCAAGCAGTTGTACATGTCTACATAGGCATATTTTTAGAACAGAGAAGAAAGTATGAAGTTCCATGTGTGGTAAGCGGCTGACCAATTTTGTGCATCTACTTGACTCACAAACTGTTTCTGGTAACGGTAGAATTTCTCTCGTTCTGAGTCATCGATCAAGCCAGTTTCATAAAGATAATCACCATAGTTTATTTGGTTCCTTGGATCCGTACAGCCATTCCCAATCATCATCCCAGCGAGATTAATTTTCCATTCAGCCGTTGGGTTATTCTTATGTATCGTGTAACCGATAGTTGGAATGTAATGTCCAGCATAAGATTCCCCAGTTATGATTAACTCATTCTTTTGCAAGTTTGGGAACAGCTTTAAAAACTGTATGAGAGCTGAGTATAAGTTTTCACCAATGGTGGTTTGATTTTCAGCGTAACATTTGTTGGTGGTGAAACTGTACCCGGTCCCTACAGGCTGATCGATGAAAAGTAAATTGTTTTTTACATTCCAAGAATAATTCCTTGTTTGTAAACCTTCAGGAAAAGAATTGAAAGGTCCATTTTCTTGAAACAATCCAAACATAGACGTTGCCCCAGGCCCTCCTTGAAGCCAAAGGACCAGAGGTGCATTGTTCCAATCCTGCTGGGCAGGAAAGAACCAGAAGAAAAGATTGTTTCCACAAGTCTTGTTGGTTGTGAGAAATCCAGCATAACTTGTGGTATTGCTAATGTCGGGTTTTACCCTAGCTAGATATTGGGTCTTACTGATTTTCCCAGCTTGGATGTAAGGAGTGAGAAAAAGTGGTTGACCAGGGTCATCACCTTTTGGAATAGGAAATTTGCGAACTCTTAGGGTGAAAATACGATCTTCTGGCACATAATCACATTCTGCAAAGGAAATAAATGTAGTAAGAACTAACAACCATTGGATGTATACCATTTCAGTTTCTTTCACTGCATGCAGGCTGACAAGTAATGTTTATGTGCAATTATAACAATTTCACTGTTCACTTTTATCATCTTAAATGGTTGTTTGCACAAAGACAAAGACAAAATAATCTTTATTGGCATAAACATTGAGTACAATCATGGCATCTTTTTTTATTATTTTTTAGTAAGGTTTGCTTCTGTGAGGTACTCTTTCATAGAAAATAACTTTCCCTTCAACAGCCAGACAAGAAGTGCTTCTTTGAATTTCTGGTTATCGTTTTGCTTTTACATTTCCAGTGCAGGTGTGAAACAGTTTACCTCCAATGTAGGAAGGTTTTTCTCGTAGACAGCAGATGGTGTGCAGGGTGTCTGTATTAGTTGATTCCCTAGTGTTAAAACGATGGGTATCTGAGAAGTTGATAGTCTTTAATTCACTATAGTAAGGATTATTAACTCAGTATCGTTAAGGTTGGCTGCTGTCTGAAGTTTCAGCATTTTGAATTCCCTCCAGCATGAATCATATTCCAGAACAGCTATTATTCTATCTGCCTTTTTCTGAAGAAGGAGTACCATGTTTAGATTTCCCTGGGACGATAACCAATCGACCGATCAACCCTCAATCAACCCATATTGCATCTGCGACTCAAAAAGTGCAAACTAAGCTGTTCTGAGTTAGGTGGAATGTGCTGGAGTTGCTTGATAACATAGGGGGCAGTGTTAAGTTTCTTACACACCTGATCTTCATGGGGTTTTCATTTAAGATCACTATCAGGGTTATACCTATGTATGGCCTCCTGGGAAACCGTTACATTGTGAACGGTTCATCTTTGTGAACGGTTCATCTTTGTGAACAAAGAAGAGTTTCTGTGTCTTGTCTTCGTTCAGTACAAGATCATTCTCTTGACTGTCTTGTTATATGCTAACAGTAATAAATATGTTGATTTCTAACTCCCTTTTTTGGATATATTTTTGGGAATCAACGAGGGCAGTGTCATCAGCTTAGAGAAAAGCATCACAGTTGTCCTTTAACACACAGAAATGATGTCATTTATATACGGGATGAATAGATCAATGCCTTGGAAAGATCCTTGAGGAACTCCTCTTTTTTTTGAGTGGAACTGAATTTTCTAGATGCTTTGTTTGTTCTATGAGTTTTCTCTGTTTTTTAAGACCTTTTATTTAGAAAGCTCCGAAACCACTGATGGGCTGTTCCTCTTATTTATAGGTTAGAAGATCGTCCGGAAAATGTTTGTGACTCAGGCTGTCAAAAGCTTTACTTAAATCTATAAAAATGCCTACTGTTGTCTCTGCTTCTGATGCATCAATGATGGTTTCTACTTGGTAAATTATGGCTGAGATGGTAACTCGCCTTTTCTAAAGCCATTGTGATTGTTGGGTTGTGTGATGGAGCAGCCTTGTTCAAGTCTATTAAAAAAAACTTGATAGGGTTGAGATGAGTGGGATGGACCTGTAACCTTTTAATTAGGGAGGTGGGTCCTTTCTTGTATTTGGGGAGATTAGTGATTGTTTAAGGTGGCTTGGAAAACTGCCATGCTGGAAAGGCTTGTTATTACATCAACAATTGGAGTTAGCTTTTCATTTTTGCAATCTTCAAAATATGTTGATGATATTTCATTTCCTCCAGCCAATGGTTTTTATTTTATAATACGTGTGGTTAGCGTAAATTTTCACCAAAACCTTACATTCTTTGATACAGCTTAGCCACTTGGGATGTGTTTAAAAGATACCAGTAGAAGTATTTTTGTTCTGAAGAACCAACCTTGAATTCGTGTAGAACACCCCGATATCAGCCATTAAAGGTGGCCACCATCCCGACATTACATTCATAAATTGCTCTATAACTCCGGTAAAAGTATTCTGATCTTGATAATAGTATATTTCATTATAAGGACCTAAAGTGACGCTTTTCGTACAAGGTCAAGTTTTACAACCGAGGCTGTAAGCCGAGGTTGAAAAATGACCGAGTAACGAAAAGCAGCTTTAGGTCCGTGTGATGAACTATATTTTTCGTTATATTGCTCAATACAATACGTAAACTACTTAAGAAAACCAAAATGTTACAGCTTGTTAACCTTTAAAGATGCCTTCAAAAAATGCCACCGTCTTGTTCTTGCTATTTGAAGCAATCAGCTGATTGTCTGTTTCATTTGTGTTAGGGTAGACTGACAACAATGAACAACTATCGACGTATCGAACGCATGTAATAATCGATTGGTGAAATGAGCGAGTTTCACAAATTGATTAAACTGACAACAATGAATGTTTCGATAATAACGATGAATGTTTCGATTATTTGTAATCGAATGAATATTGTTCGATTATTACGTCGTACTCGGCACTTTTTGATTTTTATAGTCCTAGGACTATAAAGAGTCAGCTGGTATCGAGTACATCAGCTTTTAATTCCTAGGAATAAAAAGAGTGTATTTAGGTCCGGAAAACATGCATTAAAAACATCTGTTTTTGAAGCAGTATAACGAAAAACTGTTTTTGTTTGAAAAATAATTTCAAAATAAAACTTTTTTGTTATAAACTTTTTTTTTCTAAAGTTAATAGTTTACATTTATATTTGAAAAACAAAATTTTACATTTAATTCCATGAGAAAGTCTAATGCCTCAATAAAATGTGTTTTGAGGGACTCAACAAGGCTATAGCTAAATGTAGAATATTCTCTAGGTTGAAAACTTATACGCATAGAAATGTTATTCCAAATCATCAACTATTATCAGAATAATTACCTCAAAAAGAATATGCATGCAATGCTTAGAATGGCTTACCTTAAATACCTTTATCGGAAAACATTCATTAAAAAAAGTATAAATTTGTCTAAAAAATTATTGTACATATCGTTTGTATCTCTAGTATAATCTTGGAAATCTAAACTAAGCAAATTCTGAGAAAAATACTGAAGTAAAATTTTGTCAAACACTTGTTTATGAATAAATTTTGGATTACATTTTGTATCAATTTTAGGAAAAGACAAAAACAAACAGTTGTGATCCGACAAACTTAAGTCTATTTTTGGATTTTGTTTCTGCCAAATACTAAATTTATTGCTACATTGTCAATGCAAGTTTTGCTATTTTAGCGAATTTCCCCTATAGGGAAGAAGCTATTACCGTAGGTCTCATGGTAAGACCTAAGCCCGAGACCATGATAACTTTTCATTTTGGGACCACCGGAAGCAGAAAACACCATTCGTTTGAATATATATATATATATATGTGTGTGTGTGTGTGTGTGTCTGTGAGCATGATAGCGGCCGTAAAAATGGTCCGATCTTAATGAAATTTGGTTCAGACATCTAAAGTGGTAATCCCTTGGACTAGTTCGTAAACCAGCCTGATCGGACCACCAGAAGGAGGGGTAAAGGGGGATAAACCCCCCTAAAAATGGGTTTTTTGAGTTTTTTTTATATAGAAAACTAAAATGTATCGAATTTTTGTTGGCACCATTGAATTCAGCTCAAAAAAACAAACAATTTAGTATTTTGAATCACTGCTCTATGTCCATTGGTTACCGAGATATTGAATGTGGTAAACACAGTACGTTGTCCCAATGTTAACCTTATGGGAAATGAGTCAAATTCTACATCTCGGTTATTTCTCAACAAATCTTGATAACTTGGTAAACTTGGTAAATAGCTTCTTCTACTTCAGATCTACTGAATATTGAATTAAAACCACCCAGTTTTAATATACCTGTAGCAGCAAACCTGCATACTCATTCCCCATGTTATTCTTGTGGAGCTTACCAAAACATGTCAAATCTCGCTATGTTGGATTGAAATATGTTGTTTTGCATTTGAAATTCGCTGAGTGTGCAGGTCTGCTGCAATGGGGGTATTTTTTTATCCTAGTTGTGTCCTTAAATTGTAAAAGAAATCCATAACTCTCAACTATATTTAAAACTAATGTGATAATGTGTAATTTTTTAGTATATCCACATTAAAATCTGCAGCAATGACAATTTTCTTTGATTTCCTTTACTTAGAGTTACTAACAAAGTTTCAAATTTAGAAAGAAAACATTTGATATTTTTTGTACTTGGGTGTTCTGTATGTTGAAATAAATAACATATCTACTTCTGGTATTTCAACAAATGAGCCGTAAGAAATAAGATCTATGTTTAGCATTGAGAGGTCTGAATAATGAACAAAACCTCTAAAAACATATCAGTGTAAAAAATATAAGAGTGGGTTTGAATTTAGGGGTGGGTTAATACCCCTCAAACAAGAGCAGATCCCTTAGAGTAAGGAAGAAAACGACTTTTAAAGAATTTATTTATCTAATTTAACATCGACCACTCTGAGATCTCTTAGATGTCTGTGTGTAATGGGGTGAAGGGTAGTCGAAATGCCCCGGGGTTGGCAGTGAAGGAATTAACCAGCAGATAGGCCCAGAGGGGTTGGTCCTTATAGGCACCATGTGACCTGCAGCTCTCACCAGGACCTCATACAAGTGATGAGTCAAAATTCAAACTCAAATTCAAATATTTTTATTGCAGTAAAAATTGCAGTTAAAAAAATACATTGCATTGCAAACGTCAGGTACAATTTTACATACATAAGTACAATTCTTTCACTTTATTTAAAAAGTGACACACCAATGCTAGATTTTATTCACATAAAATATTTGCTCTAATTTTGATTTCCCCAGCGGCTTAGCATGAACTCATCAATCGAGTAAAGGGACTTTGACACCAAAAAGTGTTTAAGTCGAGTTTTTAACTGATTTTGATTTGTGATTTGATTGATTTCTTTAGGGAGCTTGTTAATAAACGTAACACCAGCCTGCGACTTAAGGACTGTGCCTTAAGTGCCCGCATGCCACAGTCCTATGCTGCTGTGCACGGAAGCTGTCCCTGCCTCTGGTGTCGTAGTTGTGGATTTGTCTGCCCTGAACAAGAGAACATTTCGTGCAGCAGTAAAGAACCACCTCGAAGCAGTGGCGGATCCAGAGCATGAGTTCGGGGGGGGGGGGGGGCAAGCAAAATTACGAGGGTAACATTTGGGGGGGGCCCTCCCCCGGAAAATTGGCGAAAATTTGAACTGAAAATTCGTGTTTTTAGGCAATCTAGAGACAAAAACATGCTCAATTTTCAATTTAAAACAACGATTTTTTATTGGATAAATTTGTTACAGTATACTTGTTTAGGTAATTAGGGAAAAAGTCTTATTGTTTAGAGGTTCAAGCCTTAAATTTATTATTTATAATACTTTCTCCAGAAAACTTAAATGAAAAAAAGACAATTTGTCCTAAGTCGAGCCTTCTTTTTCCAGTTTTTCCTCCCTGAGCATAACGCTCGATTATATTATCAACATTCACCTCAATATCACAATGTATGTATAAAAAAACATAATCCGTTCTACCTCTCTTCAACCATTCTTGTCCGTTGCCACGATTTAACTAGCTTTACATTTGCCTTTTACCAGCGATCGGCAAATACTCGCGATCGTTTTTCACGGCCGATCGGAGTTCCGCAAAGCTACATCGGCCATTTATCCGCGATTGGCTGATACGCGCTATCGTATTCCGTGGCCGTTCACGAATTCCACAAAGTTTTTTTAGCCGTTCACCCGCGACTAACAAATACTTGCGATCGTTATCGTGGCCGATCGCGAGTTTTGCAAAACTACGTTTGCCGTTTTAATTCGAGATCGGCTAATACGCGCGATACTTTTTGTGGCCGATTACGAGTTTCTCAAATCTGGATTTGCCGTTTATTCGCGATCGACAAATAAACGCGATCGTTTTTAGTGGGGGATCGCAAGTTTCGCTACACACTTGTTGCGATCGCTAAAACGATCCCGTCCCTAAAATTCTTAATTTCTGAAGCTAATTTTTATATCGCACCCGAAAATCGGGAATTTCACTTTCCCGAAAATTTCTGATTTTTTCTCACTCTCGGGGGGGGGGGGGGGCAATTGCCCCCTTTGCCCCCCCCTTGGATCCGCCACTGCCTCGAAGACGTAAAGTGAGGGCAGAGTGAGTAAATGAAGCTCCCTAAAGGCATCCCTTTGCCCTTTATGTAGCCTGCAAGAGGAGAAATTCAAACTGCTGTAATCGTTTAAATTAACTGTCCATGTATAAAGCCCAAACTACCCGTAACCTTTGAGAAAACCATAAATCTGACCCCCATCTTCCTATACCTGAAATAAAGGTCTCAGTGAGACAATACCTGGAAAACTATTCGTTTTTCGAAAGGATTTTCCCTAATGGCACAAAATATTAAGAGAAGGGCTGACAAGCTGTTGTATTTAGTTTTTTGATAAGATTTTCCATAATGGCACCAATATTAAGAGAAGGGCTGACAAACTGTGTTGTATTTGTTTTAATTTACAATTATTTGTTTACTTTTCCCAGCGAAGCAGGACACCTTCAGATAGTTTCAATATAGTTCTATGCTGCTTACTTTCTGTAAAGCTTTAAAAGTAAACTTTTCTAAAAGGTGGCTCTATGTGGACCTACTCCCAACCGATGAAAATGAAATAAGGAACATTATAAACACCCTCAAACCCAAAACATCTGCAGGTGTGGATGAAATATCAGCCAAAATGTTAAAACACTGTAGCAATGCTCTAATTAAACCACTTGACAACATCACAAATCTCTCATTAACACAAGGACTTTTTCCAAGTGGCTTAAAAATGTCAAAGATATACCCCAAGCACAAAAATGGCTCCAAATTAGAAACTAAAAACTATAGGCCTATTTCACTTGTACCAACGTTTTCCAAAGTGATTGAAAAAGTAGTTCTGAGGAGATTGATAAACCACTGCAAACACCACAACAACCTTACTGAGAAACAACATGGCTTCACCAAAGGAAAATCAATAGCAACAGCAATCATTGAGTTAATTGAATTTGTAATAGACAATCTAGAAAAAAAGAACCTTGTTACAGCCATAATGCTAGATTTCAGCAAAGCCTTTGATTGCTTAGGTCATGACCTGATCCTTCACAAACTGGAAAAAGTAGGTGTCAAAGGCCTGGCAAATGCCTGGTTCAGAAGCTACCTGGAGGGGCGAAAACAAGTAGTAGAAATTAAACACAGTCTTAATGGAACGACCCAAAATGTAACATCAAAACCTATGATGGTTAACAGAGAAGTGCCGCAGGGATCTGTTCTAGGCCCTTTACTTTTTATCCTTCTGTCAAATGACCTGCCTCAATACCTGGAAGCCCACTGCTCACCCTTGATGTATGCTGACGACACGACCCTGCTAATTCCAGCAAAGACTCCAGAAGACTTGTCAATGAACTCATTCATTGCACTCAATATGGCATATCAATTCTGTCATAACAATGACCTAGCGGTAAACGCCAACAAAACAAAGCAATTAACTTTTGGCAATAAACAGGATGACTTTTCTAAATAGGGAGAATTAATCTTAAGTAGTTATTTTAATTTCCCTGAAATAAGGTTCGTATTTGACAAGTGTTTATAAAACCTGTTTTATTTCTTAATAATTTAAATACAAAGATGGTTTCCTAAAATTTAGCTAAATCATTATTTACAATAAATCAGAACTATAAATAAATATGATCATATGGTATTTGACACATGATCTTGTACACAGTAGCCAGCAAAAGCAAAGTATTTTAAATAATTCCCAACACACTCCCCACCTAAATTGTTTCGTTCTCCCTAAATTTTGCGAAACAATTTACCAATACATATTTATTATTAAACGAGAATCACACATTCATGATTCATAAGTTCCTTAAAGCACAGTACGGTCTCGATTCTCCTCAAGACCGCTCTTCAACCTACATCATTTAACGCTCCCCACCGGTGGAATAAACGGAGCTTTGAACTTAGACTTTCCTTGTTGAATATTACAACTCTCCTCTTCATTTTTGTATCGATTCAAATCAATGAACACATCGTCTAGCTCATCAAAGTTCTGGACATTATATGAATGCGTGGTCTGTGGTTCACCTCTTCTTAATGCAGAACGTTTCAACAATTTGTTTCTCTTGGTGTACTCTTCTTTCTTGTTGTTCACAACAGATTTATGTTTTTTGATGGTAGGGAACAGATTTGTTTTAGCGGATTCGTTGTTTTCTAGTGTAAGCTGGCATTTATTTCGAGGAAGTTTTCCACAATATCTTACTACCTTTTGTTTAATGTTTATTCCAAATACCTCAGCCACTTGACCATTTTTTTCACTGTGACTTTGTTTCATACCAGTGTTTTTACTTCCATGATGAAATTCATGATTGGTAAGTGTCAACAGTATGGAAGTTTTTGATTTATTTTCACTGACTGTGTCGGATTCACCAATAAGTGTCCATCCTAGTTTTGTCTTCATTGCTGCCAATTCATTGCTTATTTTTACATACTCAGATGTGATCAACTTAGGCCAACTGTCAGCTCCTAGAAGTATCTGAACATCAGGGACTTGTTCTGGAGATTCACTAAAGTCTGATAAAATCACCCCTTTTGTTTTCAATGACTCATATATTTTCATATCAGTTATTTTAGGTATGGACCCACAAATACGAGTTGTGTCCAAAACTTTGAACTCTTCTTCAAACCCATCAGATGAGGACTTAAGTTTAACAGAATAGATTCCATAGGATCTTAAACTCGTTTTTTGTCCTCCAAACAATTCTTGACTTGTCACAGTTTTACCCAGTCTTTTTAGTTTTAAGTCAGTTGCACACGATTTCAAAATGTAGCTTTTTTGACTTCCAGAGTCAATAAGCGCGCGTACTAAGTGTTCCTGGTTTCCCACGACAAGTTTCACAACAAGAGTGCTTAAGTAAACCACAGGCGCCTTACTTATGCTTGAAAGCAAAGTCTGGCTTGGATTATCTTCAGTAGTAGGTTTCTTTTCTGCGGACATTCCAGTGGTATTAAAGGAACGAGTGTTATTTTTATGTGGTTCTTCGCACATAATCGGATAATGCTTTCGTAAACATACTGCGCATTTTATTAAAGTCTTACAGGAGTTGCTCATATGTCGGCATTTTAAGCATTTAAAACACGCTCCTTTTTTCTTCAAAATGTCTCTCCTTTGTTGGAGTGTCATATCCAGAGCTTTCACACAGTCTTGTGATCTATGATTTTTTTCGCAAAATAAACATGTAAGGGAATCTGAAACATGCGCCGTCATCGTAAGAGTTGCTGCTGAAGGCTGTTTATCGAAAGGTCTTCGTTTTTTATTTTGCTCACAACCTTTATTTGTTTTGTTAGTAGATCCATCAGAATCTTGGTAGGAGTTTGGGCGGTACTTCACATTCTGTTTGTAACTGGAGACACCAAACCCTTTCAATGCTAACGATACCTTCTGCTCTCCCTCAATTTCGTTCTTCAGAAAGGTTAATAGATTTTCTAAAATGTCTTTCGATGAATTTTCGTGACTGTTCGAATTATGATTCGTCGTTCACTGCCAAAGTTTTAGAATTTCTTCCGGTAGACTAGATGTCACCATTGGGAACAGCAGGGAGGCACAGTGTTCGGATGTTACACCAAGTGTGTTAAGGTTTCTTAAGTGAGACTGTATCTTGTCATACAAAACTGACAAAGATGGCTTCACTGTACTCGTGACGTTGTGAATTGTCAAAGACAACATCTGCCTCATGTAATATTCTTTTAGTAGGTCGTCCCTTCCAAATCGGCTTTTCAATGCTTGAACGACTTCCTCATACATTTCAGGCGTTGCAGGATAGCTTTCGACTAATTCACGAGCAGGTGATCCAATCGAAGTTGCCATTATGAGATACTGGATCTTATCGGCTAGCTCGATATTCTGGTCTTCATGGATTTTCTTGAATTGAGACCAAAACGGAAGCCATTCGCCAAGATCCCCGTTAAATTCTTTTAATTTCAAGTAAGGGAGCTTGTATGGGCGACTCGCCTTACATGACCCTGATCCAGAACAAGCACTTCTTTCAGTTGATTCAGTTCTTGCCTCTTGACTCATTTTCTCATTATTTCTTATTTGATCTACTTTCTTGCAAATAGTGTGATACTGAATTGAATATTCACTCTGTCCTTGAAGCTCTTCATCTATTTCTTCATCTCTCGTTTCTTCATCTTCTAGCAATTTATCATATATAGATTAATTCAATTCATTGAGAGACGAAAAATGTGTATTTAGGACTTCAAGTTGTGCAGATACTTGAATCAGATCGACTGTTTCTTCTTTTAAGTGATCTACTTTTTTCACTGCCAAAGTAAAGGCTCTTCTTATAGCAGTTCTAGATCTCTTCAGTTTTTATATTTCTGACATATTCAGATCCTTGAGTTAATTCAAAATTCAAATTTCAAAACAATCTTTTAAATTTTAATAAAACAGGGTCGGTAAACTTGTCATCAAAAGTCCTGCAGTTGGTTGCCATATTTTCAAAATAGGGAGAATTTATCTTAAGTAGTTATTTTAATTTCCCTGAAATAAGGTTCGTATTTGACAAGTGTTTATAAAACCTGTTTTATTTCTTAATAATTTTAATACAAAGATGGTTTCCTAAAATCTTTATATTAATAGACAAACATTTTTCCCATAAGGTTTTTGTACTCCTTTTTTCTCAGCCAGTGTGCATCGTAGCGAAAATCTAAGCACACCGATATAATTGTATTTTCCTGTAAATGAGCAGAATCCCATTGAAATTTATATTAGTCTTTTAGACAAGTAGAAAATTGAATTTAAAATTTCAAAAAAATTAACATTGGTCTTATGAGTTGCTGTTTTGGTGATAGAAAAACAAAACAGAACTGTGCTTTTGTCATCATATGTAGCTGTAATCACATGCTATTTTTCGTAGAGTAAAGATTAGATGTAGAAATATTATGTGAGGGCGAAAAGTGGGCAAAAATTTACGCTGTTTTTTTCTGTAATCTGATGAGATATAAAACCCGAGTTAGTATTTGTCCAGTAAAACGTCCAAACAAATTATTATTTTTAAACAATTTCAAGCCACATGTTTTATTGGGGCATGGAGTAAAAATATTGTATTTGGTTGATATCCAGGGCCATTTAGAGAAGATTGAATGTGTTTCAAATAAGGTTTGTTCACTTCAATAAGATTAAGAGATAAAAATTAGCTGATAAAAAGGGAAGAAAAAAGAACATGAAGTTGAGTCTCTACCATCCAATGTACTGTCGTGCACCTGCAGTACAGATGGGCATTACATTCAAATTGTGTGTTTTATTGGTAGAGAATGGGTAAAATATGTGTAATATTTCAGTTATAACGATAGGGAGAGAGGGAAGGAGGGGAAAATGTCCTAAGGGTAAGGAAGGAGAGAAAAAGTTTTGAAGGGGAGTTTTAGGTCTCAAATAATAACCAGGCACATACATGTTAGGTGTTATTATTTCAGACCTAAAAGTTAAGAAAGGAGGGACGAGAGGTGGTAAGAAGAGGATGAAGGAGAAAAGGGGTGAAAAGTTGAAAGAAGGTCGAAAGGAAGGAAGTACATAGAGAGTAAGGGAAGGAATTAATGGAGGGAGTGAGGGAGAGAACTGTAGTAAGGGGTGTATGGGATAAACTGATTTGATGACTGACTTTTTACCGTTCTCTGCATCAATAACCAGCTCAGTGTTAAAGAAATTAACATGGAATCTTAATAGTGTACAATACTAATTACTAAAAACCATGTCATAGATATATGCCAGTGGCGAGGCAAAATAATTAGTCAAAGATTGAGTCTTTCTCTTTTGCTTTTGGTTCCCATTTGGTTCTATTATGTGTTTACATGGAAAATGTGTACTATATGAAATGTATTGTGAAACACATTGGTGTTTGCAAAGTTCAAAATTAGCTATCCCTTATTTCTTGACTTAAAAATTGGTCGAATTTTCGACCACTGGCGATATCTAGTTTAGCTAAATCATTATTTACAATAAATCAGAACTATAAATAAATATGATCATATGGTATTTGACACATGATCTTGTACACAGTAGCCAGCAAAAGCAAAGTATTTTAAATAATTCCCAACAATGACATAGAAACAATGCCCGATGTGGAAGTTGAAGACTATACCAAGTTCCTTGGTGTAGAAATTGACGGACAATTATTGTGGAATCATCACATTGACACTCTCTCCAAAAACCTCAACACCAGTCTCTATGTTCTGAAGAGAATAAAATACTCAAGTGACGAAGCCACCACAAAGACCGCACACCATGCCCTATTTGAGTCTCACTTGACATACGGCCTTGGAGCCTGGGGAGGAACCACAGCTGGAAACCTAAAACGGATCCTTCTTCTTCAGAAAAGAGCCATCCGAATTATCAAAGGATTAGATTCAAGAGAAAGCTGCAGGCACTCTTTTACAGAACTTAAAACATACTGACTGTCGTAGCTCTATACATCAAGGAGGTGATTCTCTATGTGGATGGAAAACCTCTTCTAAAGGAATCAGACATCCACTGCCATAACACCAGGCATGCATCAAGTTACCAGCTACCAGATCACCATAGTGCACTGTACGAGAAAACACCTTCTTACAATGGAAGGAAGTTCTGCAACGCACTTCCAGAAGATGACAGAAATCAAACAGGGAAAAAATTGAAGATTGCCCACACCAACTGGCTGACAAGAAACCCGTTTTACTCCCTGGATGAGTTCCTGAAATGGAAGCAAAACCTCCACAAATACTAATGTACTTTATTTGTTTGTTTTGAAAGGAGGGATACACAGCTAACTCACCTGAAGATCTGGTGTGAAGTAGCACAGAACACATAAAGGAACACAAAACACATAATATTTCGTCCCTACTAGGGACTTCCTCAGATGAGGTGGAGAGAGGAATTGTCAGTTATAACACAGTTTTGAATATTCACAGTTCAGTGTTGCCAATACTATATCACTTAAAAATGATTTGTAGAGATTTTATATACATATATACATGATTGACAGTATTGAGTTATTGCACTATTTTGAGCTCTGAGTTAGCTGTGAGTGGGAATGTGGTGAACGGATATGGAATGGAAATTGGGGTATTTATCTAATGTTGAGGTTTGGTGGGGCTCTGGAGTTTGTGACAAACTGGTAGGCTAATTCCCACCTCCTGAGCATAGAACTGTTACACTGATTTTTGGGGAAAGATCTAATGGCTTTGGTTGTGTAGCAGTCATCAAATTGAAGTTTATGAGTCAGAGCATGCTGTGCCACTGGTTTATCTTTGCTTGTTTTAACATCGTGGCGGTGTCCATTCATGCGTTTTCTTAAACTCTCCGTTGTTAGGCCTATATACTGTGCAGGGCATTGTGTACATTCTAACTGATAGATAAGATTTTCTGAGGAGCAAGTGTGGTGGCCTTGGATTTTATAGTCCTTTTTATGGAAAGTGCTTGAGAAGAATTCAACTGGAGGATTTATTTTACAGGATTTACATCTGCTTTCGTTACACGGATATGAGCCAGGGGGAGGTCTTTCTGAAGGTGGAGATGAAGATTCTGGTAGTTTTGGATGTACTATGATGTTTCTGAGGTTGGGGGGTTGTCTGTAAACCAAGGAGGGGGGTTTTTGAAGAAGATTTTTGGTAACACTAGGTGATTCAAGAATTTTGAAGCCTGTTTTAAGAAGATTGTTAAGTTGCTGTAGGCCCGGGTGGTAAGTGGTGATTAGATTTAAATGTTCTGTTTTATTGTTCTTCATCTGAGGTTTTGGTTTCTCAGCAGCTGTCATTTGGGTTTTTATGAGGTTTTTAGGGTAACCTCTTTTCTCTAGGGCTTTTTGGAGTTGGTGGTTGTAGTGTTGCCGGTTTTCATTACTGGAAATGAGTCTGTTTCCTCTTAAGGCCAGACTGTAGGGGATGGACCTTTTGGTGTTGTTCGGATGGCAGCTGGTGAAGTGAAGGTATTGTTGGTGATTGGTGGGTTTTATGTATATGGAGGTTGTGATGTTGTTATTGCAAACATTAAGGGTGAGGTCCAGAAAATTTACAGTGGATCTAGAGTATGTGTTCTGTGCTACTTCACACCAGATCTTCAGGTGAGTTAGCTGTGTATCCCTCCTTTCAAAACAAACAAATCCTAGCCAAGAGCTTTTCTTTCACCAACATAACCTTAATGTACTTTATTGAAACTCTAATGTAACTCTAATGACGCCAGTACAAATCTTTATGTTTTGTTAATAAAGTGATTTTGATTTGATTTGATTTCATTTGATTTGTGATCTTCAATGAGCTGGAAACAGTAAACTGGTTTGAGTTTTGGTTTTCTGAAATTGGCTGTTTGGTTAAAGTAAATTAGATAGTAAAACATGTTTGGATAATTCAGTCAAAATATTCCTTCCACAAAGGAACTCATAAACTGTGTGTCAAATGAGGCAAAGCATATCAAAGTAATGGAAGAATAAACTTTGAAGCATCTTGAAAACTTCCTTTATATTTGTCATTTCATTTGTAAAGTTCTCATGTTACAAATAAATGAAACTCATATCCCAAATACAGAAATTCTTATTTGGTTGTTTTTAAAGTAAATAAATTTGACTGATAATACTATTTCTTAATCAAATGCATTACATTGTAGATTTTAATAAATTTGGTCTGGTGTCTGAGATAAAATTGTCTGGTGCATAATAATTTCTGTTCTGATAAGTTATTGGGGACGTAAAAAACATTTAAATAGAAAAAGGGCTTCCCTTTTTTCAACAAGAAATCATATACATTTTTATAAACACCTAAAAGATTATGGTAAGAATATGGTAGTTTTTAAATAACTTTGGTATACTAACCTGCCAGTTTATCCCCCACAAACCAATGTCTTCGGCTCGCCTTCAAGTATTCTTCCTGCCCGCTCCAGTTCAGAGAGCGCAGAAAGTTCACGACCATTGGATAGCCACATATCACATCCACTTGTCCCACGTAAAAGACTATTGGGTAGTGTTCTAGAAGAGTCTCCACATAAGGTTTTACAGATTTAGCCATATCTTCTCTTAGAAGACTGCAAACTATATGCGATTCATTATTAAAGTTAAGGGCTCCCACATGGATTGCTTTTCGGGTTGAAGTCGCTTGAATAAATTCGTCCCAGTTGCTCCGATCAGGTTTTTGGGGCAAGTAGTTGTACATGTCTACGCTTGCATATACGTTAAACAGATTGACTATGTTCATCAATGAATTGTAAGCGGCAGACCATTTTTGTGCATCTACTTGACTCACAAACTGTTTCTGGTAACGGTAGAACTTCTCTCGTTCTGAATCATCGATCAAGCCGGTTTCATAAAGATAATCACCATAGTTTATTTGGTTCCTTGGATCCGTCCAGCCATCGCCAATCATCATCCCAGCGAGATTAATTTTAAATTCAGCCGTTGGGTTATTTTTGTGTATCGTATAACCGATAGTTGGAATGTAATGCCCCGCAAAGGATTCTCCAGTTACAATAAATTTATTTTTTTGTAAGTTTGGGAACAGCTTTAAAAACTGTATGAGAGCTGAGTATAAGTTTTCTCCGATGACAGTTTGATTTTCAGCATAGCATTTGTTGGTGGTGAAACTGTACCCAGTACCTACAGGCTGATCAATGAAAAGCAAATTGTTTTTTACGTTCCAAGAATAATTCCTCATCTGTAAACCTTCAGGAAAAGAATTGAAAGGTCCAATTTCTTGAAACAATCCAAACATAGACGTGAATCCAGGCCCTCCTTGAAGCCAGAGGACCAGAGGTGCATTGTTCCAATCCTGCTGGGCTGGAAAGAACCAGTAGAAAATGTTGTTTCCACAAGTCTTGTTGGTTGTGAGAAATCCAGAATAACTTGTGGTATTGCTAATGTCAGGTTTTACCCTAGCTAGATATTGGGCCTTACTGATTTTCCCAGCTTGGATGTAAGGAGTGAGAAAAAGCGGTTGTCCAGGGTCATCACCTTTTGGGATAGGAAATATGCGAACTCTCGGGGTGAAAATACGAACTTCTGGCACATAATCACATTCTGCAAAGGAAATAAATGTAGTAAGAACTAACAACCATTGGATGTTCACCATTTAACTTTCTTTCACTGGCATGCAGGCTGACAAGTAATGTTTATGTGCAATTATAACAATTTCAGTGTTCACTTTTATCATCCTAAATGGTTGTTTGCACAAAGACAAAGACAAAATAATCTTTATTGGCATAAACATTTAGTACAGTCATGGCATCGTTTTTTTATATTTTTTTTGGTAAGGTTGGCTTCTGTGAGGTACTCTTTCATAGAAAATAACTTTCCCTTCAACAGCCAGACAAGAAGTGCTTCTTTGAATTTCTGGTTGTCTTTCTGCTTCTGCTCTTCCGCAGATCGAAGGGTGTTAAACAGTTTAACATCAATGTAGGAAGGTTTTTCTCGTAGACAGGCATATGGTGTGCAGGGAGTCTGTAATAGTTGATTCCATTCCTAGTGTTAAAACGATGGGTATCTGAGAAGTTGATAGTCTTTAATTCACTATAGTAAGGATTATTAACTCAGCATCATTAAGGTTGGCTGCTGTCTGTAGTTTCAGCATTTTGAATTCCTTCCAGCATGAATCATATTCCAGAACAGCTATTATTCTGTCTGCCTTTTTCTGAAGAAGGAGTACCATGTTTAGATTTCCCTGGGACGATAACCAATCGACCGATCAACCCTCAATCAACCCATATTGTATCTGCGACTCAAAAAGTGCAAACTAAGCTGTTCTGAAGGTCTGCTGTTCTGAGTTAGGTGGAATGTGCTGGAGTTCTTGATAACATAGGGGACAGTGTTAATTTTCTTACACACCTGATCTACATGGGGTTTTCATTTAAGATCACTATCAGGGTTATACCTAGGTATTGCCTCCCGGGAGACCGTTACATTGTGAACGGTTCATCTTTGTGAACCAAAGAAGAGTTTCTGTGTCTTGTCTTCATTCAGTACAAGGTCATTCTCTTGACTGTCTTGTTATATGCTAACAGTAATAAATATGTTGATTTCTAACTCCCTTTTTTTGGATATATTTTTGGGAATCAACGAGGGCAGTGTCATCAGCATAGAGGAAAGCATCACAGTTGTCCTTTTCATTTATATACGAGATGAATAGATCAATGCCTTGGAAAGATCCTTGAGGAACTCCTCTTTTTTTGAGTGGAACTGAATTTTCTAGATGCCTTGTTTGTTCTATGAGTTTTCTCTGTTTTTTAAGACCTTTTATTTAGAAAGCCCCGAAACCACTGATGGGCTGTTCCTCTTATTTATAGGTTAGATCGTCTGGAAAATGTTTGTGACTCAGGCTGTCAAAAGCTTTACTAAAATCTATAAAAATGCCTGCTGTAGTCTCTGCTTTTGATGCATCAATGATGGTTTCTACTTGGTAAATTATGGCTGTGATGGTGACTCGCCTTTTCTAAAGCCATTGTGATTGTTGGGTTGTGTGAGCAGCCTTGTTCAAGTCTATTAAAAAAAAACTTGATAGGGTTGAGATGATTGGGATGGACCTGTAACCTTTTAATTAGGAAGGTGGGTCCTATCTTGTACTTTGAGGAGATTAGTGATTGTTTAAGGTGGCTTGGAAAACTGCCATGTTGGAAAGTCTTGTTTATTACATCAACAATTGGTGTTAGTTTTTCATTTTTGCAATGTTTTAAATTTTTAATGATATTTCATGTATTCCACCCAATGGTTTTATTTTAGGCATAATATTGTTTTGTCTACTGCAGTTCTGTTTATTGGTGTCAAGGTTGGCTTTAAGTGACCTGAACACACTTACATATGGAATATGCTTGATGTAGTTTTACAAGTATTTGTTCGGAGTTTAAAAAGACCTGTTCAGTAGCATCAGTAAAAAAGTTGTTCATGTGTTCAACTATTTTTGGGGCTCTATTAGGGTCGTGTTTTCAACATCAAGAGATTTGATATGGTTTTTTTTAGATTTGGTGTTGCAGCAGTTGTTAATCATAATCAGCCTCTCTGCTTTGGTTTTCTGTGCTTTCAAAACAGTGTACCGATTTGGATTTAAAATCATGAAAATCGCAATTCCTGCAAACAAGAAATATTAATTTCAAACTAGCCAATCAGCTGTCTGACCGTTAAAAAGTCCGAGGGGAGGGGGCAGCGTCGATGATCATCTGATGTGCCGGCAAACTGGGAGTCGGTGGTCGAATGTAGAGTAATTAGGGTGTGTGGTAAATTCGTTCAAATTTATTTAAAGTTCTTTGCGTTCTTGGTCGCGGTGTAAATTAGAATATCATTGTATCAGGCCTGTGTTTGATTTAAATACAATTGCCGTAAAAATGATTTTCTAAAATCGATTTTTTGAGTAGTTAAAAGTTTTATAAGACCGCAGAACCCGACCAGGGGAAACGTGAGAATTAATAATTTGTTTCGTTTCGGTAGAAAAATTTAAATTCGCCAGCGTATAGCCACCTTGACCACCGACAACAGTGTTTAATTATATTATTTTTAATTTATAGTGATAGAAGGTCGACCCGCAAAAACGTAAGTCTTCTTTGCATATTATATTTAGTTCAGCCAGAGCCACCCATCAATCTTGCATTTAGAGTAAGCACATTATTTATTAAGAATATTATTTATTGAAATTATTTATATTTATTACAATCTTGTTATCACGTATTCAGAGATTTATTCAAAATGGTCAGGTAATCGCCAAGTTTTTTCCTCTGTGATATTTCCTAAAAAGAGCCAAATTATTTAAAATACCGTAATTTATTATATTTTTTGTAACATCACTAAATTATTGCAGTATTCTATCTATTAAGCCTTGTAACTTCAATCAAAGGATCCAACACTCAAACTGTGATTTGACATTTTATAATACATTTGCTGACAAGTCTATTATTCGTAAAAAATTAGTGTCTGAATATTTTTGGGGTAAAATAATTTTTTGAGAGTGGCAATATTGGGTAACCTATAGTAAAAAAAATATTAACAACAGTTTCAATGTCAAATTGTCTTATAGGCTGTAAGGATGAGTACCGTTTAACTTCATAAAAATAACAAAATAAATTAACAACTTTGTAGGCTTAGCTCAGAGCTAGCCTGAACCCCCTTGAAGCTGCAAATACAACTGCTGGTGTGATTAATTCCACCTGATTATCCCTTTTGCCATATCGAACAACTGGCCAGTTGTCTCAAATAATGTTTTGGTACTCGACAGCCTCAAAATAGCCTAAATAAATAAATAGGGAGTCATTACATAGATCTCTAGGTCCCGAGCCAATCCCTCACTGCATAAATTTGTTTTTCAACTTAGTTTCAGTTTTAATAAAATAAATTCAGACACTGTGCAAAAGAAAAGTTCAGTGAATATAGACCAATAAATATTGTATGTCAGCTTTTCAACGTTTTCATAACACTGTCTGCAATATGTATGTTTTTGGTTCAATATACGTATGTTAAAGGATCCTGCATTTTAATTAACCTGTGTTATCAAGGTAAAGTGGCAAAGTACTCATTATAATTAATCCTTTTGAAGCAGTGTTTTCGTAGTAACATATATTGAATATGCTCAGTTTAAATTTATAAAGTTCTATTAATTAATTAAAATCATCTTCATATTTACTTGCTGGAGTACAGTGTAACTCATTGTTTCAGTCTTACATTCAAATATTTCATTTGACAGATCATTGTGATTATTTTTAGTAATTTAGATTTCTGTTAAATTTTATAATTTACGCCAGTTCAGTAATATTCACATCCTTTTACAACATATCAGATAAACTGAGTACTGTAATTTTATTAAACAAGTAATATGGTTCAAATATAATCTTCTCAACACAGCAAGCTTTGATCAAATACTGATCTCTTATTTCAAGAAGTGGTTGTAAAAATTAAATTCAGTGTAGTATTAAGAAAACCAAACATTCTCCCCAGATCCCCAAGGATCTCTGGGCATTTTTTCCTAATTCTGGTCCAGCACCGAAAACTCAACTAAATCGACTGGCTTCCACTGCACGCTGCTGTCTGAAAAGGTAAAAAATTGAGGTGATTTATTGTGTGCTATAGAGTGACCACTTTTGCAATTTTTCAGAGGGAGGAACACTTTTTTTATTCATTACAACAGGTTATTGCTGCGCTTCCTTCCTGAAATGTTTAAAACAAGGATTGATCATATTATTATTTTCTGACTTTTTTGTTTTCTTCAGCACCCATCAAGATTGATTTATTAAGTGTTGTAATACATTCTCTTATAGCCTCAAAATTTTATGATTTTGTTCTTGATTTGTATGTATTTTCCTTCTCTTTGGTTTTGATGTTACCAACATACGGGCTGTATACAATGGTTCTCATAGTTTTTTTTTTTTAATTCTGATAGTAAGCCTAATCTGCGTATTGTGTATTTTTTACAGTTTTCTAAGTTTCTCTTGCTAGAAAGAAAATCACTAGTTATTGTATATTTTGAGCGCTTTAATATCTTGTGTTGCACTTGGTATTGGAGCATTGCCAAATCAAACTGCCTGTGCAGTCTGATGGATGTGTGACCAGAAATGCAGTATCTATGTCTGTTTATATTGCAAATGTATATGTTGACTTCCTAAATACCATATAGTATTTCAGTTTCCAAAGTTATATAGACACTAAGGTTTGGAAGTCTCAGTGAAATATTTTACTCAGAATAAATATTTGATATTGTAAAATTAGTGTAGTTTTATGGAACCACATAAGAGCAAGGCTAATGGGAAAAACACATAAGAGACTTAATGTTACCACTGGCTTCACCCATGTTCAAATTGATTTGAAACAGCCAATATTGCTCCTGCACTGTTTTTTGTATTTGTCAATTGCAATTGGGTTTATTTTTTTACTTTCATCTGCCTGGATAGATAAGTTGTTACAGCCGACTTACATAATGTGACCAACAAACATTGTTACAGCTAACTTACACAATATGACAAACCACAAACTCACAAATTTTCACACTTATAATATTAGTAGGATTAGGGCTGCACTTTTGCAGCTATACATTGGAGGAATTATATGAAATAATCTATATAAATGTATATATATGTTAGTTTTATATTTCGACTGAATGTATTGGATCCAGCTGACTTATGATATTTTTTCTGATATATATTAGTAAAACTTTATGTTTATAGTACATATAATAAAAATATATATTTAAATTGCTTGTTATGTACAAGGTTTAAAATACTTTACAGGTTTTTATTTGGAAAATGGTACCTATGCAAATGAAATTAAATAATTTACTATCCTTTTCTTTATGGAAATATTTATAGAAACTAGTGGATCCGAGCGCACGGAATCGTGCGCTACTCTAGCAGAGCGATAATTCAAATGGCGACAAATTTAAAACACAATCATGCTAACACGATCCATCTTGAGGGTTATGTTTACACAAATTAAAAAATAACAGCAATTAAATTATCCAGCTGATCAAAATGTAAACAATTATGTTCTTCATAAGGATAACATGGGAACTTTAAAAGCCAATGGGGCAGAGCCCAAGGGACTTTTTCAAAAATGTAAGGCCGGTTTGCAAATCTACGCGACACGCTCTTTCCAATGAGCCGTCAATGATCAAAATCGGTTAAGAAATGACGGAGGAGTTCATAAGACAAATTTCGTGTTGGCGTATTAATTATATAGATGAAAAAAAAAACACTGTATGATCAAATGAGAATGACCGTGCTTATATGTTATATATTTTCATTTATTTGATTCATTTATTGGGCAACTGCGGAAGTGCAACCCATCCCAATATTACATAGATTGAAGTAGTAGGGAAGAATGCCTTGGCAGTGTCGAAAATCAACTTGGATTTAAATGGCTCTTGGTGTAAAAAGTGAACAAAAACCACAATTATTAAAGATGGATGATTAATTGCCACCTTAAGAATGGGTCTGCATTCACAGGCAGACCGCTTTCACAAGGGCAGATTCTTTTGATGATGATGTTTAGAGTAAGGAAGAAAAAGACATTGGAGAGAATTTATTTACCTAATTTAACATCGACCACTATGGTATTTCGTTGGTGTCAGTTTCCGGAGGACTGGAAGGTAGTTGGAGTGCCCCGGGGTTGGCAGTGAAGGCGTTAACCAGCAGATATGCCCAGAGGGGTTGGTCCGAAGGCACCATGTGACCTGCATCTCTCACCAGGACATCATACAGGCGATGAGAGCCCTTGATGTAGCCTGGGGGAGGAACAGATTGAACTGCTGTAGTCGTTTAGATTAACTATTCCAATTTATTCTGCTTACATTATAGGTAAAATATTATGTCAGCCTTAAAAGTAAACTCTTCTAAATGTGACCCACCAAGGGAAAAGGGACCTTAATTCCATTTTTCCGAAATTGAGTTATTAGTATATCCAGGCACCACCGCCCCCCTCCCACCATATATCCCGTCTAATTGTTTACTCCTGGGCTCCACCCCTTCCTTGAGCGATCGCTGAACAACAGTGTATCCACTGTGATGCGTGATACGATCCCACAATGTCTCCCTAAACTCTTAAATAATTATGTACTAGGGGTCCCAAGTGTAAATTGACATTTTAAAATTATTTTGATATCATGAGCTGGTTCATGTTTACAGTTGCAGTGATCTATTTTTGATTTTTCTTGTTTATAATCTAACTTAAAAATTTACCCGAAGGTAATCAGCTGCTAAGTTACAACTGACATTTAAAACTCTTAAAATGAAAGTTGGTCAACATTTTAAAGTGCCCCCTAGAAATAAAACAAAGGCTATGGGGCCCCAAACGAAATATCTTTTTTAATTACCCGTCTGCCGTGCGCTAGATCATAAGCTTTAAAGTGACACCTCAATCGTAAAAATTGGTTGAGTATATAGATCGAAAGAAAAGGAACGTAACAGAGAAAACCCTTATGGAATTTGTAGATATTTGACGCTGTCACTCTTCTGCGCAGCGCGGCGGCGACAGTTGTTCGATACAAGCCGAGCCGAATGGTTTTTTTTATCTTTGGACTTGAATTATAATTGTAAATCGATGCTTGCATTGCCGTATATATTCTTAAGCTGGAGACACATAGGGCATTTTTTATCGCTGCGATAATTTCACCACCGCCGCCGACGAAATCGGTGTTCTTTACCATGGGTATATATTCAATGTCTTTACACATGTGGCAGTAAAAATACCGCAACGGAAAAAATTATCTCCAATCACGGTACCATTTTAATTTTGATGACGTCTGAGGGTGTTTACCAAATGCATTTTACCATATGCCGACCACAGAACTCCTGACGTCATCAACACAGTACAATGTTTAGCGTGTCTTACCATCTGACCATGGCGGCGCCGGCGGTAGAAAATCTGCCAAATGTGTAAACGCCCATTTAATTGCAACCGCCACTGCAATGACAAAAGTGGGAAAAAATCCGCTTTCGAGTGGTTGCAAAACGACTGCCAGCGGCAATATTATCGCGCGGTATCTCTTCCGCCCCGTGTGTAAGCGTCCATTTAAATCTGTACACTCTACTGCGAAAAAAGCCCCGTGTGTCTCCGGCCTTAGGATTGTTCTTTGGGTAAAATATGATACAGTAAATTTTACTCTTCACATTTACATAATGAATTTATTATTTTATTCATATTTTAAAATTTGCCGTTCCTCAAAATTTGCTGCCCCCAAAAACCTGCCGCCCTGGGCGGCCGCCCGGTCCGCCCACCCCTTGGGCCGGCCCTGAGTATATCCTTAATCTACATTAAACACCAAACAAACTGGTGATAGAATTTTTAAGATATCTTAAAAAATGCCTGAGTTATAAAGGTTTGAATTTGAAATATTAAAAACATCAATTTTAGGAAATCGAGGTCTAAAGTTTTGCAATTTTCTAACCTGAATTTTTTTGTTACTTCTTACATTACTGGTTATGTTTTGTATATCATTTTGTCAGAAATTTAAAGCAGAATATGAATCCACAATTGAATTTGTGTCAACTGTTTATATTTTTTGTCAAATGTTGCTGAAATAGGTAGAAGTAATGAAAAAAAGACAACGTCTTAAAGACAAAATGTCTTGTTACATGATAAAAACTAAAGTTAATTTTACTTTTATACTCAAATAAGAATTTATTATAAAAATATTAACAAAAGGTCCCTGTTCTCAAGATTGCAAGGGTTTCGAAAAAAAAATGTAATCATGTTAAAAGTTAAATTCATGTGTAAGATGGTCCAAATATTGTTTGGAAACATATAAACATTAAAAAACAATAAAAACAGAAAATGTGTTTTTTTACCCTATCCTTTAAAACTTGCTGTCCTGTAAAATTATGTCTGGGAAGATAAGGTCCCTTTTCCCTTGGTGGGTCACAAATGGTGGCTGGGAACAGTAAGGCACCTTTCACATTACTCAATTTTTGTTGTTCTGGCAAAATGTCGGATGCCAGAATAACCATCTTACACAAAGTCAGACAGTGTGAAAGCGCCCATGTGATCATATCTTCCACTGCTGCCGAATGTGTTGGAGAGTGCAATTCGGCGTCAGACAAACCAGTAATATGATACGATTGCTACCAGACTTCAGACTGGCAAAAATTTGTTATCACATAATGTGAAAGACTCAATACACTTCTTCGCTCCACAAAATATTTTCTGACATCCAGCATTTTGCCAGAACGACAAAAATAGCATCGAATAAAACTGGCCTAAGCTGGTTTGAATTTAGTTTTTCTGAAGATTGCTGTTTGATCAAAGCTAATTAATTTATAAAGAGCTTTTTTGGTGAATGTTTACAAAATATTCCTTCTGCAATGGAACCTGTCAATGGAAACTGCAATGGAAACTGTCATGCTCCGTGAGACAAAGACTATCAAACTAGGCGTCACCTTATTTGAAAAGTTGAGATATTAAAAATAAAAGAAATGTTACAAATATAATAGTGAACATATTTGGTTGTTTTTAGGTATTTTTTTAGTATATTTAAAAACATTTGTTAGATAATCCCATTTCTTTATCATGTAAATTGATCTTCCGATTCTAATGAATTTAATTATTAATAATCCATTTTAATCTGACAAGTGCCTGGTCGTTAATATTACATACTATCTAGTGACTAATTTATGTTCTAACCCAGTTTTCTGTGAGAATACAAAATTAATTCTCAAAAATATATTTATATATTTCAACAATAAATCATTGAGTATTTACTTGTTTGTCCTCAA